>CAOLHI010001091.1:0-444910 GCA_948474755.1 Ctenosaura bakeri | reverse complement strand
TTCATTCTTTTATGAATTTTAGCCCAGTTTTGCTTGAATAAGCTCCTGAGCTGTACCCCATTCAAAGAATTGCAAGACCAAATGTGCTTAGGGACAGGAACAGAACTGTGTTGTATGTATTCAGATCATTACCTGACATGAGAATCTTCTGTACAGTCACAAAGGATGGAGAAATCTGTTCTTTTTCCTGTCTTCTGCATTTGAATGTTTCAAACCTCAAATTCTTTCCATTACAAATATGAACAAAATTTGTAAACTTGCATAAATTCTTCTCTTTAAAAACAAAAACAAAAAACAAAAAACAAAAACTAAATTACCTCCCATCCTCACCATTCAGATTCAAGAAGTAAAGCTGTTTCCAACTTAAGACTCTGAAATACCAGCCTTACATTTAGGTATTAGAGAAGAAGAGTCTCTTGGTGGAGAAGTGAGCTGGCAACCTTTATTTCATCGCTAATATGGTAGAATAAACAGAGATTCAAACACAAAGTCTTCACAGTTAAACACTTAAAAGGCCTGGACATTGGTACATGAATCTGAATATTTTGGATTTTCCCCATTTAAGGTTTTTTTTTTAAAAAAAAAAAACCCTCAAGCTCTTCCTAACCAAAATATGAAGAAAGTTACATATTTTGATTAAATAAAAACAAAAACAATTGTGAACTTATAGGTTGTTGTGGGTTTTCTGGGCGTTGAGGCCGTGTTCTATTAGTATTTTCTCCTGATGTTTTGCCTGCATCTGTGGCTGGCATCTTCAGAAGATCCTCTGAAGATGCCAGCCACAGATGCAGGCGAAACATCAGGAGAAAATACTAATAGAACATGGCCTCAAAGCCCAGAAAACCCACAACAACCTATGGATTCCAGCCGTGAAAGCCTTCAACTTTAAATTGTGAAATTCTTATCACCCTCTAATTATCTTTTCCCAGGCAAAGATTTCATCATCTTTCTAGTGGAAATTCCCCTTGCATATCTTATGCAGCCCTTTCATTGCCAAGTACTGCCATTACACTCATGGACAAAGTTTTAAACCTTAGTAACAAGCCTTAAAAGAGCCAGTGTAGTGTAGTTGTTTGAGCACTGGGCTACAACCCTGGAGACCATGCTTCAGTTCCCTGCTTGGCCCTGGAAACCCTTGGGCACATCACACATTCTCAGCTCCAGAACACCCCATGATAGGTTCGCCTTAGGGTCACCGTAAGTCAGAAATGACTTAAAGGCATACTACAACAACAATAGCTCCTTCAAGGTCGGGGCTGGAGTAGATTGATTACCCATCATACATTGGACCCTCTACCTTCCATTGCTCCTGAAACTTTCCCCCTCCCCCCCTCTCTCCTTTCTGTTTCCCTCTTAAAAATTAGTTCTTTCCTCTGTGTTCTTTTTTTAATTATTATTCTTGATTGTTCTAAACAGGAAATACCAGCCCTCTGCCTGCCTGCAATGTCCATTTGGGTGGTGCCTCTTTTCTTCATCTCCTTCCCTAGAGTTTCTGAATGTGTGCAAACAAGAAAGTAATCAAGTAGAGGAAAATATAGCCATCTGTAACATCACAGCAAGAAATAAAGCCTATTTATAATATATTTTTTCCCTACAGGGTATGAGTTTCCTTATATTTTGAAGATCTGGTAGAGGGAGGAGGGAAAAGAGGAAAATTTGTTTCTCTCCATGTTGTCCAGTATTTGATTAATATCCCAGAGTTTGCATAGGTGATAAATGAGGTGGAGAAGGGAGCCCATATTGTTCTACCAATGAAATAGAAACCTACTGAGAACAGCAGGAAAATTAATCAAACTTTTTGGATAAAGCCAAGAGAGTGCAAAGTGTGCTCCCCATCTGATGACAAATGAGAAAAGAGCCAAAGTAATTGCAATGACAACAAATGTGCTGGTTTATATTGATGCAGAGATGCTACAAGTGAAGATATCACAGCAATGCACACTGACCTTACATGGCATCATCTTTCATTTTGTGTAGGAAACCAGGATGGGCTTAAGCTAGTTCCAATGTCTACAAGAACCATGCAGGAGGAATTATGCTGAGTTTCAGTTGCAACAAGAATCAAATAAATATAGATTGTTAAATGGAGAGATGCATCCAGTTCTTTGCAATACAACAATATAATATACACCTGAAAACTTAGCGAGCTCTGATGTCAGAATCTCTAAAAGCCTTCCGGGTTTGTGTCACGGGGTCAGAAGTGAGGGAGGAGTGGTTCCTCACCCATTTTCCCTCCTCAAGTTCTGGTCAGATGATCTGGCAGAACGTTCAGAAGTAACTTGGATCCACAACAACCACAACTTGTCCTGGACCACGTCTAAGATACTGTATATTTGGCACACATTCCTTTGACTCTCTCTGTTCACATAGGCAAGGTCCATGAATCTTTCCATGGGGAATGTGAAATAGGAGCCAATGCTGAGTCCCATTCCATTTGTGTGATTTCCCTCTTCTTCTTTCAGTGCATTCAAACATACATGAGATTTATAGAATCATCAGCCGCTGAACTAGCCCAAAGTTTCATCAAAATCAATAGGGGGTTCTTCTAAATAAATGTATTTTCAAGTGTGTAATGTCTATAACACTGCAGTGATCAATTAGTAACTGTATAAATGAGTTTTCTGCATGATTACTGAAAGTAGTTGGTAAAAAGCCTCATATACAGATGGGTGAGAATTTTATTTTCAATTTACCAAGATTCATTTTTTTTCCTATTTGGAAAGGAAAGGACTTTTTAAAAAAATCAGAATGGAGAAGAAAGTGAACGATATCTCCATCTGGTCCAAATTCTAAAAAGTTTGTATCATTAATGATGAATTATAATTATAAAGTATTTTTTGTAATACTTTGAAGGCATCAGATCCTGTCCGGTCTTGGAAGCTAAGCAGGGTCAGTCTTAGTTAGTATTGGCATCGGAGACCAACAAAGAATACTAGGGGCGTAGGAAATATTTCAGAGGAAGGAACTGTCAAAGCCACCTCAGAGTATTCCTTGCCTAAGGAATTCATGAAGATGCCACAGGATGACAGGTGACTTGAAGCACACAAGCGCATGCACACGCACACATACATGGAGTTCTTCATAGTTAACATTTTCTAAGGCAGACAGTTATGGTATGACCTTCCCCATGCTGTGAGGTGTACCTGTTGAGCATGGCTGGTACAAGGAAGGACAATTTTGTTTCACTTCATTTTGGAAGAATTTACCAGAATTTACATATTTCATACAATTTGGGACAGAAAGAATTTGAGGGCTTTTTTTAAATGAATGTGAAAGAAATTGACATAAACTCAGAAAGTAAACAAAATTTGGGTACCAGTACTGAAAAACACTAAATCAAGAAGAAATATGACAGTGAACACCACCTAGACTCAGGAGGTCTCTCTACAGGAAACAATCCAGTGGATTGCTAAATGCACACACAACCATTATGCATATCCCCTGACTAACAATGCAACCCTGGGGGCTAGTTCACTCAATAATGGGCTATCTCACAGGCCAGCTGCATCACTAATGCATCACAAATGCAAATCCCTCCCACCTGGGGATCACACAAGTTTATATACTCCATTCCACCTCCTTGTCTCCAGATCCTCTGAAGATGCCAGCCACAGATGCAGGCTAAACGTCAGGAGCAAATACTACTAGAACATGGCCTCATAGCACAAAAAACCCACAACAACTCATGGATTCCGGCCGTGAAAGCCTTCACCTTTACAATTGACATAATTATCCATCCATAGTGCCATCTATTGGCTGAATTCACTTGCTGCATAACTTTCTTTGGTATTTTCACATTGCACATGCCTGGGTGTGCAAGATAGTGTGTTCTGATTTGATGGCAATTTTGCAGATTTCAGGTTAATTGTCAAGTTATTGTTACAAACATTAGATTCATCATTTTATGGCTGATTTTTTTAAAAAAGTAACAATTTTATTGCCCATACTTTGGGATCACCAAAGCATGGGAAATGAGGCAGTTTGGCCAAAATGTACACAGATCAGGACTTCAAAGTATAAACACGATCCTATTGGCTAGCAAAAGGCCAAAAGATTTATTTCTAGCTGGGATGTAGTTCCTAACTCCATAACTTTAAGGAAATTTTAAAATATCAATAGTGTGTTAGAAATTGCATAAGATAAATGAGGTTCTATACAAAGCTGTCAGCATAATATATCCAGGTAATAGAGAAATGGAGAGTAGGAAGGTGCCGAGAAACTCCAACATTAAAAATGAAAGGTGTATTAGTTTCATAAATCACATATGCCACAAAACAACAGCAAATGTAGAATTTATTTTCACTTATTAGTTGTGGTCCATTACCTTCTTATGAATTCTCTTCAATGTATGACTTTTGAGTGATCAGACTCAATGAGAAATCTCATGAGAAATCTTGTACACTTAGCAAAAAGGTCAGACTATACTATCTGACACAACTAACCACCCACCCCTTTTTTATTTCTGTGTGCTCTTTTAAAGGACTTAGGTTAAACACAGAGAGAGAGAGAGAGAGAGAGAGAGAGAGAGATGTACACACACCTAAAGATTCAGTTTCTGGCAAATGACATAGGTGATTACTAACTTTGTCACTGAACATGCTTATTGTACAGACCAGAGTAATATTCCTAACTGAAAAGAGAGAGAGATGTCTCTATTTCATTTATCAATAATGGCTTCTGAATATTTTGTTGAGATTAACAACACAATCCAGTGCATAATATGCAGTTACAATATGTTGTAAATATATAGAAGAAACAATAACATTTATAGGTTGTGTCC
Source organism: Ctenosaura bakeri (assembly GCA_948474755.1). NCBI lineage: Eukaryota > Metazoa > Chordata > Lepidosauria > Squamata > Iguanidae > Ctenosaura > Ctenosaura bakeri. The sequence goes on along the minus strand of CAOLHI010001091.1, from coordinate 440,130 downwards.
ACTGGTGTTATTTTGTTATTAGTACACATTTTCTAGTTCTTGTGGAAAGCCTATCCTCATTTCTCAGTAAGGCTCAAAAGACTATTTGCTATTCATTTGCTATTCTGTTCGTTTCTCGGGGCTAGTTGTCAGGCTCCTGGGAGATTCCTTGCATTTTTGGAAGTATTAATTGGCACAGAAAAACTCTTTTTTTTTTTTCCTGCACAGAAACTTGATTTCTGCTCAGGAAAAAAAAAGTTTATTTCTGCAGATAAAATGTGCTTTCTGTGCAAGTCATGTTGTGAAAATCCTTTTTTAACATTGCACTTCTGTACTGGTGCAGTCAGACAAAGGTTCCATTCAGTTTAATGGAACTTATTCCTAGAGAAATATGAACAGAATTGTGGTAGTAGTAGTAGTGTTAGTAGTAGTAGTAGTAGTAGTAGTAGTAATAATAATAATAATAATAATAATAATAATAATAATAATAATATCATATCCCCACCTTAATTGGCCTATTTCCTACTTCCCAGCCTAGATAGCTCTGTCTCTATCTGCACATACATGTTAAACTGGACACTGAAAGGATGTTCAGCTGTTGATGTGCTTAGAGATACTGCATGACCAAGTAGAAAAAAAAAGACAATGGAAACAATATACTGAATAACTGTATATAAGAGATGAAAGGATTGCAGATTCATTTAAGGAAGAACTGTTTGAAGATGAACCCATCATTTTAGAAAGTGAAGTGAAAGCTGCACTCAGGGCACTTGGGAAAAATAAATCACCTGGAATTGATGGCATAACAATAGAGGTGCTTCAAGCTACAGAATCTAACCCAGTTCTAACTAAAATCTTTCAACAAATATGAAAAACAAAATGGTCCAGAGATCAGAACTCTCAATATAAATTTCAATCTCCAAGAAAGAGTTCACCAGGGATTGCAGTAACCACAGGAGCATTGCATTAATCTCCCATGCAAGCAAAGTGATGCTCAGAATTCTACAACAAAGACTTTTACCATATATGGAGTAAGAAGAGCTGGATGACCAAGCTTGGTTCAGGAATCTAAGAAGCACTAGGGATGATACTGCAAACATACATTGGATAATGGAGCACACCAAAGAATTTCAGAAGAAAATCAGCCTGTGCATGATAGATTATAATGAAGCCTTTGGTTAGATCATGAATAACTTTGGATTTCTCATAAAGAAATACAGCATTTGATTGTTGTGATGCATAAGCTCTACTCAGGGAAAGAGACTACACCAGAAAAGAATAGGGAAAAATGGAATAACTTCCAATTGACAAGGGGGGCAAGGCTGCATTTTATCACCCTATCTAACTTGTATGTTGAATATATGATACATAAAGCAGGATTAGAATCAGAGGAGGTGTGGAAACTGAAGAAAACATTAACAATTTGAGATCTGCAGATGACACCACACTGATAGGAAGAAAATGAATTCCTTTGAAATGTGGTGCCATAGAAGAGTTCTACAGATACCCTGAACTGCTAAAAAGACAAACAAATGGGTCCTAGAGCAAATCAACCGTGAACTCTCCCTAGAAGCCAAGATGACTAAACTGAGACTGTAATACTTTGGAATATCACAAGAAGACATGGCTCATTAGAAAAGACAATAATGCTTGGTAAGGTAGAAGGCATTAGTAAAACAGAAAGACTGCATTACAGATTGACAAACTAAATCAAGGAAGCCACAGCCTTGAGTCTGCAAGAGCTGAGCCGGGCTGTTTGATGATAAGATTATCAGGAGGTCTCTAATTTATAGGGTCACCATAGGTTGAAGTTGACTTGACGGCAGTTAACAACAACAAAACCTACCTCCAAAAGATCTAGCCAACCTGGCCCATCTTCCTTACAGCTGCATTTTGAAACTTCCTTGCCTACAAAAAGGGTTAGATAGTTCTTGAAGATCTTGCAAGAGTCTGTGTATTTTTTTTAAAAAAAATATTATTTTATTTTTGTCCTGCACCTGTTGTCACAATTGGGAGTTTGGGATTTTCCTTCTGGCAAACCCAGCTACCCCCACTTTTTTGCGAGGTTCTACATGCTAGATGTCATTGTCTATGGAGAGGGAAAAAAATAACAACAGTGATAGCCAATAACAGCAAAAGTATTGCATGTGAGATCTTAGCAAGGGAGCAAAGAAAGAATTCCCACCTAGGTTTTAAGCAACAGCCACATCTCAAACATAAAGTGGATTCTTATTACATTCTGCAAAATAGCTCCTGATAAGCATGATATCTGCCTTGAGAAACCAAGTCTTCTGATTTGCAATTTTTAAGAAAAGGAGAGCGATTGGATTATTATACTGCTGACCTTCAAAATGTTTTTTTTTTAAAAAAACAAAACCCTGAAAACTCTCAATGATTGCAACCTTATCTATTTGCAACTTAAACCTCAAAAGTGAAAATTAGAAGAAATGAATGCGTAGGCTTCTGTGAAGCTCCACCCGTCATAAGTGTATGCACACACAGAGGGAGACAGACAAGCAATTTCAGTGTGTTACATTATTCAGAGTGCAATTTGATTATCAGGGAATACAATAAGCATTATGATTGATAAGGGAAGTCATTGTAAGCACTATTCATGGTTGATGATTAGAGAACGGAAGGTTTTAAGTGAAGGGAGAAGTGTGGATATTAAAATGTGTGTACAACTGAAATGAACTGAGTGATGAAAGAAAGAAAAGTTACAAAAAGCGACTCTTATACAACATACCTTGGAGAAAAATGTTCTTAAGTTAGGGTCCTAATATAAATTTGTTAATTTGATGATCTGATGGAAAGCTACCTAGGTGGATGGACTGCATTCACAGCATATTTAATGGCAGAAAGTTCAAGTTAGGTTAACAGAACACTGTCACAGACCTTTCACTGAAGCTCTGCAAGACTTGATAGGGAACATTTTAAAAAAAGAAACAGAAAGATTTTTTAGATTTTTATGGCACCAATAGCTAGTTATTGGCACAACAACAAAATAATGCCCTGTCCCAGGCCCATATTCATCAATGCTCTTGAAAAACAATGCTCTGCTTTGCATAGAATCATAGAATCATAGAAATCTAGAGTTGGAAGAGACCACAGGGGCCATCCAGTCCAACCCCCTGCCATGCAGGAACACCATCAAAGCACTCCCGACAGATGGCCATCCAGCCTCTCCTTAAAAACCTCCAAGGAAGGAGACTCCACTACACTCCAAGGCAGCAGATTCCACTGCCGGACAGCCCTGACTGTCAGGAAGTTCTTCCTGAGGTTCAGGTGGAATCTCCTTTCCTGCAGCTTGAATCCATTGCTCCTTGTCCTGGTCTCTGGAGCAGCAGAAAACAAGCCCTCTCCTTCCTCTACATGACATCCCTTCAAATATATAAACATGGCTATCATGTCCCCTCTTAACCTTCTCTTCTGCAGACTAAACATACCCAGCTCTCTAAGTCTATCCTCATAGGGCATGGCTTCCAGGCCCCTCACCATTTTGGTCGCCCTCCTCTGGACTTGCTCCAGCTTGACCATGTCCTTCTTGAATTGGGGTGCCCAGAACTGGACACAATAATCAAGATGAGGTCTAGCCAAAGCAGAGTAGAGTGGTACCAGTACCTCCCTCGATCTAGACACCATACTCCTATTGATGCAGCCGAGAATTGCATTGGCTTTCTTGGTTGCCGCATCACACTGCTGACTCATGTTCAGCTTGTGGTCTATGAAGACTCCTAGATCCCTTTCACACGTACTGCTATCCAGCCACGTGTCCCCCATCCTATATTTCTGTATTCCATTTTTTCTACCTAAGTGTAGGACCTTACACTTCTCTCTGTTGAATTTCATTTTGTTCACCTTGACCCAACTCTACAATCTATCCAGGTCATTTTGAATTTTGATCCTGTCCTCTGGTGTATTAGCAACCCCTCCCAATTTGGTGTCATCTGCAAATTTGATGAGCATGCCCTCTATTCCTTCATCCAAGTCATTGATAAAAATGTTGAACAGCACTGGGCCCAGGACAGAACCCTGTGGCAGCCCGCTAGTCACTTCTCTCCAGGACGAAAAGCAGCCATTCGTGATCACCCTTTGGGTTCGGTTGGTCAACCAATTACAAATCCAACTAACAGTAGCCCTGTCCAGCCCACATTTTACTAGCTTCTTTGCAAGAATGTCATGGGGAACTTTGTCGAAGGCCTTACTGAAATCGAGGTATGCTACATCCACAGCATTCCCTTCATCTATCAAGCTAGTAACTCTATCATAAAAAGAGATAAGATTAGTCTGGCATGACTTATTTTTGAGAAATCCATGTTGACTTCTCGTGATTACCGCGTTGCTTTCTAAGTGATTAGAAACTGACTGCTTAATGATCTGCTCCAGGATCTTTCCGGGTACTGATGTCAGACTGACTGGGCGATAATTATTTGGGTCCTCTTTTTTCCCTTCTTGAAGATGGGCATATTTGGGTTGTTTAAATATCTTTGAATGACAAAATAAATATGTGAAATTTGGGGGACTGGTTTACTGTTTCCAATATTGCATTACAGGCAATGCCTTACATTATGAGTTAATTTTTTAAAAAAATACAAACAAAACTGAGTGAGAAACCAGGCATGTCAAAAGTGACCAGGGTCAGCTTCCCAGCTCAAAATCACATCTGACACATTTCTATATTCATGCTTTTAGGCATAAAACTGTCTGAAAGTCAGCCAAGATTTTAATGTGCTATATGAGATATGGTCTTAACTGCTGAAAGTGTAGGCTGCTGCTTCTTTCCTGGGTGCTCAAGGGTGGCCAGAACATGCTGAGACAAAACCCCATATCCTACTGCTAATGTGGATCAAAGAAGAAAGCAAGCGAGAAGGAGCAGCTGCTCTTGCCCATCTCCACACAGTGTAATACGTTGGTGGAGACTTGTGATCTTCCAAGCACACTTGTTGGATCTCAGCTAACAGCCTGATCCTGCATAACAGGGCTGGATTCTATGTGCCCTCCAGATGTAGTTGGACTGCAATGCCAAAATTCTTCACCATGGGTCTTCACACCTGTTCCATGAACCAGAGGCGTATCTAGGGTGAGGCTAGTATGGGGTATAGTGTGTGCCCTGAACGCCAATGCCAGGGGGATGGGGAAAAAAGCTGTGCTACAACATCTAGTGGCAGAGAAGGTGGAGTTCCTAGAAATAGGGGAGCACCTTGCACACTTGCACTAGGCACTGTTTACACAACATATGCTTCTCCCATGAACCCTTTTCTAAAGCCTGTCTCAAAGTGCTGAATTGCATAATTTTACTATGCATTGGGTGCAGAGGCACTTCCTTTTGCTTCACCTGAATATTTCAAAAGTCATCTTCAATCTAGGAGTCTGGTCTTATGAAAGAAAGTGAAAAAAAAAAACTCTCTGATGGCTGTGAATATGCCACATGTGGGTTTTTTACCCCTCTACCATTCTCTTTCTGCCTTTCCTTCTTCCTCCCCTGAACTAAATATCTCCTGACATGCTATTGTGCATGAACATTCCTAAACACATTTATAAAGAAAAATGTAAAGTTCTAGATGTTGCAAAAAACATTTTTTTTTTGTCTTTGTAACTTTGAAATAATAGGAGAAATGGGTTCTGTGTCTTCAAGTCAGTATGCTATACCCGTACCCACATTTCATTCAAATCAGAGTTAGGGTTCAAGTGATTTGGGAATGTCCCATAAAATGTTAAGGAACATGGACATTCTAGTTTAAATGGATAATATGATCTGTATGTTACAAAAGTACAAAAATAAAAAGGTGTTTTCTCTGTGAGTTTTCCATTACCAATGGCAACAATACTGTTTTTGTATGGTACACCTCACCCTCTTTTCATTATTGAGCTCTATCACATGTCAGCTACTCATTTAATTGTAATCCTAAGCAGTGAGAGTTCTTGGGAGAAATGGTGGCCTCTTTTAGAATGAAATAAGAAACAGGTTGGAAAAACATTAATAAAACTTGGAGAGGGAGAGGAAAAATGTGTGATGTCAACACAAGCTCGAAGCCCATGGATTGCATTTATTAAAAATAAATAAGTATGCAGTTATGTCACACACTTGTCATTAATGTTTCATGTGCAAACACTGAGCAAATATTCCACATTTAATTAAAACAGAAAATTATGAGTTCCCTCTGCACATACAGAATGAAGGCTTAAGAGTGGACACACATTTACATCTGTTACTTAAATATCACTTTCAGGGGAGGATATCATGCTAGGTGTTCTCAAGCAGTATTATTTACACATAAAAAAACTCTGAATGGGGGGGCTCCCAATCAATGGTATAGATTCAAAGGCATTCAGTCATTTCAATCAATCAATCATTCAGTCAGTCGCTTTACTTATACTTGACTTTCTTCCCAAGGCTGGGACTTCAGGCAGCTACTGACTGGGACTACATAATGGTAGATTTTGAACACTAATTAGAAGCATAATGATAAATAGCTATTTGGCCTTTGTTCCAAGGATGGTGGTTTATAGACAGGAGATATCCAGCACTTCTCAACTCGCTTTGCCAGATTTTCACAATTTTAAAAGCCTACAAAAATGTGTTTGACCAGAGATGACAGAAGAAATACATATGAAGTTGAAAATCATTGCAAGGCATACATCATGTAAACTACTTTTAGCCCTCCTAATATCAATTGCCTGCCTCCAGCTGGAGTATCCAAATATTTGTTCCTTTCCATAGAAATATGTTCTCTGTACTTCATGGAGCCATTTTAACTGTTGAACTGGTCCTGATGAAAATATCATGGTTCTAATGAGAATCCCTTGTTGAAACTGCTGATTGCTCCAGGAAGGAAGCTGCCATTGGTGCCAATGGGAGATTTTGTTTCAGCACAAACAGGAATTTCAGAAGGACCCTGATTGTCCCCTTGGCATTTATTTCCTCTTAATAGAATGCCTGCAATGTTAAACCACACTTAGAACATGAAAAGCAGCTTGCTCATGGAATCAGGAATTGAAATGTGACCCTTTCCCCTCCAGATGTTTTGGCCTACATATTTCACAGGTCCTTACCACTGGATTAATGGGGCTGATGGGGGTCGTAATAGAAAAAAAAAACACTGAAAAGCCAAATTGAACTAATGTTTTAAACCACTAAGTAAGAAGAAAGACCAACTGATTTCAAGTGAAGATTTCCATGGTGATAGTCATATGCTACCTGAGTGAATGTGCATTCTAATGCAGCTAAAGACAGCCTTAATGAAGGTGCAATTCATCTAACCATGTAACTCAGTTTTTGTACAATGAAGGTACAATTCATCTAGCCATGCAAATCAGATATCTGCTTAAAAGATCTGCTTAAAACAAGGGCCTTGGAAGTTTGCTAAGGAATGTTGCTTTCTCTATATGGACATGACACAACTGCTGTGGTTTTTGTCTCAAGATTTTCATGAGGTTATTCAAGCCCATCCACAAAGTAATGCAGCAGTGAGCATATGTCTCCAACTACTGCATAAACGTGCATTTATAGTGCATGGTGATAATCTAGATTGGGGTTAGAGCAGGAGTATCAAGATAATGACATCTGAAAGCAATGCTGGGTAGCTCTAAATTCCAACGACTTCTCAAGATAGGGAACAGAGTATTTCTCCACTCAGCATATGTACATTCATGTGCAAATTACAAGAGTATCTAAAATAACTTTACTTAGGTTCTTGTCACAAGGAGTCAGCAATGGAGAACAAAGTGCAATTAATCCAAGATTAATTAGCTATTGTTTCTTTGGATAAACCATTTGGATCTATTCCCTTGTCCTGTATTGATCTTCTTCACTACTAATACTAACACAACATTGCTTAAGTCTCTGGCCATTTCCACACTACACTGTTACAGTGCTATTATTCCACTTTCAACATCCTATGGAATCCTGGAATTTGCAGTTTAGAGAGGGGCATTTAGAATTCTCAGCCAGAGAGTTCTTTGGCCTCAGTAAACTACAAAGCCCGGAATTCCACAGTATTTTGGAAGTAGAATAATAGCACTATAACAGTATAATGCAGAAATGTTTCTTTTTCCTTTCCCTTTCTCAGTGAATGATTTCATTGCTCCTGAAACAAACAGCTCTAAGTTCTCAACTTTGAAAAAGTTTTTTTTAAATGGGACTGAACACTAGTTCTTCCAAGCCATGCGATAAAATAAAAGGTATATCAGCAACATTCATACAGAGAATGTATATGACATTCTCATTAAGTTCAGGCTAGCACATTGGAATGAATAATTCTTTTTCTGTCTAGCTCAAAATGGATCATATACCAAATTTCACCTTCAGGACAATACCCTTACACCTTATAATAGGTTTATCGCACACACACAAATGGAAACCAAGCCAGCTTCATTATTTAATCGTATGTCTACAGGGAAAACCAATTTTACCAGTCACAATACTGCTACAGGAAGACAATTACAAATAAGCCACATGTTTTTATCAAGGAAACCATGACACTTAGAGGAGTACAAAAAAGTACATTTCCCCCTCCCACGGAAACCTATACCAATGCCAGCCCTAATACTTAACATGATAATGTTAAGTACAATGCTGCAGGCACTGAAATCCATAGTTCCAATAATACACCTAGGGTACCTTAGAACCTATGAAAACAGCACTTTTCACATATTCCAACAGCTTTTACACAGGATGAAAATATAATCTCCAAAGGACCAATTACCATAAAAGCATAGGAGCATACAAAGAGCCATGTTGGAACAGACCAAACTTCTGTATTCAGTTCACACAATAGCTAACCAGATGCCTACTGAAAAACCCAGAGCCAGGACAACAGCTTCTATCTGTATCTGTTCCTTAGCAGTGGGCGTTCAGACTGATACTTGAGGCAATATATAATCACCATGAATGGCTCTGGCCATTTCCGTACTAGCCTGTTATAGTGCTATTATTCCACTTTCAACATCCTATGGAATCCTGGGGTTTGCAGTTACGAATAGCGCTGTAACAGGCTAGTGCGGAGATGGTCTCTGTTAGCAGCCAATGACAGTTATATCTTGCTAACTAGGGATTATAAGATGTTTCAGTCTTACAGTGATGGCAGGCTTCATGCACAAAACTTTCGCACAGCCAAGGATCACAATGATCTGATTCAGAATACAAATTGATCAAGTTTGTAATGTTGTATTGCAATTTGAACTATATTTTAATCAAGACTTCTCCATCTCAGAATAAACATGGGTGGACTAAACATTCAGCAAACCAGGAACTTCAAACTAACTGAGCCACATGTATAGATATACAAAAGCTATCAAATAGTAAACTCCTTGGTGTTATTTTGTAAAGTGTGCGTTCAGAATTTACTTTTACTGCCATGGAAACTCTCACTGATTGCTGTGAAATATGTCACCAAAGATTTATCTAGATTGGGTAATTTAAATAATAGTAGTAGTAGGAAAACAACAACAACAACAACAACAACTATTATTATTATTATTATTATTATTATTATTATTATTATTATTATTATTAATTTCTAAAGCCCTTTCTACCAAAGAACAAAACATCGTATGTATACAATCAGAGAGAAAGACATTAAAATGTAAAAACCATATACATATATATATATCTTCCAATATCTGGCAAACCAAAGAGTCTTCAACCCCTTACAAAATTGGGGGACATCTTTCTCCACCTAGAGGTCCAAAGGAAGACCCCTGCACAATGCAAATCCAGCCCTTTGCCTTTAGCTCTTAAATTCCTAGATGGTGGATATCATGCTAGTTGGGCTGCTGGGTACTGGGGGAGATTAGAGCACAAAGCCCTAAATACAAAGGCCAAAAATTTGAAATGGGCCCTGACCAGAATTGGTAGATAGTGAAAGGATCTATAGGGGGAAGAAATCTAGATGATTTCTTGCAGACATTTTTAGTGGTTGTGAACCCCATTCAGAAATAAAATCCACTTATGTATCCAGATATCTTTCTTTGGAAGAGACTTTGGGAGTGTTGCCTTTCCTTTGGCTGTTGTTGGTAGCTGAAATTGCCTGGAGTGTCAACATGAAACAGGAAATATGAATTGCTCCATCAAAATGAGCCAAGGCTGATTTCTTGGTAGGCAAATCGGTTCACCCACCCAAATACCTGTAGGCATAGAGCTGGAGTTGTGTCCTGTCACATTCTACATAAAGCCATCACATTATGCACAGAGCATATCCCACATGCACTTCAAATTCTTGATGTGTTACTTTTTTGTTTAAGCAGGCTTTTAATGTATAAGCAGGGAAGTTTCTTATTGGCATGTTTTGCTTATTTAAAAACTTTTGTATGGCTGTTAAATAATCTTATATTGTTCTATATGTGGATTTCAATTGTTTTTAACATTCATTGTTTGAGTTTTTAACTGACTTTTCTGGAAGCCACCTTGAGAGCCTGCTCTGGGAGAAAGGAGGCATATAAATAAATAGTCAGTATTAAGATTATCTGTGTGTTCTTCTGAAAGGATAGAAGCAGGAATGTCTTACCAAGATTCACTGAAGCAGAGCATACATATTTAAAGATATGGCAGTGTTTAGCAAGTGTATTTCAGATAGATCAGAATTAGATTAGAATTCAGCACTCCCAAATTAATTAGCCTCTCCTCCCATCCTACAAGGTAAGGGAAACCTTTACACAACAGCACTGATCAATGTGGGACAAAGTTGTCTTCTAATAATAAACAGAGATTATCTCATTTCTGAGTGTTGTGGGTCATTTTATTGCTCCATAGGCTTCCCTGACTTCTTCTACCCCTTTGTCTGTTCAGATTTATTGGCAATCTGCTTGGTGTGGAGACTATCCTATTGTAGATTGTTCCAAGTGGAGGGGGAGAGATCTTTAACACTGAGTTTCAGATTCACTGCTACAGTATTTTATCCTCTGCCTTCAGAACTAAACTACGTCTTCTGAAAGATTTTCATTCTTCGATTGAAATAGATGAGCTGGGAATATAAACTTCTCTGTTCTTCCTTTGGATCCCTTGGCTAGTTCAGAAGGCACCTTGGGAGCAATGCATGTCAGCATATGTCTGTATTACTTCTTTCATTAGTATAAAGATCTACAAGAAAAAGGAAACAGTGAGCTGATTACTAATATTGAGCAAAACTAAACACATGGAGCAGTGCACTGTCCTTTAAAAAAGGAAGCTGAAACAAGAGGCTGAGGAAACAATAATTGATTAGGAAATGTGTTACTGGGCTGGTGGATGGGATCTCCTTGCTCTTTCCTCCCTACAGCAGGAGCTCCAACCTCCTGAAAATACTGTATGGAAGATAGTTGAAGGGAGCAAATTGTATTTCCATACCTTTCAACATTTCACAGATGAAAACCATGGCTTGCATGGACAAAACACACAACCTGGGATGGTCTGGAGCAGTTTGCTTTTGCCTGAGCATATAGAAGAAGGGCAAAATTCTACCCCCTCTCTTTCCCCACCTTCTGAATTTATTGAGTATAAACTACTTTTGCACTTTGCACTCACTGCAGCAGTTAAAGTAAGCTGAGGACAAAGGGAGAAATTTGGGGCATTTCCACACTATACTGTTATAGGTCTATTACTCCACTTTCAACATCCTATGGAATCCAAAGACTGGCTGAGAATTCTAGAGGCCCCTCCCTAAATTGCAAACCCCAGGATTCCATAGGATGTTGAAAGTGGAATAATAACACTATAACAGTATAGTGCAGAAATGGCCTTGGCGTAGAAAAGAGAAACTGAAATATTCTAAAAGCTGCCGAAAAAGTAGGAAAACCGAGGATTAAGTGGGATGGTCCCTGAAAATCAAAGGGTTGCTTTTTGTATGTATGTGTGTGTGAGAGGAGAGCCCTTCAACTTGTGAAAGCCAGATCTTGGAACCACATTCTGTAAGCAAGCTTGAGAATGGCCCTTTCCGCACAGCATTTGCCATGCGAAAGGGCTCCTGGAGCATCGCGCAATTGTGAGGAGTGATCTGCACAACACAATTGCGCGATGCTCCAGGGGCTGGCAGATGCCGATCGTGCACCTTTTTATTTTCAGCTGGAAGCCAAAAATGATGCACGATCGCGCATTGCTTCCAGGCCCCGCACACACGTACCTGGTGTGGGGAGCCTCCGGAGCTGTGCCAGTCACACTTCCTGCCCCAGTGCAGCCTGGGAAACTCCCAGGCTGCACTGCAAGGAAGAGGCAAGGCTCTTGCGTAAGCAGGCAGCTCGTGTGGAGCTGAAGCAGCAGGGACGCGAGAGCCTCTTGCCGGAGGCTGCTTGCGCGATCCCTGCAACCCAGCACTGGAAAAAGGTAAGGTGCAGAAAGGGTCAATGCCAAGTTTGTCTCAATCACACTGCACTGTGATGAAGAAAAAGATTTAAACTTGATATGGAGAATTTGTGGCTTTCTGAAAGCTAAACTTTAATGTTGATAGCCAGTATCCAGCAATAACAGGAATCTAAGGTCATCTATAGGTCTAGAAGTCTCTAGCCCTGATTATCCTTGTGTCTCTAGTTAACATGATTAAGAAGCCAGTGATGGGACAAACTGAGGCTTTGGGGTAGATTAGGGTTGGGTTACTGTGGGAGGCTGGGGGCCATATTAGGCCTCTAGGAGACTTTGGAGTCCTCCCATTAAAAAAAAAAAGAAATCCTTTCCAATTGCATTCTAGAGGTATGATTCTTTTCCCCATGTTTTAGGCCTCCTCTGGGCCATTTTAGGCTAGGGGAGGTATTTTTAAGCCACAAGGAATATCAATCACTTACTGTTTAGAAAAAGGTTTCCATTGGGCCTAAAATGGCCTAAGTGACCCAAAAATTATGAGGAAATGTTCCCAGGGACCATTTGGGGCCTGGGGGTCACAAAAACACCTCAAGGGTTGCAACTGGAGTAGACAATACTGGACTTGATTAACAAGCCATCTGATCTGGTATGCAAAGCTATGGAAAGCTACTTGCATGGACAGTTAATTTTTGGCTACTCCCCCTCACTAATGAAGCGGATTGTACAACCTAAATTTGTTGTCTAGAATATTTTGTTGTTGTGTTGGGGCTGAGCTACAAGTGTTATGCAGTGGGCCCTTGGTATCTGCTGGGTTTGGTTCCAAGACTACCAAAATCTGTGGATGCTGAAGTCCTGTTATATACAATGGCCCGGTAAAATGGTGTCTCTTATATAAAAGGATGAACAAATCAAATGAGTTCCAGAGAGAGCCTGACAAGGGTAAGCTTAACCATCAGTGTAATACTCAGTGAGCAGCAAAATTAAGATTTGTTTGTTGGATTTGTTTTTCAAATATTTTTGAGCCATGGTTGGTTGAATCTGTGGATGCAGAACCCTATGGAGACGGAGAGCCAACTGTACTGTTATTCAAGAAAATCTTGCTTTATTGAGGACAACATACATCAGTTTGGCAGAAGATTAAAACGGCTGCCACAGTTTCAGAGGAGCCCAATGAAACTGTCTTGAGTTCAGTCTTCCCTCGTCTTTTCCAAGAGTTCTGTTCAAGTTTTCTGGAAGAGGCAGTAACATAGCAACACTGAAGTATTTTCTTTATGGTTTTCTGATCAATGACATTACTTTGATGGCTTCCCAAATAGCTCTTACAATAGGAAATTAAATTGTCTTGCTTCTTTTTCTTAAATCCACTGCTTTTATTTATATAGCACATTCAATGTATGTTGCTTTACAGTCTAAATGTAACACAAAGTAAACAAAGGTAAGGGAAGTGGAGAGAGTCAGAGTAAAGAGAGAATGCATATCTGTTGTGTTTAGGCTTAGGTGATTTCCACACTATACTGTTATAGTGCTATTATTCCACTTTCAACATCCTGTGGAGTTCTGAGGTTTGTAGTTTCCTGAGGCCAAAGAGCTCTCTGGCTGAGAATTCTCAATGCCTGTCTCTAAACTGCACATCCCAGGATTCCATAGGATGTTGAAAGTGGAATAATAGCACTATCACAGTGTAGGGCGGAAATGGCCTCAGTTACAGCACAGGGTAAATTACGATAGCCAGACTGAGCTGAATGCTTCATGTAAATGTGTATTTTGATTTGAAGATCTAAAAAAAAAAGTTGTGTCTGCATGTGTGCTCATGTGAAAATAGTGGTAACTAAAGATAGTGTTAAATTTTAATATCTTCCTCAGCATCAGTGGTCTCACCCTATGTTTTACCCATAATGGATTGAGTTTTAAGTTTTATTTAAAAAGAAATCCTGAGCTTGTCTATTTCTAAATCTTACACTTCAGTTTACAGTTCTTCAAAGCCAGGCCAGAATATTTTACTGTCCAGCTAATAAATTACTGCCCTTTCATGATGCACAAAATCAGTTGCCTGAGGTGACTTCTTTCTGCCAAACAATAGGGCTGGCTCTGGCTGCCAGATGCTCAACTAACTCAGTAGAAAGTGTTAATATTTCTAGAGTTTTGGCTGCTGTTGTCTGAGGCAAAAGATTTCTTACAATCTGGCCTTTTATTGCTGTAACTTGCATAAATTCAATAAAAAATAAGCTACAGTGATTTGGAGATAAAACTCATAAAGTTTTCATCATAACAATATTTTCAAATGAACATGGGAAGCTATTTCATCTTCTGTTTCGTGTCTTCATGTTGTTCACTTTGGAATCAGGTAATAACTGGATTTCTACTAGCCGTGGTGGAAATCATTAAGAGGGCTGTGCTTGTTGAGGCAAGGGGTAGATGGCTATTTAAGCAAAACTATTCTTCAATCATGTGCAAATGGCATCAAGCCATTTTGATCTATGAGAGATCTGTTCTCTCCACACATTACTCCTATTAATGATAATGAGAGGACTGCACAAGCTTTGACAGCTGAATGGCACCTTTGGTTTTGGACTATTAGTCTGTATTACTCAAACTGTCAGTAGCAGGCAGGTGGTGGGAAAAGCTGTAAATTTATTTTTTATCCACAGCTAAATACATACCACTGTGTACCTAGAGGATTCTAAATTCATCTGAGTAGTTTAGTGCCCCAATAGTTTTTCACAGTTCTAATTTCTATCAATCTTCTCCAACCAATAGGATATGTTATTTATTAGTGCCCAGTTCTCTATTTTTCATTTCTCCTAGAAATTATTGCACAGGTGCCTCTTTCCTTCTTTCTTTTTTTGTTCCTTCCTTCCTTCTTCTTGGGTCATACAAAGAAAGCCCCATTTTGTCACTGAACAAAAATAAAATAAAATAAAATAAAAGATCTAAAATTACTAGCAAATGGATAATGTTCCTAATATTGGGAAGCACTATTATCCCTTGATTTCTTTTGCAGAATGAGCAATCCAGAAAACTGAGAGAGCAGTCCCCAAGAAATGCAAATATTCTCAGTCTGAGAAGTTGCTGTTGCTCTTCATCTGATTAGCTGATGATATCCAACTATGTTCCAATTATGCATCAGATTAACGAAAGACAGTGGGGGGAGGGATCTAGGATACTGCAGCCCAGCCACAACCACTGCTGGACATGTGAACTGTCTCCCCCTCTCCTGATTAAAAAATTCAGTGGCCACTATGAGAATTAGTTCTTCAAATGTAAGATGTACACATGGTAAGCTTCTATAGTCATTGGCATACCCTTTTGGGTGTAGTTCCTGGTTTTCAGGGCAGTGTAGGGATGGAACAAGGCAGCACTTTATTCTATATGTTGTACAAAAGCACTTTTTCAATTATTTTTTCACCAGCATACGCAATGTCAGTTCGGGCATTTCTGCCCTACACTGTTATAGTGCTATAATTCCACTTTCAGCATCCTATGGAATGTGATTTGTAGTATACTGAGTCCAAAGAGCTCTCTGGCTGAGAATTCTAAAGGCCCCTCCCTAAACTGCAAACTGCAGGATTCTGTAGGATGTTGAAAGTGGAGTAATAGCAGTGTAGGGTGGAAATGGCCTTAGATGCCGCTGGTTAGAGTCACCCACAGTCTGGTACAAAATCTCATGCTCTGGTTCAGGGATTTGAAGCCAAGCAGGTTGGTTGGCTTGGAAGGGGCCACTGAGAGGAGGAGCAAGTTGCTGATAGTTGACGGGGGAAGTGCCCTGGGTTATGTCCCGGGGGTCCGGCACAAACAGTGTCCAGTTTACTGGGCTTACCTGCAGATCATTCCCTTCTTGGCCATTGTTCCCACTCTCTGCAACTTCCTTCCTAAACAGGTGATCACTTTGGTATGCGGACAGGCCATTGGGAATGGAAAGGGCTTCTCAGCGGCTGCTCCTGCACTTTGGAACTCCTTCCCTAAGGAGGACAGGATGCCCTCTTCCTTGGTCTCCATCTGCCAGCAAGTTAACTTATTTTTGATATTAGGCTTTTAGAAATTGATTTGGATGGGCTTTTAATGCCATATGGTGCTGTTTTAATGGGTTGTATATAGTTTTGGGTTTTTTAAAAAAAGAAAAAAGAAAAAAATGAATTTTAATATTTTTAACTATAAATTGTTCAATTGTCACACAGACACACACACACTGTTATTAAAGGTTTTATATAGGTTTAATTTTATCATTTTGAAATATGTTAGCTGCATTGGGTCTCACTGGAATCTAAATGCATAAAATAATAATGTAGTAGTAGTAATAATAATAATAATAGTGCTTATTCACAACAATCACAAACTCTCAGGGCATCCTCAACTTCTTGATGGAATTCATCAGCTTCAGCCTTCTATTATCACTACTTATCTCTTCTAGACAGTGTGGAGTGGTCACTTCTGGTAGCAGACAATGGAGCTTTGGATAGGAGGTGGTAATGGTCCCCTGGCACTCCCTCAGGAAGAGCTGTGTGTTCTAAGCAGCCTGCCCTGCACACCCAAAGGCCCTTTCCACAGGAGCCTGCATCCTGGCATGGGAACACGAGAGGAGTGGGACCATGACAACGCTTCTGCAAGATGCTGTCATGGTCCAGTCCTGCTCCCATCACTGGTTGGCATGATCATGGAGTAAATCACTGATGAGATTTCTCCATCAATGTCCTCCGATCACACAATGGTCCTGCACTTACTTGCCCTGCGGAAGGCCTGGAAGTGCTATGGAGGTGCTTCCTGCCCCAGCACAGCATGGTAAAGAGCCTGGCTGCACTGCAGAAAGAAGAGGCGTGTCCCTTGAGCTCCCATCTGCAGGGAGCAGGTTCGGTGCAGAGGGGAGCATTTGTATCACGCTCCTTTCCCAGTGGAGGCGCTGCTAGGATCGTGACTGGAAGACTATGGGGAAAGGTAGGGTGTGGAAAGGGATGAAGCTTCTGTCAAGAGCCCAGCACTAGAGTTGAGCTGCTAGCCTGACTGGCATTTCTAGGAAGAAAAAGGGGAAAGTTGCTATTCAGCCTGATCTGAACTATTCTTGTGATTGTACTTTTGCTGTGGCAAAAGTGCAGTACTGGCAAATGGAGAGATTTATCCAATGCCTCATTTTCTTCAGAGCTGCCACACATCCTGCCACGAATGTCAATATAGTTAGACCAGTGTGAGTGTATCAACAAGATTCCAGCCAAAATGTCCTTATTCCTTTCGAAGCTATTTGTGAACCTCCCAAATCAAGAAAGCTTTATGCTACAGTAAACTGTAATAACTTTTTGCACAACTTTGGTAAGTTCAAGTCAAGTTTCTGGAGGAACTATATAACTTCCAAATAACTGCCTGCACCACAAAAACTGTCTGCGGCAAGTTGTGTGTCCGTGTGTGTGCCTTTCATTTTCAAACATCCATATATCAACCACCACACTCGATTAGCAATACACTTAAGATTTGCTATGGACTCTTAGGGGAAAAAAGCTTACAAGGCACATTTGCTACTCATCAGGAAGCACAGTGCAGTACATTGGCAGTGGAGGGAGGTAAATGCATAATTCCTTTTTCGCTCCAACTGAGTAGACTTCTCCTTCAAAGACAGAGATTCCTTTGAATTAGAGAGAAAAGGTAGTATGCCCTCAAATCCAGTGTATAAAAGCTGCATTGAAAACCAATTAGATCACCTGTAATAGTTTAATCTTGGCAGTAGGCAAAAAGTGGAAGAAGTAGCTCACCCCCACTCTTCCTCTAAAGCATTTTTTTTTTATTAGCCCATCTGTCACCACATTTGGTGTCACTGGTGCATTGCCATTTTGTCACCAAAGCAGAACATCCTGCCTTACAAGGCAGATGCTACATTTTGATAAAATTTATCAGCACTGATTCCCTGTGTAATAACAATGGATAGTTTGGAGCTTGCTGGATTATGTAATAAGGGTGGGAGAGGGAAGGTGGGCCTGCCTGCAGATATATTTCCTTCTAGAGGTTTAATGGGACAGCGAAGGAAATATGAGAAGGAACTCATATTACTCCCATGTAAGGAACGGGATGCAATCACCTGGAGGGTGTGCCAATATTAATATGGGTAGAAAATGTGATGAATAACTGTGTACTTTTCACACTCCCATAGATAAATTCTTATCAGACAGAAATAAATGACACATTTGCTTTTGAAGGAGTGAATTCAGGATTGCAGAATTTAAACGACTTGTTCTGTGCATCTCCGCTCTTGCCACAGGAGGACAGACATATTAATGGACATTTTCTTCAAACAGGATCCAAACAGGATCCAGTAAGATAAATGCAATTGCATTTTGCTTGCTACTTCCAAAATTTTACAGAAATACACAATAAGCAATAAAAGTTCAACACAGGGAAGGAAAGAAGACAGTCTTGTAGCTGATGCAAGATAAAGAAATAAATGCATTCTTTGGAAACATGCTTTTAACTGCTACTGGTTCAGCACTGTTTTTTCTTTCAGCCCTATGCTTGCTACTTCTTTTTTCCTGAGGTCCATTTGTATTACCAAATTATAGTGCTATAATTTGACTTTAGCTTCCATGGTTTCATCTTATGGAATTGTAGGTAGAGGCACTAGAAGAGCTCACCTGCTGAGAATGTTAAAAGCCACTCCCTAAAATGCAAATCCCAGGGTTCCTTGGGATAGAACCATGGTAGTTAAAGGGGAATGACAGCATTATAATTCTTTAGTGTATATGGGCCCTAGAGTCACATGACTGAACTCATCCAATCAGAAAACACAGTGAATTGGATGGCATCACAATCTATCACTATGCATACTCAGAAGTCCAGTTTCTGTGTTCTCTTGAATCTATCTACTGTGTTTAAGGAGTAAGCTCTTTAGCAAGAGAGGGGAACATTTTGCTCATAAGATGCTTTGGTCTATAACTGGCCAAACCCAGAATGACCATTCGTAAGGAAATACAAATCATCTAGAAGGTTAAAGGATCCTCATTCTTGACTTTTAGGAATAAGCACTGATGGAGAAAATTTATATGAGTTGATAGGCAAACTTCGTGTAGCACTGGCCCTATGTTTGCCAGAGTTCAGGCTGCTATCAGCCTCATATAACCAGCCTAGAAATTCTGGCATAGAACAGCTGGCACTTGTTTTACAAACTGATAGTAGTATAGTATAACTAAGCTTAGGATAGTAGGTATCTTCGTAGGGTATTCCAGAGGAAAACAGAGCCAAGACTCAGCTTAAACTTAGGAAAAGTCTTCTCTCAGAAATGGAAAGGTAAGAGGCAGAAATCAGAAGAAGCACTGAAGACCATCCCAGATGGTCAGACAGAGAAAGAAATAGGGAATCTATAGTTATATGGAAGCTACAAGATATTATCCCCGAGTGGGAACAGGCTGGGCAATAAGGAAACATGTGGAGAATAGTAAGAGATAAAATAGTTATGTGGATGAAGTTGGTAGAAAGGGAGAAGAATTAAGATAACTGACTCTAGTTAAGATACACAATTGAAAGTACAGAGACAGTCCCATAGCAGCAAGGTAAATAGGGCAAAAGAAGCACATGCCACAGCAAAGGTAGGAACATGTCTACTATTTTAAAAGCTTTGACCAAAAGTTTGGCACATATTCTGCTTAGCACTAATGAAAAGACTCACACAGCCCTAATATTGAACTTAGACATGGGTTGGGATGCTTACATCCATGGAGTTAAAAACATAAGAGCACTGATGGATCAAATGAAAGGCCAGTCTACTTCAGCATTCTGTTCATGGAAACCCACAGGCAGATTGTGAGTGCTCAAAACAGGGTTGGGTCTAGAATGAGAGACCAGTTGGTTTCCTGAGAATAGGAAGCTACACTCAGAGGATCCATATGTGATGGTACATGTCTGTGACAAATCTCACTCCCCTGCTCCCCTTTAATTGTAGAGCCAAACTAGAAAGAAGCAAACTGGCATGGAAGCTGTCAGCTATCATTTTTACAACTGAGAACTCTTCCCCAGAATTTAAAAATAACTAACTTATTGAACTAAGGAAATTCATGTATTATCATTCCCCAGCTTGACAAATTTATGTTGGATATGGTCCCAGAAACCCTAGAAAACAGCTCTCTTTCAGGACCTATCAGAGACTGGGGTACAGGAAGTGCCAGGTCCCCATGGGGATGGCTGAGGAGTCACTTCCTCCAGAGGAAAGGTGAGAGTCTTTTTCCAAAGTCAATGACAAAGCTGCCTTTGTTTCTCCAAGAACAGCAGTGCTTGAAGAGATAGGGAAGCCATGGCTGAGAACCCCTCTAGAGTAAGGAATATGTATCTCAACTCTTTGCATTCCTGACATCCCCGTGCTGGCATCTGACCTTGATTTGCTAAGTAGACTTTGGCCATTTCCGCACTAGACTGTTATAGCGCTATGATTCCACTTTCAACTTCCTATGGAATCCGGGGGTTTGCAGTTTCGGGAGGGTCTGGGTCACCTCTCCCAAAACTGCAAACCCCAGGATTCCAGAGGATGTTGATTCTGTCTCTGGCTTGCCTCAGTGGACTTTATCTGTTATATCCTCAGCTCTGTTCCCTAGACCCTGCTTTGGGAGACACCTTATCTACTTTGTTTACTAACTCCATATGTGTGGCTGACCTTGGCTGTGTTTCCTGGACATTTCAGATACTCCTCTGCTGTTTTATATCCCCTCTGTGGGGCTTGTTCAGCCTGTCCTGGAACTACTGCCACTGCAGCAGGCACTTGCCACCTGGCACCAGAACAAATCTTTTCTGGCACATTTGTGAAAGACTCTTCCTCTTTGGCTTTCCCTCATTTGATGCACTAAACAGCCTGGTAGGACAGGGACTGCTTTAAATGCACTAGCATTAACCTTCAACATCAAGTAACAATTTGTATGTGTGAACAGACTAATATTGGTCCGTTGAAATGCCACTATGGTGTCAATGGGAGTACTGTCATAGCTTGAGACTTCTTGACAAACCTTCTTTTGATAAAGGAAAGGGGGTAGGAAATGATAAACCCTTTCCCACATAGTAAATTCCCCACCTTCTGCCAAAAATATCCCCCATTGTTTTTTTTAAAAAAATGCCTTCTAGTGTAATGCCTTTTGGTGACACATAAGTTACCAGTCAAGGACTGCAGAGCCATGGAGTGTTGAAATGTGTATGAACTATGCCGTATTTATCTCACAAAGCCATCTTTGAGGGATAGATGAAAAAGACTTGAGCCTTTTGGTAACTTTGATGTATGTCAATGCAGAATATATGTTTATTTGACTATTTATTTTAAGAATGTATAGACTGTCTTTTTGGACAAAGCTCACTCAAGACAGTGTACAATAGCATCATTAAAATGTAATGATATAACATTATATTGAAAATTACAACATTCAAAAATGCAAAATAACAACAACAAACCATTGATATATGATTGAATCAGTACATGTTGACACTGCTACAGGAAAATAGCAATAAAACAATAGACTGTCCAGTAAGATACCATCAGTTAAAAGACACTTGCTACCAACTTATTTCTCGCAGTTAGTCTCTAAGGCACTACAAGATCCCTTTCCATACTGACAGATGGAACACTTTTTTAAAAGCCTTTTTCAACATTAGTGTTAAAGCTGCAAACTGTACCTTTCTACAGAAGGACGTTCCATTGGGTATAAGCCACTCTCAAGAAGCTCCTGTCCCCTACTGCCTGCCAATTCAACCATTCCTGACAGTGTAGTAATGAATATGAGGGGAAAATAATGAAGGCACCAAGTCATCACCAGAAGAAATTTTGTTTGTAAAAAGGCACATATGCTTTCAATTTAAAAAAGAAGAAGAAGAGGAAGAGGAAGAAGGATTAGTCTTAACATAATGTTGATCCTATTCAAAAGTTGTCCTTGCACATCCTTAAATAAGACTATATGGGAATTCAGAACACAATTATGATGAAGATATCATTTATGGATACTAGAACCAACACAGAAGAGAAACAATATATTCCTTCTTGATAGCCACTGTTCACAAAAAGAACATCTGCAAGATGATCAAACCAAACGGACTGACTAAGGGCCACTTGAAGTCATGGATAATGATAGAGAACATTTGCTTACCCTTCCCAACCTTTGTTATATAAGAAGACAGTTTTGATGCAGATGATGTGTGGTAGCCTGCTAAAATCTGTGACACTTCGACCAGGGGCTCCCAATGACAATAAAGGGGATGTTTTTTGAAAATGCTTTGCATAATAAAAATGATGTGTTCCAATTCACTGCTTGAGAAGGATTTTACAACATCACAAATTAACTAGAGTTGCTAACTTATCATTGTTCTATCATTATATTAATCAAAGGAAGCTTGATTCCATTAGTTTGCATGGCCAGTTTTAATTAGTGAAGCTAACAGCTTTGGACATCCTTTTTTTTAAAAAAAAGTTATTTGCTACTCTGGTGTTACTGTAATACAGAATTACAGACACGATTAACTTTCTTTTTTAACAATAATCAACAATTTGCTTTATTAAATCGTTGTTGTTGTTGTTGTTGTTGTTGTGTAGTACCTTCAAGTCATTTCTGACCTAGGGTGACTCTAAAGCAAACTTAGCACAGGGTTCTCTTACCAGAATTTGTTCAGAGGAGGTATCCCTTGATTTCGTCTGGGGCTGAGAAAGTGTGACTTGTATAAGTTCAGTCCATAGATTTCCATGGCTGAACATAGATTCAAACACTGGTCTCCAAGTATCCTAGTCCAACACCCAGATCACTATACCTGGCTCTCTTTTTAAATCATACACTACTACATTTTAATCCCAACCATAATTTAAGGAGCACTTTGGGGACTTATATGTGTCCCACCACTGTCACCCCTTTTGATAACTCACTTCTGATCATCTAAGTTTCTGACAGCTTCTGTGAACATCCAGTATAAACAGTTGTTCTTACCACTTGTAACACTCACCCTTGTGTCTCTTTCTGGGTGGATTCCTTTCTGAATTTTACCCAGTCACCCAAGATAGCAAACACAATTATACATCTGCTGCCATCACAGACATTACTGTGCTTCCCCTTGGCAATAACTTTATCTAAGCATAACAACCCCAAAAGAGGATTGTACATAAATAAAATGTTATATTTAAACAAGATAATTAAACAATTCACTATTACTTGCTGTTCAAACAATATGTAGTTAAGATGCAGTGTTTTAATTTTCTTTTAAACAAGGCTATTCTTATTACAACAAGTCTTCCTCAAAATTTTGTTAACTGCCATAAAGTTAGCTTCAACTTATGGTGATCCTATGAATTAGAGTTCTCTAAGTCATCCTGTCCTCAACAGTCCTGCTCAGCTATTGTAGATTTAAGGCCCTGACTTCCTTGAATGAATCCATCTATCTGTAATGCAGTCTTCCTCTTTTAATACTGCCTGCTACCTTAGAGAAGCATATTGTCATTATCATGCCTTCTCATGATATTCCAAAGCACAATAGTCCCAGTTTACCCATCTTGGCTTCTAGGGTGAGTTCAGGTTTGATTTGTTCTTTTTGTTGTTGTATGCCTTCAAGTTGTTTCCCTTTATGCCCTATTCTTAACCCCCAAATTCTTCAAATGGAAGCCCAGCTTTCGTCCCTGAATTATACTTTGTGTCATCTCACTGGCATCTTATCACTGTACCCACATTTAATAAATGAGACATCCCACATCCAAGAAGTACTGTTGTCCTATTGTCTCATTTTTATCTGCTATGGAATTTTTTGAAGATGTATTTTGGCATACTATAATGTCCAATTCAATCACAGGTAGGCTTAAACCTAAGGAGAGTTTGATACTTTTGGATCATATGAATGCTCTTTTGTCATTACTGGACTTAAAACAATCCAATTCTATCCTTTACTTCAACTTTCTGTGTTCTGAGAACTGTGTTCTCAATTTCCCATTTTTGCTTATGCTTTAAACATTCTGAATATTCAATATTCTGTGATGGCCATGCAGGAATTCTGTGCAAATTGCCTTCATCCAGTCTTCAGGGATGCCCATTCAGACTCCTCCTTCTTCTGGGTGCAGAATTTAGTCTCTGTAAGATGCAATAGGCCAATGTTTCTTTTAATGAATCCAAACTTTTGTCATCCCAATGTCAGCAAAGAACCATTGTGGCGTAGTCATTTGAGTATTTGGCCAGACTCTGGGAGACCAGGGATTGAATGGAAACCCTGGTGGGTGACCACCAGCCCTCTACCTCAGAAGAAGGCAGTTGCAAATTTGCTGTGAATAAATCTTGCCTTGAAAAGCCTGTGATAGGGTTACCATAACTATGAGTCAGTCTGAAGACCTAAAACAGCAACAAAAACAAAGCAATATCAACTAATATTTCTGGCTCAGTTCTTTTTGGACTTTCATGGTGAAGGGGCAGAAGGAATTTTGTAGAATCTGGGAGATGTATTAGTGCCACTGCCTACAGTCTTTTCTGAAACTCTCTGTCCCAGCCTCCTAATCTCCCTCATAATTGTGTACCCGTTGTGTAAATCTCTTTCCATTGCAGGACCAGAGGGGCTGGAAACAACCTATCATTTAGCTCTTGGCTGGCATTCTCACTGAATCATGAAGGATTCACTTGCAGCATTATAGCAAGCAAACTGAACAAAGTAACACATAATATCTGAAACTGGAGACCAACAATTCATTTTACGTAGACCAATGAGAGACCACAAGCTTTCAACAACCCTTGCAGCCGATTTCTTCAATGGTATTATTTAACACCAGGAAAGAATTTGGTGTTCATTTACAACTGACTTGAATCAGAGTTACTATATAATGTCCCAAGAATGAAAGAACTGGAATCATATTTCGAACACATCCCTCCATCCTGAAATCTTGAACCATATGTTTTAAAAATGTAAACTCTCTTCTCCTCAACATGCTGCTTAAAATTTGCTGTGCTGTCTCCCTTGGTGAGGAAGCACTGGTTTTCTTTTCCACATGTAAAAATCAAATGGCTGAGCATCTGAGTGTAATACAATGGGAGCTTTCTTCTTTTTCCTCCTTCAAATTTATGTTTGTTAGTTTCAGAGTGTACATTGTTGCCTGCAGGTTACCACTTTGATTAATGAACAACACAAGTGGAATGGATTAGATTTTTTTTTTCTTTTTGGAGAAAAAAGATCTCTCTAACTTTCATCTAGACACTGCTGGTAAAATCCTTTATTAAATTTATACACTTTAAATAATCAGTCATGGACTCTCGCTCTACAGCTTTAAAAACTTAATATTCCTGAAACAAGAAATTTTATCCTGTCATTCCCTTCTGTTTTCAGGAAAGCCCTATCCCCTCCTCCCTTCTACCAAATGTGTTTAGTTTTAATGGAGCTGAAAATACTTGTCTTATATAGTAAGACTGTAGAGAAAGAGAGAGGGGGGAAGAGAGAGAGAATTTAAATGGGCTTTTGATTTTTGAAGCTTTTCCCTGTCAATGTCAGCTAATATTCTTTCTAAGACAGTGACTGCTGTTCAGCAAGATGCTGCTGCAGACTTTGTCTCAGCTACTGCTCAGTCAATTTCATTAAGCAGTCTTCAAAAGAAGCCATGAAAAAAGAGAACTAATAAAAATGTACAGTATTTATTTTTCATGTATTACCTAGGTTTTGATTTCCTTGACATCTTAATAATGCCTTCCAACTCCAAACAGAAATCAAGTTTGGCAGTCTGCAGCTAAATGGAAAAAGGGTTAATTATTCATATCTCCCTTTTTTTTTTATTGTTCTGCAGCTCTTATGAGCACAAATATGTCACGTCACAAAAGCTGGAGATAGGGAAAATATGAGGCACCATTTTAAAACTGTACCAAACTGTTCTATCTCACTGACTAATTTAATGAACAAAACTCCTACGATAGCAGAGGACCGCAACACTGCCATTTTGTAATTTTTCCCCCTTCGGTTCCACTGCCTGATAAAAACAGACAGAGCTTTGAATTGCTTGAAAGACATGTGAATGTTTTGAAGTATGAAGTACTTGAGCCTATTTACATAAATCACAGACTCATGTGATCCTTACCTTTCATGGATTGGGTGATTCAGACTGCTGGTAATGGGATTATATTTAGACTTTCTCTTAATAGAACGCTGTCTCCCAACAAATACAGCATTGCCTGACGTAGACATATGAAATGTGTGGAAGAAGGATGCTAAGGTAGCCCAAACTTGAAGATGCTGGTTTGAGATGAAGGACTTTCAAGGCCTCATCCTGCAATTCCCGCTTGCTGTCTGAGTGAAAGAGTCTGAGGAAAATATCAAAATCTCTTTTACTGAATCCTGCCCCCCCCCCCTGCCCAGTTCCAAGTTTTGGATTACCCAAACTTCTTGGCACTCCAATACTGGTAATGATAGAACTGATTCTGTCACATTTTCATTCATAGAAGTGCATGCAACATTAAGAGTAATATCGAGTCAAAAACATTCCAAGGTTACTAAATATGTTGTTTTCATTGTTGTTGTTACTCTGCCGCTGTGGTTGCTTTTTGTATCCATGCAGGAGCACTGGAGTTTTGACATTTTCTTTATTTTTAAAGAAAAACACCCAGATTTTATTTTAAAAATTTGTTTAGTGATGCTTAATCACTACTTTGTTAAAAAATGATAACAGAATCCAATTTATTTTTTATTAATTTATAAAGATAATATTTATTATATCTTTATAAAATGTTTAAAAACATAAATTTAATTTTAAAACAAGTTTAAAAGACCCACTTCCCATTTTAATTTAATGTTCTGGCACTTCCCAACAACAAGAAAAACAGTGACAATAATTCTTTGCATTGTTAATATACACGCTCACTATATTTGCTAAGTGTCCCTTATTATAAGGGAATTCCTTTAGTTGAGGGTTTCAAAACTTGTTCCTTATAGAACTGGCAGGTTTCCCTTTTTATAATGGATATCCCCTATTTGCAAGTTGGAAAGCATTTCCTTTTATACAATCTGAACATGATGTCAAAAAAAAAATCCTGTATTTTGAGATATAGGTAATTCCTTACAAACAAGTGTCTGTGTCATGTAATTTATGTCATGTAATTTATAAAATATATTAATTTTATAGAGAAACAATTGGCTAAGTTAACTGAAATCAATACTTTCTTTTGACGTTTAGTGGAACACAAGCTTGTTGATCCTGCATTTTGACTATCCCTTATTGATATTTTGAAAACCTGGCAACACTATTAGGTCTGATGGGCCTTCCTGGGGTTAAATCCCAGATAAATGTATATAAATAGAAAATTACAATGCTTTGAAAGGCAGATAGGATGTCTTAGTGTTCTTTCCAATATCTCCCTGTCTGTGCAGGAAGTAAAACATGGGGAGGGGATATATGCACAAAATCAATTTCAGAATTCACCTTTCTCTCCAGAAAACATCCAGAGTGAAGCCCAAGGAATAATAGAATAGCAAATAATATAAGTACTGAAGAAACCTGCTTATACTAAATAAAAACATTATCTGGTCATCCTCCCTGATCCTATTCTGCTTTCACTTCACACTTCAACCATCATGTTTTTTTTTTTTTAATTAAGAACTTTGGACTCAGCATTAACATATTCTATTATGTACCATTAAAATGATAATATGTTGTAAGGCACTTGGGAAGATGTTTCTATACGAAATCATGGTAAAATAAATACCAATTTATACTATCAATATAGAACCACTCAGAAAGCTTCATGGTTCTCAGTGATGAGAAAATATAAATAATGATAACATGGCAATACACACTGAATTATGTCTCTAAATATGACAAACTGTGGCTGAAAGCATCTCCGTGTGTGTCCCTAAGTTTGTGTTTTGGTGTACAAATTTTGGAATATAAATACAAATACAAAAGACAGTGGTATACTGAAATTCCTAACACAGGGCTTAAGACATGAATGTGACATATTTTATTCCAGTCAATGGAGTTATGCTGTCATTAAACCTAAAGTGGAAGCTTCTGTGCTTCATTCTGCATTTCCGGGTAAATGACAATACCATCCCCACTTATCATTTTACAGCACTTTGGCATTTGTTGCCCACAAAGACTACAATATAAAATTGAATGCTTCTCGTTTTGCCTTCAGTGCATGTTAAATAAAGTTTCACAGAATTCACTGAATACATCTTGGTGACATAAAGCTTAAGGAAATGAATCCATAGTGAAGACATAAAGCTTAAGGAAATGAACAAGCTGCTTTTGTTATGATTCTATGCTTGTGGAATAGCATTTATTGTTTCCCTTCTTTTTTTTCCCTCCTGTGAAGGCAATATATTTACTAGAAATGGTAGTTAACATTTGATTTATTGAGATAGTTCTATTTTTCATTTATGCTGAACAGTAAATCATTTGCAAGGATTAACTTTACATCTCTGAGCACTATATATATATTAAAAAAAAACCTCTTTAAAGCTAATCCTAAAAGGATTGTGGAAAAGCACATCAAAAAGCAGAGCACACCTCATGTTTTGGGAGTTTTCCAACACTGCAGTGCTCTACAGATGTGGAGGCAGCAAATTACACCACTCCGGTTTTTTGAAGTGTTTGCAGATAATCAAAAGTTATCAGCTGCCGGCTTGTATCCTGTTGGAAAAAAAAAAGTTACAGTTGGATATCAGCTTTTCAAACGGTTTCAGAATTGCATGGAGGAGGAAGAAAGAAAATGCTCCTCCTGATGCAGAAAATCTTCTGGAAATCGTAAGTGAGAACTAGCAACAAGAACAAATAGTCTTCAAGCACGCTTGCCTCTACAGCTGTAGCGTCTTTCACCCTGAATTTCATTTGCAATTCCATCATCTGCCATTTTCTCCCAACCTTTTTTTTTTTTTGGTCCTAATTGTGTGTTTTCTGTGCTTCCTTCCAACTTTGTCTTTTCCTTGTTTTCAGACATTTAATCAAGTATCTTTAAACATTATAGAGAAGGATGAGATTAAAAGGCCATTGTGTTATCTGTAAAAACCATTGAACTAAAAATCATCCCATGTACCATATATGCTTCTGAATAAGTTGACTTCATGTATAAGTTGAGGGCAAGTTTTGGGTTCAAAATTATGGATTTTGATACGACACATGGATAAATTGAGGGTCATTCTGCATAGAAAGGAAAGCAGCAGTAGTACCACCACAGGGGCCAGCTGTCCTGGACAGCTGCTACTGCCATTTGCCTCTCCAGGCATTCAGAAAGATCTCTTGCTACTCTACTCAGAGAATATGGTGGTTCCTTTTTTTCCAAAATAAGTTAAGGTATAGTGTGTCCTCAGTATGGGAAGTCTAAGTTTAGAAAAAATAATAAATACAATCACATGAAATAATTCATAGCTGCATATTAGTTTATTTCAATGTGCAGTTGGGCACAAAAGCTGATATTCTACATTGAGCAAGGGGAGCATAATTCTCTCCACTTGCAGCTCTATGTCCTCCTCCAACCCCCACAGCTATCAAACTCACTGCCGGTTACTGGTGGGGAGAGGAGGAAGTGGAGGGGACATAATTCGGATGATGAAGAAGCTACAGTTGTCAGCATGGAGGGGGAAGAAATGAATGTGCATTCACAGATACAATGCACCATATTTTTTTTCTCCTTGGGAGGCCCAAGCTGCTGGCTTAGGAAAAAATGGAGAGTAGATGTATTAAGCCTTTGTTAAGCACTTAAATAGCAGTGTTTTTCAAGCAATCTTGGTGAAAACAGAAGAAACCCAATATTAGAGACATCCCCATTTGGTCAGTAGAAATTTGAGGAGGCAGCAGGAATGGCTTTTGCATTGGTGTAAATATCAGTGAGTTAGGTTTCACACTGGTTCATGAGCTGCTGGATTGGTCCATGAACTAAGGCAGATTCATAAATTAATTGATGTACAGTAAATAGCAGCTACTTGATTCCAATGGAGACATTGGATTTATACCAGTCGTAAGCAAAATGAAGCATATTTATGTTTTCCTTCCTTCCTGCCTGCCTGCCTGCCTTCCTTCCTTCTTTTCTTTCTTTTTTACTGTAGCAGAGTTCATGCCATTTGAATATCTGTTTAAAAAACTGTGCGTAATCAAAGAGTAGTAGTATGATGAGATCCAGTATAGTGAAGTGGTTTAAGCATTGGATTATGATTCTGGAGACCAGATTTCAGTACCCCACTCAGCCATGGAAGCCCATTGGGTGACCTTGGCATGTCACATACTCTCAGCCCCAGAAAACCCCATGACAGTTTCACCTTGGGGTCACCATAAGTTGTAAACAATTTGAAGGCACACATCAAGTAGGATGATGTATTGGGTCCCAAGCATCATCCTATTACTGCTCAGTTAAGAATGATTTCAACATGTCAATTTTTTCCAATAGTCTTCCAATTTCTGTGGGCCCAATAGCATGGGCTAGGCCAGTGTGACTTGCTTGCAAATGTTACATTTGCTGATCAAATGATTTCCACCTACCTGCCATGTGGAGAAAATATTCAGAGAACTGGTACAGGAAATGATAAGTAGAGGTAGAGTTGTTATTTATCCTGAGATATAATAAAAGATGATGCTGGCGTGATCATTTGGTTTGATAATCCATTTAGCATTTTTGGTTGATTGTTTTCAAAGTTTGATAAGTATATTGAAAAATAAAATACAACATCAATATGAAATCTTTTGTTAAAGTGGAAGGATGATAGCAGCATGTTTAATTGCAAAGTATTCCATAAGAACCAATCTTTAATGAAATCAGAGCACAGCAGATTAGTCAAGTTGTGTAGGAGGAATAGTAGTCCTGATTACCGAGTACTTCTCTTTTGTCTCTGGTCTAACACCCCAACATATAATTCTGTGGAGATACTGTTTAGGAAGTCAAAAGGGAGGTGGGTAAGGATGGAAAGAATATTCAGAAATTTTCAGAAAATGGCAGGAAAAAGGGTTTTTAGGGCATTGAGAAGGCATCTTGTGGTTTTCAAAGGCTTTCTTGCAACAGAAAGAAAACTGTTAACATTGCTCATTGTTTCCTTCTCAAAGAAATGTAGCGGAGAACTACATCTGTAGAGGTAAAGGGTGATTCCTTTCAGACAAGCATTTCCTATTTCCATTGCTTCAAAACTGAGTTATCCCCAGCACCAATATGCTCATCCAAAAGGGAAATGAGTGTTTCTTGTAATTCTTTTCCAAACCATCCCCAATGACTGTACTGTTAGTATTGTCATTCCTTTCAGTGAAAACCAGCCTTGAATCCTTGCTGCGTGGAACATACACTACTCAAAACGAAGGATATTGGCAAATGTTCTCATCCTTGCTGACAAAGGTGTCTCAACATACAGACACACTCTCTTGAGAACATGGTCAAATCTGCATGAGAATTTTAACACTGAGGAACTTTTTGTGATTTTTATTTTATTTGTCCTTGCACCAAGAACGAAATAACCAAAAATTTACCTCCCTGCATCTAATGCATTCATCAGACCTGCAAGTCCTCTTATGCCATTTTGTGTAGTTGTTTTGTGATAGTTCTTCACTGAAGATAAATAAATAGGATAAAACAGAAACATGGGACCTGTTGGTTGAGTTAAAACATGCATATGTCCAGTCAGTGGGCTAATATTATTTCTTAACGGAATGGATCAGCTGAATGTTACTAATGCTAACAGAAATTATTTCATTTTTGTTCATTTTATCCTAAGCTACTGTGATACATTACAACTGTGCAACTTTATATTACGTATTATGCAATTATAAGCAATACTACTTCTTCCAAAATATTATTTTTAATGGAAAAGTATTGCTGCTTCTGAAATGATGGGGCTTATATTGCTGTTTCGCTGTGCATTTCGTGCTGCCTTAGTATAAGGCTTAATACTTGGTGGACAATTCTCTGGGGAGATTACAGAAGCCTCCCTCCTTTAAGGTGGTACCCTAAATCAGTTTGTCACCCTGGCTCCTAAATCCCCAAACCATCTTGAAAATCAGGTCTCTGGGGTAGCAGTGCTGCTGCTACATCACCAATTGAAAAAAAAATTCCAATTTACTTTCCCCTTTAGATCTGCCTGGAGAATGAGTCTACATCAAATTGGTATGATCAAGGAAGATATCGCTTGCAGCAGTCTCTCACAAGTTTCAAAATGACTCACAAGGGTTGAAAAGCTGTATGTGCATTGGTAATGAAAAAGAAAACAGCAGGAACGGTAGAAATCAGAAATCCCAGCTTTTCCTTATAGCTCATAATATCAAATTTCCAAACAAAAGGAAGTAAATGAGAACATGTAAATAAAATAGATATTTCTGGGATAATGAGTTGGGAAATGGAATTCAGATTATAACCATCACCAATGTAAATATGTCTTAATTTTGCACACAACTATTTTAGTTAGTTAGTTTATAGTCTGTGGTTAACTAGGCATGATATAGTAATGATTATGTATTCCTCAACTGGCTTCTCACTGCCATAAAATCTCTGAAAAGAATCAATGCACTGTTTTGAATGAACAAAAGCTATCTTATATTATATTTGAATAGATTGCTGTATGTTAACTAGAAAGAACTTGAAGAGGCAGGCAGAAAAAGACAATGTTGTTTTAAATGTTATTGTGGTGCATTATGTTTACTTATTCCCCTGCTGTGAATTATTTGTTTTCTAATCAACCCTGAACGATTCCTTTCATTGGAAAGCATCCTTAGGCATCTCTCTTTCTGTATTTGGAAAACTAGAATATTGATTGGAATAATTCCCATCCTGGCCTCTGTTATTAGCAGCCTTTTCAAAAGGCAGTGGGATTTAGGGGGAAAAGTTATTATTGGTGCTAATGAAAACTTGCTCTTTTTCTTTTTTAAAAAAAACTTTTCACTCATAGGCTGGAGGGGTGGAAATTAGCCACACTGCATTCTGCAGTATATTTATTATATGAATTGTATCCCTCCATAGCTATAATATTTTAAAAATGTAACTAGTAATCATTTACTACATAGTGAGTGTAAGATGTAGTTTGGCCTTGTGAATACTGCAGCTCTCCATGTTCACTGCATGCCAGCAATCCTGTTTTAAAAAAGCAAATTACTTATTTAAACTTTTGTGTTATGGGAGGCACTGAGGGTGGAAGTGAAATAAAGAATGCAATCGATTAAAAAAAATTGTTGAGCACTCTGCCTTGAGATCAGCAGCAGCCTGTTAGCTCTGCAGGAAGGGTGCTTCATTCTGCTGCTGCCACAGCAAGTGCTTCCTACCTGGCTCAGACCAAAGACTACTAATGCTGCTGATGTAGAATGGTCTTTTCAAAAGAAAAGAAAGCTACCCTAACTAGCTTTCTATCAGCTACAAATGGATGCATTTACCAATTTTGCTTTCTTCCGTGTTGGAATTTTTTAAAATCTCATATTCTTTCAACTGAATTTGTAAAGAAACTACTGGGGTGGGGGGAAGAGTCCAAAAATAAACCAAGACTGACTGGTCTTCTAAACTGTTCAAATTCAATTGTTCCAGAAATATTCACTATTGAGATTGTCATGTTGCCCTCTCAGGTAGTTGATAAAGAGGTGGAGCATGCACACACACGCACACACACACGCACAGCTGAATATATTCTGAAGAATCCAAAGTGGGATTTTGAAGAGCTAAACACTAAAGGCACTCTACCTGAATGATTGAATCTGTCAAGTTCACTATCTTCCACATTTTTGGAGGTTTATTTCTTTTTTTTTAAACCACACCAAATGTGGTCGAATACAACCCAAGACTTTTGAGAATTAGGAACTCCTGGAAAGACAGATTTGTCCTTGTCAGCTCCTCACACCTTTAAATTTTTAAAATCTCAAGTTATTTCTGTTGTAAAGTTTGCAGAAATTGATGATATAGAGCAAACTCCTATAAAAATGAACTGCAACAAGATTTCTCACCATCTGTACTCCATTTGAGGGGCCCATAGCTCAGCTAAAGAGCACATACTTTGCATACAGAAGATCCCAGATTGAATTCTGATGATCTCAAATTAAAATAGTAAGATAGTGGGTGAAGAGGGAGAACACATTTTGCAAAAACTGGGTTGATCTTTCTTGGGTGTGCATGGTTACTGTGGTAAACAGTAGCGTAGGGACAGGGGGCGGGGAGGGCACTTCACCCCGGGCAGCAATGTTTTTGGGGCATCCTGGCCCATAGCCATGCCGCACACACCCTGGCCATGCCCACATGCACAGTGGCCATGCCCTTTGCACCATAGCCCTGTCCCCTCCTGCCCCCCTGTACTCCAAGCTCCACCACTGGTGGTAAAATACCTCTGGTGCTGCTATAGCTGTGTACATCACAGCTGTTAACATGCTTGCTTGCTTTTGTCTTTATGAGGGATTATTTAAACCATATTTTTATATAAAAATTATAAACCATTATGTTACATTATATGACCAAGTAAGCATTTCATAATGTATCCACAACTTCAAATTGTCTATCTATATTTTCTTTTAGCTTTTAAATTCAGTTGTTTTTACTGGACTATTCATTCCCCACATTAAATTAGATTTAACCCATTCTTCTCGGGTGCTATAATTTTCCCTTTCTGGTTTTGTTTTGTTTTATTTGGTTTTTTTGCCAATCAGTCTTCTATGTTCTTTGAGGGAGGGATCAGTTGTTTTAGTCTGTTGCTGAAAAAAAAATTGATAGTCTTGAGCAATGCAAGTATTTTTGTTGTTATTGTTGTTTTTACTATATTCTTCAGTTTCTGTGAGAGAGATATGCTGCTGTGTTTTTCAATTTAAAAAGGGGAGTTAAACATTAAATTTTATTTTAAAAATATAAAGATCGTGGCCTAAAGGTAAAGAAATTAAAAAATGTTTACAATACTGATTTCAAATTTGTATTTGTATGCAGCAAAACATTTATTTTTTTCCCTTTTCCACATTCACCCCCTTTATTCTAGTTTTGAGAAATGAGATATATGCTTATATTTTGTTGATTCTGTTGTAACTGTCATGAAAATATGAAAGAGCTACACTTCTAAAATTAAATTTGTAAAATATACTACTTTTTTGGTCAGCTACTAACAAGACATTTAGTTATACTGAACTTAGTCTAACTTTCTAATAAATCAACCTGGTTAGGATCAGGCAATAAGTCCCCAAAAGGCATTCGTTAACAATTGAAGAAAATAACCCCTGTTTCCTTTCCATCAATAGGTGCATCATGAAATGGAGGTATTGGTGAGAGATGGGCCATCTATCTTTTGCATCTATCTCCCATTTACAGGGCAAAGACTGTTGATAAGAGAAATTGATACAATGCAAAAACCTAATTCTCAACTGTTTTCACCAAAGAAAGCTGTAATTCACAAAATATCTGCTTGTGAACAACTTCAAAAGGAACACACAGTTTGCTGGGGACATACTCACTCTTTAGTAATTCTGAAGACTGAAAATAAAAATAATAAATTTCTTTCATTTGCCAAAAGATAGCTTGAGTGGAAGAGAGAAGACTGCTACTTGGGAATGTGAAAAATCTAACATTCTCATTTTCATTGTCTTTTACAGAACCCCATCACCACTCTCATCCCCTTCCAGTTCTTCAGTGGGTTGTATTTTTTTCTTCTGAAATGGATATTCATGCATATATTTGTTTATACTTGTCAAAATGAGCACATATTTGTTTATATTTTTAACATTAATTTTTATTGAATAATAATAAAAGAGAAATAAACACAAAATAACTAATAGAAACAGAACAATAAATATATTGAAAACCAAACTATAAAGAACAAATAACAAACTACAAAAATAAATTACACAAAACAAACATTTTTCAAATGTGTACAATTTTGTATGCATTTCCGTATTGACCAAAGTGTGTTTCTATGTATTTTTCAAACATACACATAACAACCAATTTATTCATTTTTCTTGTTGATATAGCACCAATGCTTTTTCTATTCTGTATGTATGTCTTTTGCCATTTCCACATTAGCCTGTTGTAGCGTTATGATTCCACTTTCAACATCCTATGGAATCCCTGAACTGCAAACCCCAGGATTGCATAGGATGTTGAAAGCAGAATCATAGCACTATAACAGGCTAGTGCAGAAATGTCCTTTGTGTTGTTGTATGCCTTCAAGTCATTTCTGGCTTATGGTGATCCTAAGGTGAAGCTATCATGGGATTTTCTGAGGCTGAAAGATTGTGGCTTGCCCAAGTTCTGTTAGAGGGTTTGTGTGGCTCAGCAAGAATTCAGATGTTGGTCTCCAGAGCCATAGTCCAAAGTTCAAACCAGTACACCATACTGGTTCTTTACAAAAATTAAAATGGAAAAAAAGTCCATTCTTGAGACAGACAGCGACACTGCTCAGCAGCTACAGCACACAGACGTGGACTTGACAGTACTCACTGCAGCCAAACACAGATGAGAAAGGGAGGGACTTTGGCACTCAGATTGCTTACAATAATTTCCCAGCACCTCCTTTGGGAAATTCATTGTGTTCCGGAGGAAGTGACATTTTCATCTCTTGATTCCTGGCTTGTGTTTCTGAAGAACCTTGCACCTTGCTTCGCTTACTGATCAGACTACTCAACACTCTCTTGGATTGACACCTTGGATTTATTGCTCTATGGTGCTGACCTGAACTGCTTGGACTTCAAGAACTGTAATTGCCTAGCTGGTATGCTCCTGCATATGACTGGGGCTGCCACTGCTTATGTCCCTGGCTGGCCTCCAAGATAGGAGAGGGGGCTCCTTTGAGCATGATATGTTTCATTCCCCTGCCCGTCTCAGGGAGTATGAAATGGATATTTTCTTAGGGAAATAAAAACCTGACAAATTGCTTTTACACTTTTATTGCTTTTCTTTAAGTGAATCAGAGGCAGAACTATATGAAGGTGCTTGCCAATCTGGGACTGATGAGCTGATGGTGATGTAAAAGATTAAGGAAGGAAAAATGTATTTCAATTTTGTCCATTTATTTTTGTTTTCTTATTTGGATTGCCACAGATGAGAACACAAAAAGTGTGTATTGTAGACTTAATTTGAGCTTGTTGCCAGAAAAGCACGAGCAAGGTTGGTTTGTGGATTTTTTTTCCCTGCAGATTTTTTTTATATTGTCAACAGAACAGATAATATTTAATTTGGCTTCACTTTATATATGTCAACATTTCTGGGCTTTAGTGCCTAATTCAACTTCTAGAGTCACTCACCTGATCCAAAAGCCATCCATCCCAGGCCTGTACTCAGTAGCCCTTTTTTTCCCCAAAAAATTTCAAAATATGGCACGTAATTTTATTGTGAAAACACATAATTGCAGTATAAAAGCTGAAATTCGTACATTTTTCTAGTCCTATCAAAAGACATATTCTTTCTAAAGAAAACTATATATATTTTCCTCACAACCTTGTGTCTTAATTTAGGATAGTGCCATGAGCATTGGATTTCTACATGTTAATTAATTTATGTAGAAAGGTATGGGTGCAAGTACACTATTCTGCCCTAAAGAAAGAAATAGGATCTGAACAGTGGCTTAAAAAGTTGAATGATTATTGTATACTCACAACACATTATATGACTCTTTTATGATAGATGTCTTACATTTCAGATCTGTTTGGCACACATTAGCACAGCTAACATGGCTTCGTGATTGTATTCAGCAGTTTCCCCGCAAGTGTTACTGTTTACCTTATAGTAATATTAGGGCTTTAAGCTTTAATTGGTCCTTATGTATTTATTAGTTCTATACACCACCTTTCTACATCCTAAAATGGGACTCAAGATGGCTAGTTTAATCAATTAAAGCTGAGAAGTTGTTGTTGTTGTTTTGTTCTGTTCTAGTTTTGCTGAAAACAGTTAATCTTGCTTTCTCTTCTTAAGTAAATCAGAATTATATCAAGAACAGAAAAACAAGGGCCTAAATTCAATTGCTCATCATAACTACGGTACAGACATTTAACCCACTTGATATACATAAATGTTGATTTACCATCCAGCAATTGGTTCAGCGGATATACTTCATTGGGACTAGCAACTGAATAACCTTCCATAGGATGTTGGAAGTGGAATAATAGCACTATAACAGTATAGTGCAGAAATGGCCCTAGCCTCAAGCTCTGTTAGGGCTTTACTGTTCAAGGTCACCTTCATTTTTGCACTAAAAGAGGTAAAATATTGAGCAGTGGTGTGATAACCATGTTTAAATAATTGAAGGGATGTCATATGAGGGATGGAACAAGCTTTTTTTCTGCTGATCCAGAGACTAGGATGTGGACCAATGGCTTCAAACTACAGGAAAGGAGATTCCACTTAAACACTAGGAAAAGGAGTTCAACTTGTTTGGAATATTAGAAATTAGAAAGCATAAAAAAAATGTTATATCTAATTATAGCAGCTGGATTAACATATGCCCAATATGGGAAACAAGATATTAAAATGAATTTAAATGAATGGAAATTAAGGGTTATGGACATGCTAGAAAGGGAGAAATTGACAAATGCATTAAAGAATACACCTATTCAACAATTTGATAGAGAATGGAGAGAAATAAAAGAGTGGCTTCAACTGTAAAGATAATGATTACAATGATATAATATGATAAAAATGGTAAAAATGTATTGATTGGTTAAATGGCAATTTTTGATTGTTATGCCTGAGATTCTATATTGTATAGTTGACTGTATGCCTTGTATTGTCTTGTATTGTATTGTATCGTATCGTATTGTATTGTATTGTATTCCTTGATTGATTCAGCTGGGCAAAACTGGAGAAGAAAATTTGTTATGGGAATTGGGAGGGGGAGGGGAACATTTGGAAGAAATGTCCCCATTTTATAATTTTTTTTGAAAACTTTAATAAAAATATTTTACAAAAAAAAAGGAAAAGGAGTCCAAGTATGTGGTGTATCTTTATGAATGCTTCTTTTCAAAATTGAGAACTTCAGTACCATAAATTGTGTGCCTCTCTATACCGAGAAGTCAGGGCTCACAGGGTCAAATCCATGAGACTTTATGATTAGCAGGGACTGTGAGAACAGTCTCTCCCCCCCTCATTCCCTTGCTCCCTCCGATTTTTGCTGCAATTTCTAGAGTAGCTGGAGGAGAAATGGATTTTACCAGTAGCAGTGCATCTTTGTGAGGAATTAATGTTGCAATCTATTTTGGGGTGGCCTGTCCTTGCGTAAATAAGAGCCTTTTGTGATCAGTGCCCACACTTCAAAACTTTCCCATATACCTCTTTGTCTGTGAGATTTTCTACTGATCGGCTGCGATGATGCAGTCTGAAGACAGAAGCAGGCAAACCATTAGGCATCAAATTAAGGCAAAGGACCCAAGGGAACATACTGCACTGAAAAGTTTTGCCACTGCAAATTCACCCCAATTAGCTCATGTTAAGTAAGAGTCCTTGTTACTCTCCACATCCCACCTAAAGCCTATTCAGATCAGTGGGCATTCACAATAGATATGGAGCCCTGTAATCTCCTTCTTCCTGCTATACTCTGACACAAATCGCTTTACAGTGGAACATTATATCCATATCCATGTGGGCAGCTGCTTTGCATTTTATTTATGCTAACAGCTCGGCAGTAACCCCTTGAACATGAGGAATTGTCATGGAAATACGGCAGCCCCATTCAGTGATGGCTTGACATCTCTATATCTATATTAATGTAATGCAGGTTCAACCAACCAACCAAAAAAAACAAATATATAATTTTTTTTAAAAAAAAAGTCTGGAAAAAAAATCTCTCAGTACATATGAAGGGCCTATATGTATTGTGAGTTTGGCCCTTCTTTGTTTCATTTTGTGTAGGTTCATGCAAGTGCATGTAGACTAAAGACGGGGCGCCATTTGATTCAGCCTGGGTTAATCTTTCTGAGCCTAATCAGTGGCCTTTTGCACTGAAACATGATCTGTGCCTTCCAAGTATTTGTATGGCAGGCAGCTACGCAGCAGCAACTTCTGTAATCCCTTCTCCCACAGTTAGAGCTACTAGAAAGGCTTAATAATATCCCAGAGGCAAAGATGAAACCGTATCTGCACAGCTACTGTTTGCTGTAGAGAGCTTTTGAAGTCAAGCTTAAGATGTCTTTATTTCCCTCCCAGAAAGATTTTTTCTTTCTTTCTTTCTTTCTTTCTTTCTTTCTTTCTTTCTTTCTTTCTTTCTTTCTTTCTTTTTAGCTCCTTTACTCTGGTGTTGTCATGATGATAGCTTTCTGATGTAGATATATATATAGATATATATATATATATTCATTCCACTGCTCCTATAAAGCACTAGGGAATGAGAAAGGCTTTTCATCAGAGGCTTCGGGTATATTGGTAAGTACAGTTTGTCACTGAAGAAAACCTGCAGCCATGCTAGCAGAAATTTCAGCTGGCAGGGAAAAAAAGACACATTTTTGTTCTTTTATCAGGCTGAGGGCACTACTTTCATTGGCAGCTTATTCCTCAACATCACTGGCTTTTAAAAATAAAATCTAAATTGATTTTTTCTTCTGTAATATCAGATGTAGAGCTTTTTTAAAAAAGAGAGAGAGAGAGAGTAAAAAGGGGTAAAGAAAGAATGTCTTCTTCTTTTGAAGTCAGGATGAATTTCAAGATTGATTTCTCAGGTTGTTTTAAGGTAGCAATCGACCTGCTGAAAAGGCACACATTCCCTTAGTCTAGTTACTAGTGGACAAACTAAATGTTAAGAGAATTATGTATTCTCTCTGATAAATCCATTGTTCTCTCATGACAGGATTTCCCCAAAGGTGTGTACCTCAGCCGCACACCTTGCAAAATAAGCAATTTACTTCCCAGTGACCAATTACAAAGCAAAGCAAGTAGTACAGGCTGAGGGAAAGCATGAGCTAAGATAAACAGACATCTTTGAAGATTTAAACAAAAACTATTTCTAAATTTGCACTAAATGCATCACCTTTTCTGACTTTCAGTCTAAATTTATCCCCCTGGGCTTCTTATTTGTTCCTTTCATCTACTGTTGTGGTATGGCAGTGGAGAGGTCATTTTAATTTTTGTTAATGAAGAGTTGTTTGATACATAAGGTAGTACTTTTTTTTTTTCTTGTAAGGATCAAAGCAGAAAAATGCTCAGATGCAGCCTTTAGAAATACTGCAATGTCACCTCTGCAAGAAAAACATAATGGGGAAGGGGTTCATATCACTGATGTATAATATATAAGAAATAAATAAGACAAAAAATGTGCTGCTGAGACAGTTCATCAAAGCTCGTAGTTTATTTCTACTGCCACAGCAGCTCTTCCTGAGTCAAAGCTCAGCGGAAACTTTGTTGAACCTAAACTCCTCTCAACCAAGGACTGTTGGAAAACACTTAGAGCTACCTTGGCCTATCTTTTATTGAAGTGTCTGCAACTCCAAGCTGAAAGAGATTTAGGCCATTATAACTCAATTCCACTTACACTGGGCCCATTTCCTATCCCTTTTTGGTTCTTCTGGTGACTGATCTAAGCTAGCTTTGGTTCCCTTGATGGCTGATCTAAGCAGCCATTCCAGCAGATTCCTTTTGGCATCTGATCTCTGAGATCAACTGCCAGGAAGAGATTATGCCAGAATAAGGGCTTGTTGAACTGTCAGAAGTCCATTCCAACTGGCACAAGAAGTTTCTTGCCTATGTATAACCTGCTACATCCCCAACATCTCTGAGTTAGGATTACACTGTCATTCTTCATTACATCTTGGCTTGGTTATTATTAATACTCTTTTCCCCCCCTCTACAGCAGAATTTTCCCCCTCCTTTCTCTTTTAAAGCTTTCAGTATCTACAATAATTATGGGAGTTGAATTAGGAGCACTCCCATGGGGAGTACTCACATTCAGCTCTGATTCCCAAAGAGTGACAGAAAGGGCTTCGAAAAAAGAGGAAAACTGGAATGTTATCCATCTGTTTTAAAACTCTGGCATTGCTATGTCTACATATAGTGCTTAATGTCACTCTGAAATTGCATTATCTGCCATGGCCAGCTGGCTACTGCTAACTAAACAGCTACAAAATAGCACTGCAATGGCTTTGTCCTGCTGCTGCTGCTACCACAACTATCCATTTCAGCGTGTTTCCACTGGCAGCGAGTCTTGCTTCAGGGCTCCAAGTTTCAGAATGGGCTGGCAAGATTTGTGAAGCATAATGCATGTGAGTTATAGCTAGCCAGAGTGGGACCCTCTTGATGAATGAGGACAATTCAAGTCAGTTAACTGCTTATTTGACCGTCTGTTTGGGCAGCTCTGTCCTGCCACAAGGAATATGTTCGGTTTTCTTAAGAATGATACACAGGGTTGCCAGTGGGTACTAAGGAAAAGTGAGTTGGAATGCGCACAGAGTTTATTGGCTTCTGCTAAGACTTGCCCTCTTGGCTAGTTCAAAAGTACTGTAATCTCCTTTGCCCATTTGTCTCACAGGGTTTGTTCCATATCATTTTTCATATAAAAGACTTTTAACAGGCAGTGTTCCACAAGAAAATTATGGCATAACAAAAAAACTCATTGTAGCAGGGAA
Source organism: Ctenosaura bakeri (assembly GCA_948474755.1). NCBI lineage: Eukaryota > Metazoa > Chordata > Lepidosauria > Squamata > Iguanidae > Ctenosaura > Ctenosaura bakeri. The sequence continues at coordinate 397,477 of CAOLHI010001091.1, read as the reverse complement.
GAATTTCTGTGAAATCCCTTCACATGTGAAACTTAAGGTGAGATTACGTATATTAGAAATTATGTAATATACTTTTTTACATTGTGACTTCCTCATTCCATATCACTAATTCCTCCAGTATAAACTAGTTTGTGCTAAGCTAGAGGGGATGTTTGACAGCAAGACTGACCACCAATTACACAAGAACCACCTTGGACCCTTTTCGCACCTTACCTTTTCACGGTGCTGGGGTGCGGGGCTCACACTGGCAGCCTCCGGAGAGAGGCTCTCGCGTCCGGGGTCCTTCAGCTCCACACAAGCTTCCTGCTTACATGAGAACCCCGCCTCTTCCTTTCACAGTGCAACCTAGGGCCTTCCCGGGCTGCACTGGACAGGAAGCTCGACCGGCCCGGCTCTCGAGGCTCTGCATGCAAGGTAAATGCATGCGGGGTCCTGAAGCAATGTGCGACCATGCACCATTTTCAGCTTCAAGCCAAAAATGAAAATGTCCCTGCCAGCCCCTGGAGCATTGCGCAAATGTGAATGCATCATGTTGACCGCTCCTCACATGTGCGCGACACTCGAGGGGCCCTTTCACATCGAAAATGCCATGTGAAAAGGGCCTTGGTCTTAAACAGTACCCTCAGTGCTACCCTTTGAGTTGCCATGTTGTGTACCTGCTGCTGATAGGGATATGTAACTCTACCTGGCCCAGTAAGCATAGAGATGTGTAAGTCTAAACCCATTTTGGAGGACTTTATTAACATAGATTTCCCCCAGAAGTAGATAAACTCCTACATGCAAACTGGACACATTTTGTGTTCCAGTGTTTGGTCATTAGTGCACAAATGCAGGCACATCAGTTAAAAAAAAAGTGTACATCAGAACTGAGTAGGTAACCATCATGTAAAAATGTGTACCTCAGACATGTGTGGGAAAACATAACACAACTTCTATTTAGTTCAGAGAGGAGTGAATTTTATGGTTTGAAAAATGTGCACAAAATGCTCACATTTTTTGAATAAGGTTAGATATTTCAGCTTATATATTTAAAAAAGAGATGAAAGTAAGCATGGGACTAGGAATGGAGGTGGGTGGAAAACAGACATTCACTGATGCAAACTTGATAGATGGGTTTAACTGCTCCTACCTTTATCCATTAATGGTGGCAAATGCCACACATAATTCAATAAGAGATAAACTGGAATAAGCCTTCAGGCAACTTTAGCATGCTTTCTGCTGTTTCTAGATTAAATAGAAGCCCTATGCTCAACATTCACACATTTCTTCCAATTTCATGTCCCCTCCCATTTCAGTTTAATGAGCCCAAATTACATGAAGACTGCAAAAAGTAATGCATCTGCTAATACTTCTTTATTTAAGGAGGCAAGTGAAACATCTATTGTATTAGTCCCAAAGCATTATCTGAAGGCTCCTGACATACACAATGGGTGCCAACAATTCCAAGGGGAGGAGTACATTGTAACTACCAGAGTTGATACTTGAAAAAGGAAGGTATTCATACTAAATGGCCATTTCCACACTATACTGTTATAGTGCTATTATTCCAACGTCCTATGGGATCCCGAGGTTTGCAGTTTAGTGAAGAGAATCTAGAATTCTCACCCAGAAGCTCTTTGGCCTCAGTAAACTACAAACCCCAGAATTCCATAGGATGTTGAAAGTGGAATAATAGCACTAGAACAGTGTAGTGCAGAAAAGCCCAATGTTTTGTTATATTCTGCACCTATGCTGGCCTTACTCCTTAAAACAGAGCTTGGCTGTAAGGAATGTGAACAGGACAAGGCTGCTCTAATAAACAGGACAAGAATACATTCCATCAGCATGGGGATTGGTGCCATGGATGAGATACATTGCACAGGATCTGTCCCGAAGTCAAAGTGAGTTCCTCAAGATTAGGCGATAAGATAAGATAAGATAAGATAAGATAAGATAAGATAAGGATGGATCCTAGGGTAGCCCAACAGAACCAACTGCATCACCAAAGCTTCTGCTAAGCTCGTTGCATCCAGACTGAAGCAATGGGGGGCAGGGGAGAGGAGGTCTGTACCACTTCATCTTGTAAACCAGCTGCCCTCCAAGTTAACTTCCTTTCTTCCTCACCGTTTCCTCAGTTAGCTCCCTCTTAGCCTCCTCTTCACTTAGGTCTTCTGCAGCCAAGGCCATGCTCCACCTTCCAACTCAGATTCAGATGAAATCTAATGCCACTGCTGACACTTCCTTCTTGCAGTGGTTTCCTGCTTCTTCCTTCCTCCTGGTGGGCATTGTCCTAGGATTCTGCCGCAAATATAGCCTTCATTTCCCCACCCTACCAGTTAGCTAGCTTCCTTGCATCTCCTTGTTGCTTACTTACTGACCATAAATAGTGAACTCTCCTCTGCTCTCAATGGCAGGCACTTTGATGGCTGGGAGCCCTGCCATTCAAACTCTATTCTAATTGACAGTGCTTGGAGGGCTCCAATGAAACTCTTGCAGTGGCTGGAAGTAAGGCAGCACCAGCCATGGCACAGTAGTCTCCTGCCTCCCAACTATGACCCTTTCCGCACCAGGCAATTAGAACGGGGCAGTGTGTCCTCTCACGGAGGTCGTCTGCACCTTGGAGCAGACTAGGAGTGGACTACTTACTGGAGATCCACACCTCAGTCCACTCCAAAATGACCCCAAGTGGTCCTCCATCGTGTTTTTGAAAGACCAGAAAAAACAGGTATTTATTTTCCTGGAACGCACCATTGCATTCCTACTCCCTTGTGCAGATTCGCAGGCTTGCACCAATGTGAGCCTGCAATCTGCGGAGGGCGGGCTTTAGGCGTGGTGAGCTTCAGCAGTTGGTCAGGACCCATGACCAACCGGAAGCCACCATTTTGAAAGCCGGAAGCCGCCATTTTGGAAGCCGGAAGCCGCCATTTTGGAAGCCAGAAGCTGCCATTTTGGAAGCCAGAAGCTGCCGTTTTAGAAGCCAGAAGCTGCCATTTTGGAAGCCAGAGCAGTGCAGATCTACAGACCTCGCGCTGCTCCAATTCACCCTGGACCAAGGAGGAGGCCTGTGGAAGGGCTTCAGGGACAGTCCATGTTGCTTCAGACCCCAGAAGAAGAGGTAGGTAATGGCACGGAGCGATTCCCTCACCTCATGCAGAAAGGGCCCATGATGTAAGTAACCTTGCTGATAAGCAAGAAGGAATCTGACCATTTTCTGAGTGGGGGAGATTGTACATACCATCCTGAAATCTATGGAAGAGGAACAGAAGAAATTCACATGACCTGACCTCATTTTGGGCCAAGCTTTCTTTTTGTAATTTTGGGAATGTTCAGATTCTCAAAAACATTCATAAGATTATTTATGTGTGCATTTACCTAAAAAAGAAAAATCCAACCCATTGTTTTAAAAAGATATCAAGACAATGCAAATCAAATAATTTCTGTACTCTTAGCAACATATATAGAATCAGCAGAAAAGGGAGTAGCATTACAGTATTGCTGCAAATTTGTGAATCTGCTGCCAGCCTTATCCCTTATTTTAACAGGCAATCCAATGACTGGGAAAGGATAGCTCCACTTACACCAATTTGAACCAGGGCTTCAATTTACACTTTGAAAGATACCTACAGGTCTCTTTCTAATCAGCTCATTCTCCTTGCTCTCACTTAAAAATTCTCACTGATTGAGATGTTACATATCATTCGGAGTGGTGTTAACTTAATTATATCTTATCTATGGAGGATTTAAGCATGCCAGTGAGGCTGACATTAATTATTAAATAAAAGGGAAAAGATTATCTGTAGATAGGGATGTTCTGTAGTCTGAAGTTACTGAGGGTTTTCTTTTTTTAAAAAAAAAAGAAGAAGCTTGCCCTTAACTCCATCTTTAATGATCTTCCCAGACATTAAAAAGAAGATACATCTTACCTGCACAGTACAGTTTTGAAAAAGCTAAAGCTCAAAATAGAAGGACATGCTCTTGGTTATGTACACCATGGTTCATTAACTAATGTTTGGCTTGTCAGCACCTGTCAAGCATTTAATATTTCCCTTTCAGGCCAGGTATGTAAAACAGAAATGTCAAACCCTCACGGGTGCTCGTAACAAAATATTGATGAGTAAATGGGGTACATTAATCATATTCTGGGAAAACAGAAAAATCCAATGATCAAGTATAAGGCCAAGGGGAAAAGATGCATTCTCCCATCTAAAATTCACTAGTATAAATATTCCATCAAGAATCAATTTTCTGCTGAACAACAAAACAAGGTATTCAACTCATAAGGGTAACTTACAGCCACACTTGAAGAAAGGATCAAAACATATTTTCTATGGTTTACAGCCTTCCTCACTTTCAGGCCTAGATTCTGTGACCTGTACTGTATAAACTGTCACTGGTCATTTATGCTATGGACCATGCCAATAAGTCTCTGAACAGACATTCAACTGCCAAAGCATTAGTGATCACAAGGGAAGTGTGATGACTAATTGTAAATATGAGTTACATGAAAATAGAGACCAATCATTCTGTTTAGTCAGCAAGAAAAGTAAGGGTTGCCCAGGTAAGAAATTTCAGTATCAGCTCTGGAGCAGGGACTCGGTTCAGCACTTTGTACCTGTTTATTGTACCTGTTGACCATGCTTCTAATGATCATGGGAACAGGATTGTTGCATTCATATGACAGGAGGTAGTTGCTGGCACAGTGGTGGCTGACAACTCCACATCAATGGGGTTGTGACTCCACCTTGGGTTTTAGTGTGAAAGTCATTTCAGTCTGCATAGGTTCACAAACTGTTTTGGGGAAGTATTAAGGCATGTTGGATAGGTCCTCTGTAAATTAGACTAAAACACAAAGCAGATCAGTGTCTAATGGGCATGGAAGCCACCAGCTGCCACTTCTTTTGATTCTCCTGGTCTCGGGCTATTTTGAGCTGTCAACACAAACATGAAACTGGAAACAATGGGGTAAGTAGTTCTGTTAGTACAAGTAAGGAATGACATAGTCAAAACTATAGTAAAACTATGGCTGCAGCATTCTTGGTGAAAGTGCAAGAAACTTTAATCTGAGGCCTGAGCAAAGAACGTGCAACTTTACATTATAATATGTGTACGCATGTTTGCCCTTCTCTAATTTGCACACAAAAAGGTTTCAGTGAAAGATGATTGACACTAATGAGCATTCCTCTATTTTTTTTTAACCATAACTACTATTTTTTAACCAAAATTTTAACCAAAATGTTTAAGTTTGTTTTTTTTTAACCTAACCCCCGAGTGGGAGAATCCACCTTGGCAACATTTTTCATGATTCTACTTGGAGCCTTTGTATTGTACTAACAATGTCACATCTATAGTAATTTGGCTCCTAACAGGATCACAGTCAGTGCAATCATTGGTTCCTTTTTCCATTGTAGAGTATGGATGGGGATAGACTTTCATACTTTTCTTTGAATGAAGCTGGACCTATGTATCATTACTGCACATGGTTATTATAATTACCAGCATGATAAAAACCATATTTCATGGTTTTCATCACAGGCAGATGGACATAGTGTACTATGTGGATAGTTTTATGAAGCCATATTTAATTGTTGGTGTTTGGTTATATACATTTAAACTTTATTGGCAGCATACATATGAATGGTCATAACCCTACACTGCAAATGAACTGCCTGAAAAATCAGTGGTTAAATCCAGAATTTCCTGTCCATGAATGGAAGGGTACAATCAATCAACAGTCAGGACCAGGATCCAGAATCCTGGAAGTGGTGCAGTGGTGATATTTGATAGATTTCTCATTCTTTATGTAGCCTTCAATACCACCTCACACACTGTTTTGGAGGGTCCATTAACCTTTCTTAACAGATTTTGGAGAGCAGAGAGAGAGAGAGAGAGAGAGAGAGAAACAGAAAAAATGATCTTCCCCACTTTAATCCATAGAATGATCTAGTTTGTACGGTTCTGCATTGTCAAATTCTGAACCTCAGCCTCATGTTAATTTTCAAAGGAAGGTGAGGAGGATAGTTGAAATATCTTAAATAGAAGATAATTTTATCTATGATGTTGTATCTGGGTTATAGCGAGTATGGTTTGTTTGAGTTATCCCATTTTCAATTTTCCTTTAATTTCCAAATCTTCCTCCACTTTAAAAGCTTCACTTGTGTTCTTATTGTTAACTAGATTCTTGTTCAAACCTTTGTTTGGTTAATAGACAATTGCAATATTTAAACACTCCATCATTTTGTATAATTAACCACAATAGCTGTAATAGATGTCAGAGGCCTCCTAGCAATATGCAACAGTCTCTCTGTTCAAGCTATATTGAACTATTCTTTCAACGCAATGCTCAGTTTATTTATTTAGGAATATGTGACATTTTGTTTTTTTAAAAAAAGAATCAACAGTAGATAAGTTGCCTTGAGCACAGAAGTAACATTTGGCTATCATGAATTTGCGTTCAGACAAGTAGTTTCAAATAATAATGAAAATAAATAAGTAATGAAGACAGTTAATTAAATTACTTTCAACAAAATCAATTAAGACAATTAGCTTTAAATCTGGGGTGAATTTGAAGTAAAGGTAAAGAACAATTATATTTCCATAAAATCAGACACTCAAACGGTTTATTTCTACATAAATGTATTAATATTATTTTGAAATACCATAGAAAATGTCCGTTCCTTTCTACAGTTGATGACTGTATAATTTGACAGACAAAAGACAGTATTTCCAAACAACGCTATTTGAAAGATGCAGAAATGCTTGCAGTTATTGTCTTCCCCTGAGATGTGTATTGAATCTCCACAATAACATAAAGATGAAGATTTGTTTTTTGGATGTTGGGCTTTAGGCATTTTCCTACTTTATGGAGTGAAACATCAATTTACGGAAATGATATTGAATGTATTGAACAGTTACTTCCAAGCATGTTTAACTGCAGCAAAATGAACACACAACCTTCAAATATGATGCTGTAGGTATGTAGAAAAAGGGTTATGTAAGAAACAGCCCTGATTTCACAAAGTGACCCAAATTAACTTTGAACTGAGGAGATGGCATGGAGAACTTTTTCTCACAAGAAAAAGTACAACAATACATTTGACCAAAAAATAGTAGTCTGTGTTAAATATACTTATACATTAAGTATAACACTATGGCCCTTTTCGCATTGAGGCTTCTCGCGCTAGCGAGGGAGGGCGGCTCGCGCGAGAAGCCTTCTCTGGGAGGCTGCCGCTTCCCCCTCTCTTTCCTTCCGCAGGCGAAGGAAGGAGGGGGAAGCAGCAGCCTCCCGGAGAAGGCTTCTCGCGCGAGCCACCCTCCCCTGCGCGAAGCAGGAGGCTCGCGCGTCCGCCCCCCGCGCAAAGCAGGAGGCTGTCACGTCCACCCCCCCACGCGAAGCAGGAGGCTGTCGCGTCCGCCCCCCCATGCGAAGCAGGAGGCTGTCGCGTCCGCCCCCCCCGCGAAGCAGGAGGCTGTCGCGTCCATCGCGCTAGCGCCCCGCCCCTTCCTTCCGCAGGGGCGGAGGGAAGGAAGCGCGACCCGGCCGCCTCCCCGACGCTCCACATAGGAGGTAAGTGCGCGTGGGCGCCGGGAGCGTTGCGCGAGCACGGGTGATTTTTGCTTTGAGGTGAAAATCAAAAAACCCACGATCGCGCCGCTGAAGCCCCGTGAGTGCGGCAGAAGTGGGAGTGCGTCGTGCAGAGCGACGCTCCCACTCCCGCAAGGCTCAGGGGGCTCTTGTGCGACAGAAAGCCCGTGCGAAAAAGGGCCTATGTCAAGGCAAATCAACTTACCTGTAAGTTTATTTTTTAAAAAAATCCAGATGTATTTTATGTATTATATGTGCATTTGCTGATATATGTGTCACTGTCACTTATCAAATGCAGATAAAAGAGTGTACAGTTGTTACACAAAGCCATGTTCCTACATAAACAAGTAAAACATCAAGAGCATAGTAGTTTGCACATTTCTTGGTAGATACTAGTGAAATTTCCCTTTATGTTAGGTCTGTTGTCTTTATACTCTTTCTCCTGAATATCTGTAATCTCAGTCTAATACAATCTACACATGTCTCAACATTATTTTGGGTGTCCCTGGAACTCTGAGTTATCATGTGACATTTTCTTATACAGAAGTATTCTCCATGTAAGAAAAGCAACCATCATGAAAAGCCAGGAATTTGAAGATGTTGTGATAATCTATTTCATTGAGATAGTACTAGAAATCTGTTGCTCAACATATTCAACATTTAATATTCAATATCCTTTTCTGATATCAATGTTTCGATTCCTAAAGAAAAGAGATAACTGAACTGCAGCATTTAGTGCAAATTCCAAGAAACAGATCTTCATCTTGAGATTATTATGGTGACTCAATATGCGAGCGGAAGAAAAAGGAAACGTGATTTGGACATCTGCTACTTAAATCCCTTACAAAACTGCCAAACAGAATGCGTAGAGTTGTTTTTAGCAATAAGAAAAACACACAATAAGTTTGAAGACACTGATAACACTTAAATGGAACAGCTCCTCAGCACTTTGATGAGACGAGTTACTGTACAGATGGCTTCCATCATGTGAGCCTTTTCTGTTTATAGTGCTGCAGGTGGTAGAATAAGAAAGGGAACATGGAGAGGGAAGGTTTGGCCTGGGAAAATTTCACACAGTTTAACAGAGTAAAATTTGTCTCTGGAGAGTATTCTAACTTCTTATCTGCACTAGTATCAAGGGCTGTGTGAAATAAATTTGTAACAGAAGAAAATGTGCATTGCCTCCATTTATTTAACTAAAGAGGGTAAAGAGAGAGAAACAGGAGGAGAGAGATAAACATGCTTCTTGATCTTAAAATACATGTTTACCTAAAATGGAAAAATAGCTCTATCATTATTTTTAAGTACTGAAATAACACATTCCATTTACATTTAAATCCTACACCCCAAAGAGATTTCATTACCTAAGGTGATGTAAATTTTAATATTGATAGTGAATGTGGTTAATCAGGCGGGAAAAAACACAGATCCTGATAGTGCTAATTCTTACTTCTGAGTAGACATGGAGAAGGAAAACTATACCTCTATGCATACTTACTTGGAAGCAGAAACTTTAAATAATGTGAAAGCTGCTTTCACACAATGGCCTTTAAACACAGGTGAAGTTTTTTCCCCCACAATCACCTGGAAATAAAATTTAAAACATGGTTCAAAATGTCGCTTACTATGGTATTAGACTGACAACATCCACTGATGCAGCCAAAATGTTTGGTTTACTCACATATAAATCCTAATTAGCAAAAGTCTCCATAGATGTGTCTTAAATTTCCTCCTTCCTGACAACTCCTGCCATTGCAGATGCTTCATATTCATGACAGACAGGACATTAGCCCTTTCCACAGGACAATGCTCTTGCACATCATTCTGTTGCAATCCTGGCAATGCCTCTGCCGGGATGGGAGCATGTTCCCAGCACTCCTCTCCACATCCAACCAGCTGCCTGTGGAAGGGAGCATGAGGGATACACCCCTTCCTTCCGCACTGCAGTCAGCCTTCTTCCAATGCTGCAGTCAGGGAGCACATAATCACACATCTGGCCCTTCTTCAATGGAAAGCTTGTGTGATCAGGGATCATTGACAGAGATTTTCCGTCAATTATATACCCCACAATTGCACCAGCTGGTGACATGAGAAGGGCAGGACCATGTCATCACAATCCCACTCCTCTTATGTCCCCATGCTGGGAAGACACTGCCCTGCAGCAAGGGCCATAAATTCATTTCTCCTCAATTGACTCCAAATTATATATTCTGAAATTGTTTTTATTGTTATTATGATACTTCACTTGTTTTATTGGATGAATTGCCAAGGGGATATATTATTGTTTGTTATGCATCCATCCATTCATCCCTTCATTCTTTTCCCAATTTGGTTTGATACAAGGTTGGGTTGTTGTTGTGTGCCTTCAAATCATTTCAAACTTATGACAACCCTAAGGCAAACATATCACAAGGTTTTCTCAGCAAGATTTGTTCAGAAGGGGTTTGCCTTTCCCTTCCTCTGAGGCTGAGAGAATGTGACTTACGCAGGGTCATCCAGTGAGCTTCCATGCCTTAGTGGGGATTTGAACTCTAGGTCAGCATTCAAACCACTACTCCACATTGGATCTCAGAATGCTGGAACGGGATAAAAGCTGACAAAATCTATTAAAATCTAAATACTGTTAAAACAGAAAAGTCCAGACTAAAAGATGAGGGATATTTAGATGAAAAAGGCCATAAAGATGGTGCCTAATATTTCTGAGAAAGATGTCCCCTGCCAATTAAGGATATGCACTGACTACAGCTAACAGATTTCATTTTGATCCTGATGGAATCAAAAGAAAAAGTAACTCAATTGACTGGATTTGTAGCCAAACAGAACCTGAACTGAGATTTTGAAATCCAAAAGTTCATGCCTCCCACCAATTATCATGGAAAATAAATTTCAAAAATGAATATTATTTTCTCAGAGCCAGCATGATGTAGTGGTTTGAGTGCTGGACTAGGATTTAGGGAGACCAAGGCCATTTTTGCACTGGACTGTTGTAGTGCTATTATTCCACTTTCAACAGCCTCTGGAATCCTGAGGTTTGCAGTTTTGGGAGGGGCCTGACTGAGCCCCTCCCAAAAGTGCAAACCCCAGGATTCCAGAGGATGTTGAAAGTGGGATAATAGCGCTACAACAGTCCAGTGCAAAAATGGCCCAGGATTTGAATCCCTTCCTGGCCATGGAAACTCACTTAAGTCTAATACAAAACTCAATTATACTTCACTCAATTGTAGCTCAGCACCATGTATGCTTCTCCTGTGACACTTTTGTCTCCCTCTGATTTTCATTTCAGCCTGTCCTGTCAGGCTTCTTTGTCAGATGGACTCTGACTAGACAAAAAGGCATATCCACAAAGGGAGCCCAGGTATGTTCCTTTTCCACTTGAACACCAAGGGAAAGATTTCATCAAGTGACTGAGCTTCTGCCCCTCGATTTTTTAAGAATGTGGGGGGGGGATTTCCCTAAAAGACATACGTATGTCAGAAAAAGGATGCACTTATGGCGGAGTTATACAAGTTACACAGAAATACTTGAGCTCTGTAGTGCATTCTGTCCTGATTCCTCTCAATTCCCACTTACCAGGCAGCAGCTGCTGTGATTAATGGGAGTCTGTTCCCCTGAAAATAAGGAAGGAGCTAACTGATGTACCTACCCCCCCATACATGAACAATCTCCAGAGTAACAGACAGAAGCAGGACCCCTATTGCAATTCCCCCTTGTGACAGAGACTGCTCTGTTACCCCAAAACATGGGGGACTCAGGGGTCCACCCATGACTTCAGTGCCTCCACAAAATGTTGGGGAATATTAGCTCAAAGAGGAGACCTGTGAGAAGAGGGTAACCTTAAGAGATCTTTCACAACTATGTCTACTGGTACTAGTGCAGGGAAGAACCAGTGGGAAATCCAAAAGTAAGCCTATTTGTTTTATTGGGGGAATTGCAATCACACACACAAAATCCAAGTAGTCATGCAATCACACAAGGGTAACTGAAAGAAAAGGGAGGAAATTTTTAGACTGAAGTGGGTGATATTTACCAATCCAAGGAGCAGCAAATAAGTGATTTGGCTTAGACACAAAAGCCATTTGTGTTCCACACTGTTATAGTTCTATTATTCCACTTTCAAAATCCTGTGGAATTCTGGGGTTTGTAGTTTACTAGGGCCAAAGGGCTCTCTGGCTGAGAATTCTAAAGGCCCCTCCCTAAACTGGAAACCTCAGAATTGTTGAAAGTGGAATAATAGCACTAATAACAGTGTAGTGCAGAAATGGCCAGAGTCTAAGAACAGTACACAAATGGGAATTGGACTCACACAGTGGCGATCAGCAACCAGTGTACTGTGAGTCAACTAGACAAAAACTGTGGTTTAATAATTCTTTTTCTGACTGGAGGGCAAAGATGCCAATGGCTCTCTGGCAGAGTAAACAATGGAATCCAGATGGTGGACAATGGGCTCTGGAATGAGCTAATGGTCTTAGGTCGGAAAAGGGCTAATGGTAGCCTTGATAGCTCTTTAATTGCTGGACAGGTATGAGAACAACAGGGGAATTGGTTGGTCAGAGGAAGAAGGGATAAGACAATCAGTCATCCTGTGGGAACACTGCATATGCTAATTGTCTCTAAAAGTTGAGTCATTGAAGGCTAACTGAAAGTTCATTGTTGCTGGAGTTTCCTTGTGATTTCCTGACCATGGCCTGGCTATGATTTGAGGTCTTTCCTGAACTGATGTTGCAATGCATGTGTTTGGCCAGCTTTTCCTCTTAGCTAGCATGGCCACGCAGCCATAGCAATGTATATACCAATTAAATATTTGCCAGTTAAATATATATTTTGCTGATTTTAACCATATCACAGTGTGGGGGTATATGGCCAATTAACAGCTCATGTTAGGAAGAGTGGAGTCATCATCCAGCTGCATCCTGAATGACAGGGGAACAGAAAAGCACTGATTTGCAGTGGAAACTGCCTGGTAGATGAAGATTGGGAGACTTTCATAGTTCCTATATATCCCCTATACTACACAGATATCATGAACATGAAACATTTGTAACTATCCAACAGGATTCAAGCCATTGTTTATGTTGTTGTGTACCTTCAAGTTAATTCCAACTTGTGGTGACCCTAAGGCAACCCTGTCATGAGGCTTTCTTGGCAAGGGGTCCTCAGGGGTTTCCATGGCCAAGCAAAGTCTTGAAAGTTGGTCTCCCAGAGTTCTAATCCTACATTTGAACTGTTGACTTTCTAATAGATACATTACTTGGGTCTTATTAGATGAATCCAGAAGATAAATTGGGGAAAGTGAACTTCTGGGAAGCTGAGAAAGTGAGAAAAAAGTAACCAGATGGAGAACTGGATTCTAGAATGCCAGTACCGGTGAGTCTTGAAAGCATACTAACTAGCATAAGTTCCAAGTACTGCCCCTCAATATTTTGGCCAGAGATTTAGCTGAGGTAGTGGTTTCCACAAATAAGTGGTCAAGATCTGATGGGGCCCAAAGGAAACCAAGAGTAGAGAAAGCTGGAAACCATTTTTGAAAATGAAAGTCACACTCTCTCACAAAGTGATCAAGAGCCAATGTAGCTGACAGAGCACAAAGTCAACATAATCAAAATACCTGTCTTGCCAAGAAGTGAAAGTTCTTCAGAGTCATCATTCTCAGACTTTGGTCCTTCAGATGTTTTGGACTTGAATTCTCAGAATACCTGAACACTAGCCAAGCTAGATGGGGCTTTTAGGAGATAGTCCAAAACATCTGAAGGACCAGAGTTTGAGAACCACTATTTCAGCAGTCTCAGAGAGTATGGGCCTTTCCACAGTAGCCTCTCATCCCAACATGAGGACAGGAGAGGAACGGGACCGCAACAATGCTCCTGCATGATGTTGTTGTGGTCTCGCTCCCCTCCCACTCCCAGGCAGTGTGATCACAGATTAAATCATTGATGAGTTTTCCCCATCAATGACCCATGATCATGTCACCATCCCACACTTATCTGTCCTGCAGAAGGCCTGGACGTGAGATGGCAGCTCTTCCTGCTGCAGCACAGCCTGGGAAAATACCAAACTGCTCTGCGGAAGGAAGAAGTTTGTCCATCAGACTCCCTTCCACAGGGACCCAGTCTGGTGCAGAGGGGAGCGCTCCCATTTCACCCCTTTCCTGGCAGAGCTGCTGCCAGGATGGCCAACAGAAGACCATGCAAGAAGGTAGAGTGCAGAAAGAGCTACTAAGTGTACAAGTGATTTAAGTCAAAAATTTGGTTAAGTACTGAGCAACGATTATACAAAGGAATAGAACAAAATTTCCTAAGTGGGATGAGTACTTCCCAATTCAGTTATTAGAATGTCCAGATGAACAACAGTAGATAGACCACATGACACCCTCACAGGCCAGATTTGTGTTGAGGTCCAACTTGGACAAAATCTTTGTGATTTATATATCCAAAAGCCCTGATTACAGGGTACAATTTTCAGCACCAGCCTGATTAATTGTACCTGTTGTAATGGTCATGTTCTTGGGCCTTGTCAATATTTATGAATTTCTTCAACCTCCAGAAATAAGGCTTAATGGATGGCAAATGGCCAATACAGACAGGTGTGAAATCTTCCTTACTTCAAGATTGTTCCATCCTGAATGATTTTGGGAGTAATAAAAAATTAGCCTGAAAAAGATTAACAGTTCCATTTAAGGAGTCTAATCTTCAGGCCTTCAAGTAAACACAGGCCCTTTTCGCACATCAGTCATGTTGCGAAATGGCCTTGGGAGCTTCGCATGATTGCGAGGACCATTTCACATGATGTCCTCACAATCACACAATGCTCCTGAGGCCATTAGGCGGCAATTACACATTATATTATTTTTGGCTTGTTGCCGAAAATGATGTGCGATCACACGTCCCTCCCAGGCCCCACATGCACTTATCTTGCGTGCAGAGGCTCTGGAGGTGCAGCCATCACATTTCCTCCCCCAGCGCAGCCTGGGAAAGTACCTGGCTGCACTCTGGAAGGAAGGGGTGGAGCGTTCAGACTTCCTTCCGGCCAGCACAGAGCTGATGCGGAGGAGAAGCAGAGGGGACGCGAGTGCCTCTTGGAATAGGCTTCTCGCGTGATCCCCTCACGCTGATGCTGGAAAAAGGTCAGGTGCAAAAAGGGCCACAAACATGAAGGAACTATTTCCTCAATATACACTAGTCTTCTGATGAGTTTCCTTTACAACAGGGATGTAATTCTTTTCTAATTTTCTTCTCAAAGGAAGCAACAAGTAATTTAAGGCATCTTCTTCCTGCTGCAAGAAAGTCTTTGAAACATGCACAGTTTTGAAGGTTTATTCACAGTTTGGGAGTTACCCTGTGCAAACTTTGTGTGAGGTGTTTTTGCATAGGAAGTAGTGTTTTCTGTAAAGGACATAATATTTCTGTGCATAAATATTGGCTGTAATTCACTAAGGCAGTTACAAATGTGTAACCGCTGCCATTGTTTAGCTGTATTTTTTATTCTGGTTCCTCCCCCCAGTCTTCACTTACTGGGCAGCAGCCATTGTTAATAATAGAGGTCTGTTTCAGGAAGCAGCTGACTAGCCCTTCCTGTGAGTGGTATCTAGTGTAACAGCAAAAATAGGGACCTTTCTTCTGGCTATCACACTTGATAGCATTTCAATCAACAGGGGAAGAGACCCCCATTGCTCACAGCAACTGCTGCCTGGTAGGTGGGGACTAGGGAACATTCATGGTCCTACATACTCCCTGAACTACTGATAACCCTGTGTTACATATTTTTATCTGTCCTAGTGAATTCCAGTATGTATATATGTATATGTGTGTGTTTTCTGTACAAAACAACTACCTGCAAATGTCACACATAAAGTCTCAAACTACATATTTTCTGCACAGGGCACAGCATTTTCTGTACCAAAATAATATTTCTGTGCTTAAGTGCTATTTTCTCTGCAGAAAATGCTGTTTTCTGTGCAAAACAACCACATGCTACTTTTGCATAGAATAAATCCCAAACACAACGATTCTCATCAGTTCAGGATTTTTCTCATAAGGATTTCTCAATAGTAAAGAAAAGAATTTTTGACAGTTTATCAAATATTTTCAAAAATATTTCCATCCCTACTCTACACTTGCCAGACTCAGTTCCTGTTCTTAGCAAGAGACACTGTAAGCCTTGCTTTGTTGTACTGTGCTAAGCTTTTATTTGTTTATCAATCCTTTTTCACAACCCAAAGGGAAACTTGTAAATGAAGCCCCTTACTATGAGAAACAAGAACTAACTGCAGAAACATTTCTCTAATGCCATTACCTTGCTGAACAGAAAACAATTAGAGGCAAAAGATGCAAGAATAAGCCTGGGATCAATGCCTGGCATCACCCCAGTATTTCATGCCATCTCCTTCCTCCAAGCCTCAGAGGTGGAAGTCTGCATGTCATCATTTTAAATTCCACACAATATCCGGGAGTGAATTCCCACAATGCGCTTCTACACTGGAGAATTGTATCTTATTAAAATGATGACTAGCTTCAAGCCAGCTACCACAGATCATGGTGCTGCTATTGCTTGCTGCCAGGAAGTCTCCAGGTGGGGAAATAATGATGTCTGAGAGACCCATCAGAACAAACTTTGACAGAGGGTTACTCTGATCTGAAGTCAGGTCTGACAAGGTTGAAGCTTCCAATTAAAGCTCTAGAAGATGAGAAAAAGACTTCAACAATAGCTTGCCAGTCTGTTTGGAGCTGTCTTCTTGACCCCAGAGTGAGAAAAAAACCCACAGTGTTAATTTTCAGCAGCCCTGCTGGCTTCATTTTCATGAAAAATTACATAAAGAGTGAAATTGCATGAAGAATTTAAATACAGAAGTACCAAAAGACAACTTGACTAGAAGATTCCAAAGACTTGGTGTAATAGACTGTGGGGTTTTGTGTATCATAAAGGACAAAGGAGATCCTTAAAACAAATTTTGAGGCTGCTTTTTCTAGATCACTTAAAGCAGTGTAAAATCAATAATCACACAGAAAAAAAATAGAGCACACAGGTGACATTACATAGTAATTTCCCTTATTGTATCAGGGGCCCCTTCACACTGCAGAAATATAGCACTGTGATTCCACTTTAATCGCCATGGCTGCTGCCTATGGAAACCATGGATTCGTAGTTTGGTGAGACACTAGAACTCTCTGGCAAAGAATTCTAAATGCCCCCCTCCCCAATGGCACATTGCAGGATAACATAAAATGACTGTTAAAGTGGAATAATAGTGCTATAATTCTTCAGTGTGGCATTGCTCATGGGCAAGTATTCATCCATCAAGCCCAGCACGGCTGGCAACTGCCCTGCAGAGTTTCTGACAAAGGGCTTTCTTATCCCTTGCTTTCTAAACAGTCCTGTGAAAAGCAAACATAGCTAAGGCTTCCTGGGATCCCCCCCCCCCCTTGAAAAGCAGAGTTATTCATCCTCCTCTTCCTTAGCCTTGTTTAGCTTTTAATTCCTACTTTTGTAGATTTCCACTAGTAATCCACCTGCCTTTTTGCACCTTCAGTGTGAGCTTTTTTGAAAAGCTAGGATTTGTGGAATCAAACAACCCCAGGCCAAATTAACTGCTTTGATCTGAATGGCAGATGTCACCTCCAATGTTTTCTTCTCTCATATGCTGTTTTCTTATTGATGTCAAGAAAAGAGATGAATGGATAAGGTGAAAGGAATATTAAGTCAGTATCTCTGAGTTTAACAATGTAACATGCAAAGCTGCTGAGAGGTCATGTTTTGTTTCTGTTTCTTAAGAGAAAATTGCTTAAGATTTCATATATACGTGTGAGAGAGTGCGTGTATGTCTTTTTCAACTTCTGTAGCAAAGGTTACCTGCAAAGTCTATATAAAATGACACCCCTTGACTGAAAGTAGATTTAAGAGCAGAGACTGATCATTTCTATTCCACTGACTTCACTGAGCTTTGGATCACAGGTGACTCCTCAGTACTTGAAGAAAGCAAGAAAGAAATATACCAAGAAAATAATATTGTGCACACTCCATTTTCACAGTCTGTGTTTGATTGATTTGAGGTGAAAGGAACAACATCTTTTCAAGAGGTATTAGGCTACAGCTGAAAATGGCGCCATGCAACCATAGCACTTACGTGATATATGAGTTCTCAACTTTATCTTTGTGTGCAAAGTGAACATGTTGAATAGAAGCAGGACTGTTCCCATTATCCTTGCCTTCCATGTACCAACTGGCCACATACTAAGTTGCACATATGCAGCATAAGGTGGAAATGGGCTTCACATGTGAAGTTTTCACAAACAATCTCAAATCTTGATATAGTCAAAGGGCTTTTCCACACTACACTAGAATCACAAAGGCTGATTCCAATGTCATTAACTACCAAAGAGCAACTCGTATAAGAGTTTATATTAACCAGTAATCATTTGAGAAAGCAAGAAAGAAATATACCAAGAAAATAATATTGTGCACACTCCATTTTCACAGTCTGTGTTTGATTGATTTGAGGTGAAAGGAACAACATCTTTTCAAGAGGTATTAGGCTACAGCTGAAAATGGCGCCATGCAACCATAGCACTTACGTGATATATGAGTTCTCAACTTTATCTTTGTGTGCAAAGTGGACATATACAAAATCATTCTGCATTGTTGCATGACAGCTTGGTGGTACAGCAGATAAAGTTTAGTCCCAGGACGATGCAGTTACAATAATTATTCTACAGGTGACACTTGATGATAACACACTTGGACTCAAAATTAACTAATACATAGGGAAAACACTTCCATTTGCCAAGTCTACTTTCAGATAGAACAGACATAGAGATTTCTATTATTTCAAAGACAAGCTAGTGCTCATTTTCCAATCTTTTTTCGCTAATCTGAGAACTGCATTGCACTAGCACTGGAGCCCTAATATCAAACCTTATTAGCAGCTACCAGAGTAACTAAATAATAGGATATTAATATTATGCACACTTACTTAAAAATAAGATTTCTTGGCATTATGGGTAGACATGCATAGGATTGGAATGTCTGTCTGTTGGTTTAGAAAAGTCGAAATCTGAATGGTTTGGCTGCTACTGATATCACACCAAGAAATACTGAGTATCTTGTATTTTTGCAAAAGAAATTGTAGTACGAACTTCTTGACATTTGACGGATGGAGGCCAAAGCCGTTAAGAAATGAGTTCATCTTTTCTTCTCTCTTCACAATCTAGCTAACAAAATAATTGTGATAAAGTACAGAAAAATTGCTAGAGGAGATATGCTGGAGTGTGCGCATGTATGTACATATATAGCACACTAATTTAAACTCAGGATATCAAATGCCAGAAACCTTACAAGGTTTGTAAAAATCACTGATCCATCAAACCATTTTAATGTTCCATTTCTGTGCTCTGATGAAAATATTGTATAAAGATGGTTCCTTTCAACTGTTCAACGAACTCTAGAGGGAAGGAAAGAACATACTCAGGAGAGTAGATTTAAAAAAACAAAACAAAGTGAGATGGAAAAGTTGAGGATGAATCCAGGGATCTACAGCTGTCACCATGGTACTTGGTACAACAGCCATACTCAGTGGTTGTTATAAGGAAATATTTAGTGAAAATTTAGTGGTCAGGGAATGGAGCTCCACCCTTATTCATGCCCTTTCTCCTACATTTCAACTAGTAAAAATACTAGTTGGTTAACATTAACACATCCTTATTTTGGTTTGCTTCAGCAAGGGTCAGACCATGAAGAACTTCCATTGGGAGAGAGAGTGCATAACTGTAGCAAGGCATTAATGCTCATTAAGGAGCAAAGATGCTGCTGGCTTGAAAGAAGCACAGTAAAAGGCTTTATTGCAGGAACTCCATTCTAAGTTAAGCTAATTCTAAGTTACCTGAGGTGCTCTCCTAGGCCCTTTTCACATGACAACTGCATCCCAGCCTGGGGATGTGAGAGGAGCAGGACCATGACAATACTTTTGCATGGCATTGCTGCAGTCCCACCCTTCTCCCATCTCCCACCGTTGACAGAGTTTTTCCATCAAGAACCCTGATCATGCAACACTTCCTTCCTTCCTTCCTGACTGTGTGGAGGGGCCAGAAGTGCGATGGAGGCATTTCCTACCCCTGTGCAGCATGGAAAAGAGCCTGTCTGCACTGTAGAAGGGAGGTGTTTGTTGCTCACACTCCCTTCCACAGGAAGCCAGTTGGGTGCAGAGGGGAGCATTCCTGTCACACTCCCTTCCAGCCAAAGGCACTGCTGAGATCACAACCAGAGAACTAAGGTATAAGGTAGCATGTGGAAATGGCCCAAATCTAGCTGCATTCATGGGAAGAGCCAGGATGAGAGTGTGGCAAGAAAAGAAGTAGAGAAACATCCCTAAGACTTCCAGTTTACATCACAGAGGGGTCAGGATAGGTAGAGCAAGAATGAAGGACATTTGAGTCACTCAAAATATCTATCCTATTATCACTGCCCACTTGGAGGTATCCTTGAACCTTCAGTGTTAAGTGTTGTTACACTTATAAAAGAAAAGTTCGGAATTATGTAGACAAATAGTCTGATTTGGCTTCTGTGATGATCTTACCATAGTGATTCCACTGCTTACTGCTACCAGTGGTGGTTCTACCTCAGTTTTCCACCTTTGGAATTCATTTGTCTCACACCATGACAAATCTACCTGCCTTTTCATACTCTTCTTGAGAGTGTTGTTGCTATTGCTGTTGTTGCAATGTAACTTTGTTATATTATCTTTACTCTAAAGAACTAGTTATAGATACCTGCAATTGTTCTGTTCACCAGGACATTAACACTTTTAGCTGTTGTTTTTTCATTTATATTTAAAAATATGTACCTTCTGTTACCCTGTTTACTGGGGGTCCCGAGAGGGACATCTAAATAACCTTACAATTACAAAAGATGGGGAAATTAGTCAAGAGCACTGGTTGGCACGATGAGAGGCAGAGTAATGCAGCAGGATCTTGTAACCCAATGTTTACGGGGTCAGGCCAAGTCAAGAAGCAAACCGTGTTGGAAATAATGAATGATCTGTATTAAATACAGGCACACAATGTAAGCAACACACACACAGATAACTAAGGAAAATAAAGGTGTGAGTATGAAAGTGGGATTTTCAGAGTTGATTCAGGTGATACAAAACCTGTTCCTGAAGCCTGGAAAGAAGATAGAGAGCGATGCTGGGGTTCGATATATCTCAGCATATGGAGCTGAGGGGAAGCTCGCCAAGCAAAGCAGCAGCAAGGGGGTCTGGAACTCAGGAGCAATCTGAGGATGGTCTCGGAATCAGGGGTTTTTATAGAGGGAAATGTGACTGCAGGTTATGCCTTACTTGGGGAAAACAATGCATTTTGGGCACTGGACAAAGCTTGGGAAAGGTCAGAATTTAGCATGATTAAGTCCGAATTGACAAAGAGTTAGCCAGTATGCAAATGCTCAGTGCTTGGCAGTTGAGTATTCAGCTTGCCAGGGTGCCTGCTCGGGGCAGGGAGTCCTTTGTAAACAGAATGAAGGTGTTTGCAGAGAGGTCTCCTAAAGCAGTGGTCTGGCTATTTCTGGGCTGCCTGGGTGGAGAATGGAATGTTCAGCAATTAGTGGCCAAGCCTAGCTCTGTGCTTGTCCGGGAGCCTCACAAACACGTGGAGAGGGGTGGAAGAGAGCCAAATTATGATATCAAAATGATATCTGGGGGTGTCTCCAAGGAGGCCTAAACTGCAGTAACACTTCCTTTACACAGTCTTACTTCTAGTACTCAGAACTCAGCTTTGCTTTCTATGTCCCCTTCAGAATCAGAATCCTTTGTGACTCTCGGCTTCCAATCCTCGAACATTTCCACATGACACTCTTATAGCGTGATGATTCCACTTTCAACCTCCTATGGAATAGTTTTTGGAGACTGGCCCCTCCCGAAACTGCAAACCCCAGGATTCCATAGGAGATTGAAAGTGGAATCATCGTGCTAGAAGAGTGTTATGCATCTTTCCAACAGGACCACCCACTCTCTCAACCAATCATCATCCATATGCAAATTCACCCTGCTGAACATTCAACACCTATCAGTCAGTCTCCAAAAACTACTCTGACCTTACACACTACTTAACAAAAAGCAATTAGTTTCTGTTAAGTAGTGAGTAAACAGTATTTTTTTGGAGACTGATAGATGGTGAATGTTGATGTCATAGTTTTTTCTGTTTCTCTGTTCAGAATCCTGGAATGATAAAATGAAACACCAGACATAGGGTATTTAATTTTCCTTAATTCTCTTTGCCTTTTATTTTATTTGTTCTTTTCTCTTAATTTTTTTGTATTACTTTATTAATTTCTTTTGTTTATTTCTTAAAGGTATAGGAGAAATTTATTGTAATAAGGTTGCCAGAGGAACCATTTCCTTCCATACCATCTACAAGAAAGGTGCATTATGCCTGTATAAAATGAAAGGTCCATGGTAGCACTTTGTTTTAGAAGGTCCTTCCAAGGAAATTCTGAAGCTGACAATGCATTACTTTCTGTGAAATTTTAAAATGTTTTATTATCCCAGGCATTTAAGATGGTTGCAGTTTTAAATGTAGTTTAATTGTTTTTATCCCTGTTTTATTGATTAATAAAATATTTTTTTATTATTAACATTTTATATTCTTTTAGCACTGTATTAATTTCATTTTTTAAATGTATACCTCCTCAAAATCCATCCATGAAGAGCTATGTTATTTATAAATTCTTTGAATAATAAATAGAATGTTATGCAGTTGTACAACACATATTTTTCAACCTCTTTGTATTCAGTTATCAATACAAGTGAATAAAAGGAACTGTAGTCTTAAGCACATGGACTAGGGAATAAAACCCACTGAAGACAATGAAACTTAGCTCTGAGAGAAAAGATTCACAGATGAAGTGAGCCTGAAGCATCTAATTTCTATTTTTTATTCATTATGCTACACAATCTTACAAGTGCTTCATATGCCACTTTCTGTACTTTTAACAGAAGAACAGGCTATTGTCATGGTCATAGTTATACTCAGTGTGCTATTGTAAATGCTCACTCAGGTTTTCTACAGGAAGATAGGAGAAGGAATTAGAAGCTCAGAAATACCAACATGTAATTTTCACTATGTAATTGACTGACACCAATCCCACCAGTCCCTTTCAGAATTGATCTAAAGCCAAACACTTTTTTAAAAAAATAAATAAATAAATTCAGCAATTAGCTATTTGGTAAGCCTCTCTTCTCCCACATTGGTTCTTTTATATAGTTTTCTAATGTCTGCCTTGGCTGTCTGTCAAGGTCATGTATACTGATATTTCAGATATTACTCATATCCTTTATGATTCATTAGAGGTTTAAACTAAAAAAAACCCAAAACTCTATTATTACATGATTTCAACCCTTTCTCTACATCTGCATTTGAGGAAGTGAATAAAGTTTATAAGGTACCATTACCAGCAAATTACTTACTCTGAGGTAAATCCCACTGTGTTCTCAGGTAAATGTGACTAGGATTTGAGCTTAAAATGCCTTCTGTCCCCAGGAATAAAGAAATGCATTTAGGCAAGGTTCTATGAAAAATATTCTTCTAAAAATAAGCTCATATTTCTAGTATTCTTATCTAGGAAACATTATCTTCTGTATTTGCAGAAGGTCCCTTGCTTGAGATAAAGATTTAAAAATGTTTCACGTAGCAAAAAACCCTGCACTTTTCCTAAATGTACTGATTTACAGCATCAGTTTTCTACCATTTAACCCCAAATGTTCCATCTCTCCATGATATCCGCTGCATTATATATCAGCAGAACATCTATGGAAGTTCTAGGTTGCATAAACACAATTTCACAGAACAAGAAGTTTGGCTGCAACATCATACAAATAAAAATGGAAATTTGGAATGAAATGGTAAAAGCACTGGAAGTAAAAGCTTAAACAGGAGTGAAGAACCTGTTACTTTCAAAATGTCAGATGCCTACATCTGGAGATACCTGTTCATCATTTTTCACTTAGCTTAGAAATGTCTGTTTAGTCGCTCACATAGATTTCTTCAAAAATTAGAATATCTGGACTATAGTAAATGAATAATCTAGAATAACTATAGACCTTGTTACTTCGGCCCAGGCCTACCCGGTGATAGCACTCGATATCGTTTTTGATATCAAAACCATTCGGCCTTCCTCTGCCACCCCACTCCACGTGTTTGCGAGGCCTCTGGACAAGCACGTAAACAGGAGTGGCCGGTAATTGTTGGAGATTCCATTCTCCATTTAGGCAGGCAGAACAGAGCCAATCCGTTGCTTCAGGGACCTCTCCTGCAAACACCTTTTTGCTTAGGCACGACACTAACAAAGGCACCCAGCTCCGAGCCGATAGTCTTACAAAGCCAAACTAAGCACCTTGTATTTGCATACTGGCTACACTATTGTTGATTCAGCGCTAAACCGATCATGTTAAACTTGACTTTTTCCAAAGCTTTCTCCCGCTCCAAACTCGCATTGTTCTCACTGAGGGAGGCATGGCCTGCAGTCACAATTCACCCTATATAAACCCCCCTGATTCCGAGACCACCTCGGATCACTCCCAAGTTCCAGACTGCCTTGCTGCCGTTTTGTTCGGCGAGCTCCTGTCAGCGAACCGCTCTGAGCTTTCTTCCCTGCACTCCAACGAACTCTTTCTTTATATCTCTTCAGGACTACGAGACAGGTGTCGTATCACCCATTTTCCCTGAAAATCCCTATTTCCAATTCTTCCGTTAGGTGTGTGTGATTGTGGTGTCTTTCCTATGTGTCTTTCAATAAAACAACATTTTTGCTATTTTAAAACTGTCTGACTGCTTGACTGACCTGACCCCGTAGACACTGGATAGCAAGATCCCTGCTAAGTTACCCTGCCTCTCGCTAGCTTTAGTGAGTGCTCCAGCTAATTCTCCCCAGAATTGTGTTTGTGTTTTGGTTATTTGGGCTCCCCTCCCGGGACCCCCAGAGAACAGGGTAATAACCTATAGAAGGCATGGCTTGGGTAAGAACAATATGATGAAAACATTGGGTGAGTCAATACTGAGAAAAATACAAATTGAGCTTTATTGCATTTGCAATATGGATTCCAGAGGAAGCACAGGTGGAAATTCATTTGATTCAACATATTATAGAACCCCATCCTGCTCACAACTCACAGATCTAAATGCAGATCCAAATACAGCATGGTGTTGGAAATCTAGATATTTATCTGACAATGGAATTCACACAACAAAATGTCTGAGAAAGATATACAATTCAAATATGTACATCAAAAATGTGTACATTTGAAACATGATAGAGACATTTACATAGTGGAAGAATATCTGCACTTAATTTTCATTTTTGAAAAGGGCAAAGGAAACTGATACAAATTTCCTGGGAGTAGAGGTAGAATCTCACAGTCTGATATAGATCTTCAAAGTCAAAATCAAAGAATCTCAGCAAGACTGAATTTGCAGGTTTGCTCACCTGTAACTCTGACCGTATTTCAGGAGGATATATGGTAGGTATTTTCCAAAAGCAACAATGTCTACAAGGAAGAACAACACAGTTTCTCCTGTTTTCTTCAACAGAAGCATAAGATGAACTGCCTCTTCTCAAATTTTATTGTCATGTTGGTTAATTGACTACTTTCTATAGTATTGCAGCTTCAAATTTGTATTCTTATGCTCATGCACCAACCTGGAATTGGTTTAAAACATTTTTCAATGAATCAAATAAATAGAATAGAATAGAATAGAATAGAATAGAATAGAATAGAATAGATATTATCAACCAGCTTTGTTCTGGAAGTAGCTGTTTTCTAGCAGTACAGCAGATCAGCAATATCATCACAGCAAGTAACATGGCAAATATAAAACAAGTAGGCATTTCTGCATTTGTTTTTTCTTTTCTTCCTTTCCTTTCCCTTTTTTGCAGCTAGATGGCAGAGTCATTTTATACTCCCATTCCATTACTATTGGCTGCAGAATCTAGAAGAGGCAAACTTCCAACATAATAACAGAAGGATAAACTAAACTTAGTAAAGCACTGTAATGTTACCCATCAGGTTGCTGGTCCAGGAGCATCATATGTTTCTTCAGAGGCACATATGTCCAATCATATTTTTGTTGTTGTTTTCCTCCTTCCTCTTAGTGATTTATTATTACAATTATTTGGCATATGAGTTTATTCAATGGAAAAGACACTGTCATGAGCTGCCGAGAAACATCACATGTGTAAGCACACACAAGGCATGTATCTTCCACTAAATTCCAACTAAATACTTTGGCATTCCAGAAATCAGACACACATCCCTTGATATCTCCCTCCCTCCCTCCCTCCCTCCCTGCCTCCCTCTCTTATGTACAGACAGGGCACAATCCTGGATGACACTTGTGGATTTCAACATTCTACAGATGCACATATGGGGCTTCTACCCTGCACCATCCCTCACGGGCAAGCTAGCTTCTCAGAACTTGAACATCCTCCCATAGCCCTTTAGTACCCAGGGGAGGTCATGAGACATCTGAATAACTAGATGCTGCCTGAATCACCTCATCGTTCCTTAGTAACAAAATTACTAAGGAAGTGCATCACCACTATGAAGGTGTCTTGCAAGGAGGAGTGAGGGAGGACATCACATAAGAAGGGACTAAATATCTCTTCATGCAACAAAATTAAAAGCACATATCCTCTTGTTAACTTATGTAACATCAGGTTTAATGTTGCCAATAGGATTCTGGCCACAGGTTCCCTATAATCTATAGTAGTTCATTGTTTGTTTGTTTGGTGTTTTCAGTTTTTAAGGAATCAGGAAAGAATAGAAGGCTCACCTGGGATGCATTATAGTAATTACTGCTCCCATTGTTAGGTGAATTTTGAGTCAAGGAATGGGGAGAATGAGGCAGAGCTCACTCAATGATGTATAGGAAGCTAACAGGAGATTTTGGGTGTTAGACAAGGTTCTTGGATCCTGTTGTACTATGAGTTATGTCATCAAGAGTGCAATATGTCTGTCTGTTTGACATTTGGAAAAATGTTTTTATTGGCTTAGCTGAGCTCATTCTGAATTGAGGCACATTTGACCAATATGACTTCTGTGCGCACTGGTGGTAATATGTCTACAGCCAATGTGTCCAATACTTTCTGAATTTCAGTGAATGTTTCTGTGTATATAGCACATAATATAACTCCTACCTTTCTAGGCAATGTTAAATTCTCTGTAGCGGCAGCACACAAAGACAGAACTATCCAAAATCCAGGCAAAATAAGAAAGACCATTCACCTAAATGCCAAAATGAGGAGTTGTCCAGGCTTCCCAAGGAAGGGCTTCCATAGGAATTGGTGCTGCTTCTGAGAAGGCCCTGACTGATGCCCCAAATAAGTATCTCTCCAAAGCCAACAAGACAAATCATGACCCCTGATGACCTTCAAAAAAGGTAAATAAGACCATGTAGAAGAAGCTAGCACTTCACATAATGTGGACACAAACCACTGATGGTTTCAGTTCAAAACAGACGACATAGTGATTCATCCTCCCCTCCAGGTAGTCTAAAAGGGGCTATTCTCCCTATCTGAGGAAATGATCAAGCAGAGCTGGACCATCAAAATTCCTCTGTCGTTTACTGCCCTAGAAGTTATTCATCAGAAATGCTTTAAATGACCAAGTAGAAACAAGATTAAGATAACTGTAGTAGTTGAGTCCTGCTAAGAATTACTAAGGCTGCATACAATCTATTTTGTGTGCTCTTTCTTGGGAGTCAGAAATAGTGAACAATATGGAAGGGGATTCTAGGCGGCTGTTGCGCTTCTAAGAATGGTCTTCTTTAAACTGAATACCACTCATTGAACTGTTGTGATGGCCTGACTGGAGTTTCTGGTTCACAGGAAAATGTAATTTTTCCTAACTTGAGTAGCCCTAAGAAATATTTATACTTTTTAGAGTTGTTTTATTGTGCCAAGGAGAACAAGGAGGAGAGCTCAAGCAGTCATTTTTATTGTCTGTGTTAGAAAAAAATATGAAGGTCTACTATAATGCTGAAGTTCAGAGTCATTCCTGAATGACAACTACAAACTATGCTCTTTTTGGTTTGCATTCCAAATGACTTATTTGTTTGCATTGCACATATGATCCAAAGCTAGTTTTTCTCAATGCATTATATCTTTGGAACACAGAGAACTCAGATTTAGATGATGTTCTTGTAATCTTTAATTTCGTGACTGGGGTCAAATTTGAAGTTTCCAAATACTCTGCTAGAAGAAAATGCTTACATGGATCTCTGTGATGAACTTCACTGCTGGGGAGGTAACCATTTGATGGTATCCATGAGGGAGTCCAGTAGATGATTGACAACTTGCGTCAGATCACAGCATATGATGGGGGCAGAACTAGAGGCTATTTAAGCCTGATATCCCCTTCACATGCCTTCTTTCATCTTCAGAGCACAACCTACCCTCCTTCCCTCAGTGCAGTGTGAGACTTGTCTGGGGTTAGATAGGAGTTTTTCCCCTCCTTTTACTCTTTTTCTCCCTATCTTGTACTGCATCTGTGGGTCTTGGATAATTGGCTTTGGGTGGTGTCCTTAAATAGGATTCCTTTTTTGCCCGTAGTGGGGAGAGAATTTTAGACTTTGGTAACCACCGTTTGGCATCCTTTTGGTGTACAGTAGGGCTCTAGAGCTCCCCTTTAGGGTCCTGTGTCCCAGGGGGATAACCTGGGATCCAGGCTCTCACTTGTAGAGTCCTGCAGCTTGGTTGGGAGTACCTGGGTTACTTTCCAATTAAGCTGGACTGTGAAGCAGCCCATAATATTTGGACTGCTCTTGGGGCTTCAGTGAGGAGGTTGTCATGGGGTTGACCCCTGGGCTCAGCTGGGCCTGCATCAGGTTGAGAAAATGTGGAGTTTTGTAGTAAAACTTATACTCACAGTCTTTTCACTATGCATAGAAAACTACACAGTTTTCTGAGGGAAAAAAAGCTTCGTTGTTTTTCTTGCTATGTGCTTGGGAAAAGTATACAAAATGCTAAGCTAAATTGCTTGCTATATCTGTATACAAACACAGAGATCAAGGAGTCAACATTGGGACTGAAGTCTTTGCCAGTTTGAATGTTATGCAATTTCCTTTTTGTGCTGAATGCTTGTTACCCTGTTCTGAAGAGATGCTGTGTGGTTTCCAAAAAATACATGGTTACCTAGGAAAGCTGTGAAGCTTTTGTAGAACTCTCTCTAGTAGAACAGGTACTATTACAAATAGTTTTCATCTATAGGGATGCAAATATTCAATTATTCTAATAATTTCTGCAATTTTCTACTTGCAGTAGGAGAAAACAGATATTTCTGTGCAGTTCCTGCCCAGTATTCAGAAATCCAGAAAGTTTTGGTTGGAACTATTCTGCCCAGAAATATGGATTTTGTATGTATGTGTGTGCAAAAATTGTGTGCTTTTTTTGTGTGAAAACAATGTTTTTCATTTTAAAAAATCCCTGTTCCAAATAACCTAGTTTTGTTTTTGTTTCTTTTCCACTCCCTCCCCACAAAAAAAATTAATAATAATAAAAAAAACTTTGGTTTGAACTCTGTTGCTGATTCCAGGTAAGGTAGATCCATTGCATTAATGGGACTTACTAATGTGTTAACTCACCATTCAGTGGCCATTTCCATACGCGGCAAGGGAATCGCTCTTTGCCGCTACTCACCAGATCTTCTTCCAGTCCAGGGCAAGGAGGAGCAGTGCATGGTTGAAGATCTGCACTGTTCTGGAATCCAAAATGGCAGCTTCCAGTTGGTCGTGGGTCACGACCAACCACTGAAGCTTGACAGCCTAAAGCCCGCCCTCTGCAGATTGCAGGCTTGCACTGGTGCGAGCCTGCAAATCTGCATTGGAGAGCAGGCACGCAATGGCGTGCGCCAGCATTTTGAAAAACCTGAAAAATCAGGTTTTTCAAAAACATGCTGAAGGACCACTTGGGTCGCTCCGGAGCAGACTGAGGTGCAGATCTACACTAAGTAGTCCAGACCCAGTCCACTCCAAGGTGCAGACATCCTCCATGGAGGATGCATTGCACCATTTTTTTAACGCATGCGGAAATGGCCAGTAATTGATTCAATGGGTTTATCCTATCCTGAGTTAACCAAGGCCATTTCCACACTACACTGTGATAGTGCTATTATTCCATTTTCAACATCCTATGGAATCCTGGAGTTTGCAATAGAGGTAGGAGCCTTTAGAATTCTCAGCCAGAGAGCTCTTTGGCCTCAGTAAACTACAAACCCCAGAATTCCACAGAAGGTTGAAAGTGGACTAATAGCACTATCACAGTGTAGTGTGGAAATGACCAAAGAGGATTCAAGTCCCCAAATTTTCAGGGTGAAACCCCATGTATATCTGCACAAAACTATTTTCTATACAGTTCAGGATATGCAAATAAATACTGGGCGAAAACTGTGCACAGTTTTTAGTGCTGTGTTATCCTTTCTGCCTGGGATTCCTAACTGTTGGGAAACCCATTTTTTGGCAACAAAATGAATAACTGTGAAGAGTTTTCCCATTCCTAGCCCTCAAGATCATCCTGACTATGTGACCTAGATGGTATTGCAAAGCACTGCACAATCCAGCAAATTTAGTTGGCTGGTGAGTGATAATGCATTGCTCCCTAAGTTCAAAATATTTATGTTATGTAAACCTTTGAGTAAAGTGTCTAAAGTGAGACATTTTTACTGAGCTACTTGTTTATGTGAGTAGAGAAGAAGCTGTTGTACTTGTGAGTGACTGAACTTTTCTAAAAAAATTAAAATGCTCTTTCAGAAAGTGCTTCCATTTTTGTCCTTGTTATGATTAGTTAAATGCTTCAGAATAGCAAGGCACAGAAGAAAATAAATACATAGCAGTAATCTTTGTTTGATTTTTTTTTTTTTTTAAAAAAAAGGCTTCTGTGGTTGCTGTGTGGAATTGCGGAAGTGCTTTTTTTTATGAGTGTCTATTAGTTATAATTTACCATTTCAGTGCAAACACTTTGTCAGAGTTTCTTAAGTGGCTCAGGGGAAAAAAACACCATCTCACTTCTAAGTGAAACATAGACCACCAGCTGTGTATTGTTTGTGCCCTGCCAAGTATTTGACAAACCTTCTCTTTTACAGTCCCAAGAAAGCTGCAAAACCAGGAAGTTTACCAAAAACCTTTTGAGGGCCTCTCAGGTTATACATAGATGGTGAGATGGATCTAGCTCCCCAGAGTTTTTCAGGTATGTCTTAGCTTATATGACTGCTTAAGTGGGGTGGGATTCTAAGACCACAGTGAAGAAGAAACAGATATGAAGACAATTCAGGGTCTAAATGGTGCAGAACTAGAAAATCATGCATAACTAGATGAGTGAAGTTTATTTCCTGCCTTCATCTTTCAGATATTGCTTGGCTACACATATCCCAGTTTTCATCTGGGAAATGTTGGACAGTATGCATATCTATTTAACAGTTATCTCCCATTATTCCAAGAGAACATAGCTAACAATCAGGACAACTGATATACAGTCATCATTTTGACCAATCAGATAAAACAAGTAATACAACTATTAACAATTAATAAAACAGTTCATAAAGCAGTGTCCAGTTTAAACCAGCATGGGATGCATACACCACCAAATAAAATAAATCAATCAGACACACTAAAGGATTGTCTAAATATAAAGCTGCAGTTATTCATAGAAGGTTTCCAGAGAAGGGACAAAATTGATACCGTTGAGAAAGAATTCTAGAGCCTGAAAGAAGCTACTGAGAAGGTTTATCTGAGTGTCCTCAGGATGTTGTGGAGCTTCTGGCCCTTCTGTTGTGTTCAGAGAGGAAAATGTTATTATCTTTATTGGAAAGAGTATATTTTACATTTTGCTCACCTTTATTTGACTCCTTCACCTCCTCCTATGGTGCTGCTTATCTGTCTTAAACATACCCCATAAAAGGGAAATGTGATAATTTTGAAGACTAAAATATTTGCATGAATATTTAACTTTGCATAAGTTACTGCTAATCTTGTCATATGTGCTCAGTAAAGAGGCAAAACATTCTCTGCTGTCAGAAAATGAAATATGTATCCGTTCTACATCTGACTTATCCTTGAGTGGAAAGAATGGAGCTTGCCAAGCTGAAGCATCTTCAGCAAAGATATCAGCTTGTTTACCTAAATGCATTTCCCTACAGGATGTAATGGAAAACATGTTATTATATACATAGAATTAGATATGTGCCACCTGGCTGAGAAGCGGTGGATTTTTCTGCAGTCCATACTTGACCTCAGGAAGCAGAATATAAATTATGTGCAATTCTTTTTGAGTTCTTTTCTGAGAGCAAAGCAAAGGATGTGTTATAGTATAGTCCAGTGTAAGAAAGCGTATAAAACAAAAGCCAGTATCCATCCTGGGCTCATGCTACTGTTAGCTTTAGAGGCAGCCATAGAAAATGAGAGTATTTCTAATCAGGCTTTTTCCATCCAGTTTTGAATATTATTACTTCCATTTTGCTATAGTGGGAATTTTGGAGGCTGTTTTGAAGACTTGTAGAAGATTAATGTAAACAACAACTTGCAGTATTACCTGAAAAACATGTACTAGATGCTCTCAGATCATACTTAATTCTCAGTTTCAGTCATCAAGAAAAAAGGAGAAAAGATCTCTTGTACGTACTCAGTTAAGTGGTATACAAGTGACCCTGGAGAGCTGAATCAGTGTTTTGCATACTTTTAAATTGCTTTACACTGTTTTAAAGCAACATTAAAAAAACCCGCATGCGTACTCTTCAAGCTTGTCTAGCAACACATTTATGCTTGAGGAAAGTAGATAACGTAAGATAACAATTATTTTCTTTTTCTGGGTGTATCACCACCCAAAGTCTAAAAAAATTACATCTATCTTGCAAAGTTGCTAAACCTAATATATATTTTTTTAAAAACTTTCATATGAACGTTTCTCAAGTTGCATAAAGAGATTGTGATAAACTGTTCACAACACTGTTAAGATCACATCAGCACTTCTCTTATCTCATTTTTCATGAAATTATAATTAGCGTGTATAAAATTCACTTGGGATAGGAAGTTTAGATACAAGGTCTTGCTCTTAAGCAAAATTGCTTTCCACATTATACACAGTTTAGCTTTACAAAGGAAGGAAACCCAAGCAAACAAGAAGTGGGCACAGCTTCCTTGTCTTGAAGCTGCATAATTGGTATGTTAGAGTGGAAAGGGAAACATGTAATAAACATGAGTAGCAATCTTCAAGGAAAGGAATTTACCCAGTTCTGAACCCATGTGCCTTTCAGCCTCTTGTCAATTGTCATTGCTTTAGTTTCTTTGTGAACCAAAGCTCATCTGGAAGAAATAGAATTTTTCTCAAGAAACTTTAAAAAAATAAAAAATGTCCAAATTTCCATATCTAGTCATCAGCATTCCCCTCTGCTATATCAATACTATCTTGTCCCATGCATACCCAGGTTCACACTTTTCGTTGGGTTTGATGCTCTTGTTGTGTGTCATGTGAGACTCCAAGGACCAGCAACCTAATACAGGCTGTGGCTTGGGCTATGAAGATGAGAGAGATCTGTGGTCAAGAGTCCCTGTGGTTATTGTAAAAATAATTAGTTCATTGTGGATGGTTCAGTGAAAAAGCATTGGTTGTCATGCCTTGTGTTCTTCTCCTGTGAAGCTAATAGTACCATTGGAGAAGACGTGGAAACAGCATTGGTCTCAGCAGGGATGAAAGATCAGTCAATTCCAGATCCATTACTTATTTGTGTGCATTCATTGCACACACAAATTCCTCTTTCTCCAACAATGTGCAATTTTTAAATTAAAAAAATTGTCTTGAAAATTTGCATTTAAATACTTAAATACAAAAAAAAATCCTGTTGGTGAATTATGACAGTGTAAGTAGGACTTACACCATCACAACTTACTTGTTTCAGTGTTTGTAGAGGTCAGAAGTCTTTCCTGACCGCACAACAACCAACAACTAAAACCCTTCTCCCTTCACAGAACTCTCTTTTTAAGGAATGCAGCACCTGCAAAGTAGTCATTTCCATGTGTGAAGGGCATCAGAGAGACAGGTTGAGCTATCTGTGCCTCAAGGATGCTATCTGCTGAAAAATAGCTGGATGCATCATCTGTTCCCCAACCCTCAACTTTCCAAGAACTTAGAATTGGCTATGCTGCAGAAACTGTGTTGCTTTAAGAACGGTTTCTGAGAGAAGGCAATAGAAGATTCAGTACAGAAGTGGCTCCATGCCACATACACTGCTCCTCTTGCAGAATTCTAGCCATAGTTAAATATGTGTATTTTAGTGTATTCTGACAATATGAATATTTAAATGTAATTTGTCTCTAAATGTATATTTTAAAACACATTGGCAGACTCAAAGAGATATGAAATTTATATGAACCATAATTGAATTTGGCTTGCAATGAGTATTCTCAAGAACCATAGAAATTCTTATTTGAAATATCCCAAAGTTTGGCCATTTCAAGTTTTTGAAATGGTGTTTCAAGTTAACATGAATTCTGAACATAAACTACATATCTTGAAGTCAAAATCAGTTCCTCTCTTGACATGAGATCTGTGGCCAGAATACAGCTGGGTACATTTCCAGGAAAAAGACATCTTGCCCCCCCCTCCCACATACACAAAGCTCTCATGAAACCTCAGTATCTGCTCTGGAAGACCTAAGAACCTAGACCTGAGGTTTGGACAGTGCACAGAGCAGGGGGAAAAGAGAGAGTAGGAACAATCTCATTGTGGACATGTGGTGGAAATTGAAATAATCTCCTCCTCAATCTGTTCACGAAGCTTCTCCCATCAGTGTGTATACCCAGCTGGATTCTGACCTATAGATACATTTGAATCAAATCAATTCAGATAATAAACCTTTATTCCTCTTTATTGTGGATCTAGTGTAGTAATTAAGTGTTTATTGTCTGAATTAATTAACTGTGAGAAAAGGTTGGATATGACCTTTGGTCCAATAAAATACCTATGATGTACATGTGCAATGCACCTGGGGATGACAGTGCATGAGGTAGTCCCTTGTGACTATAGCTGAGTCACAGTGCAATGTAACCAGGGCAGAGGGTTACATCAGACATGGGAAATGACATGTTGTCTGCAGGTTGCATCAGCAAGAGATGTATATAAGGAACTGAGTTCTAGCCAACCTTCCTCTCGACTGCCTGATCGTTTTTGGCTGGAGGCTATGCCAGAAAGCATATCTACACTTGCTGTGTCAGAAGAATGCTGAGCTTCTGTTTGGAGAATCCTGTAAATATGTATGTATGATAACAGAAGATTAAATGCCTCCAAGGGCATTTCCGCACTAGACTGTTATAGTGCTATTATTCCACTTTCACCTTCCTATGGAATCCTGGGGTTTGCAGTTTAGGGAGGGGCCTTTAAGATTCTCAGCCAGAGAGCTATTTGGCCTCAGTAAACTACAAGCCCCAGAATTCTACAGGCTGTTGAAAGTGGAATAATAGCACTATAATAGTGTAGTGCAGAAAGGCCCCAAGTTGGAAGATAACACTGCGTGGGTGAGTTTTTGTGGTCAGTGAGTTTTGCTGCTAGTTCAACTCTGCTATGCACGCTTCAGAAGCTGTGTCAACATACTCTGCTGTATGTGTTTTGTTTCACACTTGACTCTGATTTCACTTTTGACCAGAGTGCAGTGATAGAAGGAAAGATCTATTGAGGGTTTGCATAGATCCCATCATCCACCAACCCTCCACATTAACAGGCTATAATAATTAATGATAGCCTTAGCGTCAACTGTGATACAAGTAGATACTTCACAGTGTTAACACCCATTGGCTAGCATTAATTACACAGTTATATACACAAGTGTACTTACATGTGATTCCTGTGAGTTTTTTGTTTTGGTTCATTTCTTCTTCTTCTTCCTCTTCCTCTTCTTCTTTTGTAGACATTGGTATTCCCTTCATCCCTTCACATTGACTGACACCTCCTTCCTCAGGACCCACTTCATGCTATCACAGTGATAGCCACCCCCAATGTTCATCCCCTTGCTGGTGAAGAGCAGAGAGGATTGAA
The DNA here is from genome assembly GCA_948474755.1 of Ctenosaura bakeri. Taxonomy (NCBI): domain Eukaryota; kingdom Metazoa; phylum Chordata; class Lepidosauria; order Squamata; family Iguanidae; genus Ctenosaura; species Ctenosaura bakeri. The sequence goes on along the minus strand of CAOLHI010001091.1, from coordinate 361,863 downwards.
GTAGTATCTAGAATGTGCTGGATATTGTGAATTGTGTTGCTGATATGGATGTGTGAGTTTTTATGTACTGTATTTGCCAGCGTATAAGAGGCACCTGTGTATAAGACGTATCCCATTTATATGCCAGTAAATACTATTTCGTGGCATATCAGACACACCACACACTATAAGACACACCCTATTTTCAAACAGTATTTTTCAGGCAAAAAAGTGAGTCTTATACTCCAGCAAATACAGCATTTTAACTTAGTGTTAATTCTTTGATTGTTTAATTGTGTTTTGACTGTCGCACTCTGTAGGTTATTTTTTAACTATGCCTTTTTAATTGTAAGCAACTCTGAGTCCCAACCTGGGGAAAAAGTAGAATATAAATAAAGAGGAGGAGGAGGAGGCGGCGGCGGCGGCAGCAGCGATGGTTGTCGGCACAGCAGCTACATCCCCATAGTGAGATACAGACCCATGATGTCACCTTTTTTAAAAAATTACTTTTATGAAAAGTTTCACAAAACAAAAAATGAAAAAAATAAGTAATGTTTCTGAACAGATTTACAAAAGAGAAGTCTTTGATTGTGACTTCTCATATAATACCATATAATATCACTGGATGAGACAGACACCATCTGAAATTATTCAGTAGCAAAACACATAAGTTTCATATGGAAAGATTTTTTAAAAAGCAATCCAGTTTTGATGAGTGTCTGGATTTTGACAAGTATCTGAAGGACAATGGATTCATATTCTTTTTGTTGACTGATGTCCTCAAAATAGAGGGGAAAATGAGCTTTGAAAATGAAAACAAACAAAACAACAAAAAACAAACAATAAACAAACAAAAACAAACAAACTGTATATGCAACTTTGATAAGCAGTTACAAACAGAAAGAAAATTGCTGGAAGTCTGTTCTACTGATTTAAGCATGACTCTCCTATGATCCATTATAGAAGGAAGAAGATGACCAGGAAAGACTTCTAACAGCCAAAAAGGGACTACTCTGTTACAAATAAAATTTAGTAATATAACTTTTATTTATATTAGTATCACATTCTTCCATGGAATCCCTGCTGTAATATTGGGCCCAAATTAGGCAACACATTGCCAGCAGAGGAACCTTTGTTCAGTGAGCCCCCATTTCAGTATGCCTGCATCTCCTTCCATTTGGTTCTTTATGAATGGTTCTGCACCATATCTATGACATCCATCTGAACCAGGAACTGTGTGGCTATGGCTCCCAAGCACATTTATTTGGGGCCCTTCCACCCTACGCTGTTATAGTGCTATCATTCCGCTTTCAACATCCTGTGGAATTCTGGGTTTTGTAGTTTATGAAAGCCCAAGAGCTCTGTGGCTGAGAATTCTAAATGCCCCTCCCTCAACTGCAAACCCCAGAATTCCATAGGATGTTGAAAGTGGAATAATAGCATTATAACAGCATAGGGTAGAAAGACCCTTGGTCTTATGTGGAAAGCAGATGAAAAACAATTGCAATAAGTAGCACCTCCCACTTATTTTAGCATCTTTTTAAACTGGGTCTGTATATAGATCAAACAATTCTACTAGATTCAGTTTCCTCTCAGATTTTCAAAAAACTCTGTGGCCCTTTCTGCACCCTATCTTCTTTCAACATCCTTCCGTGGGAACCCCAGCAGTGGCTCTGCTGGGAGGAGAACATGATGGAGTGCACTCTTCCACAACAGCTGCCACCACTATGAAAGAAGCACGATGGTCCCACCTCTTTCTTCCTCAGGAGCAGGAAGCACAGCCATTGTACTTCTGGACCCTTCACAGACCAGGTAAGTCTACAATGGTGGCACAATCATGAGTCATTGACGGGGAAAACCGACCAATGATTTACTCTGTGATTGCACTGCCTGGGGATGGGAGAAGGATGGGACCATGACAACATCATGCAGAACTGTTGTAGTGGTCCCATCCTTCTCTCATCCCTATGACAGGTTGAGAGGGTGGCATGGAAAGAGCCTGTGAGTTCAACGTCATTATGTGGGGAGGGGGTAAGACAGGATGCTAATGTTTTTTAAAAAATGAATGCTTATGTAGGTACCATTTTAGGTAAGTTATAAGCCTGGAAAAGTTATTTTCCTGGACAAGTCCCAGAATCCCCCTACCTGAATGGTCACTAGGTATGCCAACTGACATCTGTTATCTAGATAGGAATTTTTCTCACTTCTGGACAGGCTTTTGTAAATATTTTGCCTATGTGAACTTATCTACTCGCAGTCGTCCTACACACTATCTGCTTCTTGTGATCTGCAACAAGGGGCTTTCCGCACTACACTGTTATAGTGCTGTTATTTTACTTTCAATATCCTATGACGGGATCCTGGAGTTTGCAGTTCTGGGAGGAGCATTTAGAATTCTCAGCGAAAGAATTCTCAGCATCAGTAACTACAAGCCCCAGAATTCCACAATTTGTTGAAAGTGGAATAATAGCACTATAACAGTGTAGTGCGGAAGGACCCAACGTTGTGCAAATAGTTCCTAATTATGGTTAAAGTCTAACTGCTATTTCTCCTTTTGCAGACCCACTGAATACATAGGACTTAGACAAAGATTACATTTGCACAACACTTAGCAAATGATTGAATAGATTTATTATAGCTGGGACTAGCAATTGTATTTAGAGCACTATGAATTTACAGAATGAACGTAAGTAAAAACTTTGTAGTCCACCTGAATACAGTGATTTATTTGTGCTATGAACTCCACATAGGATTTATTTGTTCTCTGAACTTCTAACAGAACTCTGTTAGTTTCCAGGGAAATGATGGGCTCCTGTAAATACTTTCAGAGCAATCTAAATACATTTCCCATACCAATGGAAATATTTTGGATTTCCTACACTGTATTTTCAGATAGTTTGATCTAATTCATTGTTCCACAAGATGAAATCTCTCCTGATGATGAACATGGTGACGTAAGTGCAGACTGTAGAGAAATAGACCCACAAGCCCTGTAAAACATATTAATATTCTCTTAAAACCTTTTGTTCAGTTGATATTATGGGCAAAGTATTGTCTATAATCCCATATGAGGAAACATTAGACTGCCATTGATTTTACATGCTGCGGAACCTCTTGTACAAGCACCCAAGAGACCAGCTAAAATCAGTTCTGTGGGAGAATTTATCTTTAACTAAATGCTGAAAAACTGTACTGTGCTGGATGGCAACCTCAGGTTAGGGTTTCATTGTATAGCATTTTCATGTTACGTTCTGCAGTTACAAAAGCAAAGGGAATACTGTTTCATACCCCATACTCAAAATAAGCCAACTGAGACATCAGATTAATCTACTTTCTCCTATGAAATAGCCCCAAATTAGGCACTCTGGGTCATAGCTCTTGAATTACTAGGCCCTACGGCTAAGAAGCCACATGGCTCTATGAAGCAATGTGAGAAAAGAAAAAATAATAATTAATTTCCTAAAAGCAGATAAGGTTCCCATTTATGTTACATATGAGTCAGCGTTTTTGAATGAATAATTAACCATGCCTCCAAAGAAAGAGCAATATCAGATTTCCTGCCAATTGGAAGTAATGAAAGAAAAAGAAGAAAGACAAGAGAAAGTGGAGACATTCTTTTGTGGACAGCGCAAAAGTGTGAACTGAAGGGAGGAAGAGATAAATGCATGGGATGCCAGGGCCAGCCAGAGTGCAAAGGTTCAAAATTAGATGACAAAAATTAGTCATTTTATTTGGGTTCTGATTTTCATCTGACGCAACATTATAAAAGAATAAATCACACAGAAATCATACTTACTTGTCTGTTACCAGGTACAAAACCCAGCAGTCCAGAAGCAATGATATGCAATGAATACACTATACTCTGATTAATGTGATTGCCACCAAGTATGTAGACCCATTGAATGGGATCTCCATCAGTGTTAACCTATGATTCAACACTCTATTCAATGGATCTACTTTAATTGGCACCAATCACCAGCATTCAGGTCCATGTTAGCAGTGGGGGCAGTCAAAATGGAGATGGAGCATGTAGAGGAGCTAAGAAATGCTGGTATAGGATCTCACACATACCACTAGAAATATCAAGTGTAATCGTAAAGAAACAAGAATTCTGCTTTCTAGATGAGTTTCTTCCCTGTAATGCCACCATTTTGCACTGCATACATGTGATGGTAGCACAGGTCACTTTAGTCTTAGGGCACTTAACATGACAAAAAATGATTGATCATCAGCAACATAGGCCTGATCTTTTTTGTAAACTGTGCTTATATAAAGTGTTTTATAAACTTTGTGTTTTATATACTATATGTGGAGAGGGGTATGTCCCAGACAGGGCAGGCAGTCAATCAGTATGTGGCAGAGCAGAGCTTATGCACAAAGGCAAGAGAGGGGGTGGTCCGAACAACATTCAAGTTCCAAAGCAAATACATCTACAAGGCAAATCTGAGTTGTCGTCAAACAAGCAGAGGTCCAAGATAGCCAGGAATCCAGAGAACATAGGACAGAACTTCAACCACCAAGAAGATCAGTTGTCAACCCTGAAAGATATGGGCCATCTGGTTGCCTGTTATCCACTTAATGGTATTGCCACAGGTGTTTCCTCATTAAGGCTCATTTAATCATAGAATCATAGAAATGTAGAATTGGAAGAGACTTCCAGGAGAGACGAGTTATTTTTTTGGCCACAAGATGTATGGGAGGGCTGAAGTCCACAAAAACAATCTTGAGGGGCACTTGTGGAGCCAGTACTGTACTTTGCCCTGCATTTGAGTAGACTGAAGTAGATTCATTTCAGGCAATGACAGGATGTATTGGATGAAAACCTGAATGAATGATTCATAGAATCATAGAATCATAGAAATGTAGAGTTGGAAGAGACCCCAGGAGCCATCCAGTCCAACCCCCTGCCATGCAGGAACACCCTCAAAGCACTCCCGACAGATGGTCATCCAGCCTCCGCTTAAAAACCTCCAAGGAAGGAGACTCCACTACGCTCCAAGGCAGCAGATTCCACTGCCGGACAGCCCTGACTGTCAGGAAGTTCTTCCTGAGGTTCAGGTGGAATCTCCTTTCCTGCAGCTTGAATCCATTGCTCCTTGTCCTGGTCTCTGGAGCAGCAGAAAACAAGTCCCCTCCTTCCTCTACGTGGCATCCCTTCAAATATTTAAACATGGCTATCATGTCCCCTCTTAACCTTCTCTTCTGCAGACTAAACATACCCAGCTCTCTAAGTCTGTCCTCATAGGGCATGCCTTCCAGGTCCCTCACCATTTTGGTCGCCCTCCTCTGGACTTGCTCCAGCTTGACCATATCCTCCTTGAATTGGGGTGCCCAGAACTGGACACAATATTCAAGATGAGGTCTAACCAAAGCAGAGTAGAGTGGTACCAGTACTTCCCTCGATCTAGACACCATACTCCTATTGATGCAGCCGAGAATTGCATTGGCTTTCTTGGCTGCCGCATCACACTGCTGACTCATGTTCAGCTTGTGGTCTATTTGTTATTTAAATGAGCTGAGCAGCAGAGCCCCTCTTTCTGGTGTCGTCTCTCTTGCACAGTAAGAGTCTGTGTCGCCTCGTCTTCTGGTATTTGTTCCCCCTGCTCAGGCCCCTGATGTTGTTTGCTATCTTCCACTGAGCAAGCTTCTGGGGAAACTTCTGCCTCAGATTCAGAATCCTCCTCCTCACCGTCAGGGTCTTCAAGGCAGGGCATGACAAGGAAAGCCTAGAGAACACCTCCTCTTTGTTTTAGCTCTCTATTGTCTCTTTAGTCTATGTACTGAGGCCTTTTGCTTTCTTCTTACCTGTTGGGGTCACTTCCTCCTTCTTCAGTTAATCAGTCTGGAATCTGTTTCCTGCACAGAAAAAGCTGTTTGCATGGAATATCCCTAGTTGTAGCATTTTCCGCACAGGAAACAGCTTTTCAGCACAAAAAAAGATCAAAATATTGGAGGTAAAAATTTTGCATAGAATTAGTCCTGAACTATAAAGAACTATCTGTCCAAGATCTTTGTTTCAGGATTTCTCAATACACAAAAAGCATGATTTGAATATTCTTTCCATCTCTATATGTTACACAACAAATTCCACCTTCATCTTCAGCAATCAAAATGGTTAGAGAAGGCAACTTATATTCTCCATAAGGGACTTGTCAGGGAGTCAATAGCAAAATGTGCCACTTGCAGGCAACATTGTTATTTTGTATTCCACCCTCTGTGCCAGTCCTGAAGTTCATAATGTTAGTGTAGCCATTGACAAGACAGTTTAGAACTCAACGTGTTTAGAACGCTGCCCATCCAAATTTAAAGCAGATTAGGATTTCAGGTTTGCTAATGGCTTAAAATAAATATGCCAAACCTTTTCTACTAATGTTCCAGCTTCTAATAAATCGTATGGACTGAAGTAATGAGGCTAGAGATTTTAAGGCTAAAACAACATCTTATATTTTTCACAAAAGAGTAGGAAGCAAACTTAAATGCTTAAAATGCTTAAAAGTATAATTAGCTAGGAGATGGATAGTCAATCTGATATGAAAAGAATGGAAAAATGCAAAGTATACGTGTGTGTGATTTTAAACACACAGTTGCAAAGCCACTCACAAAACTATTTATCATATATAAAGGGGCTCAATGGGCCTTTCCGCACTACACTGTTATAGTGCTATTATTCCACTTTCAATATCCTGTGGAATTCTGGGGTTTGTCATTTACTGAGTCTAAAGAGCTCTCTGGCTGAGAATTCTGAACGCCCCTTCCTAAACTGCAAACCCCAGGAATCCATAGAATGTTGAAAGTGAAATAATAGCACTATAACAGTGTAGTGTAGAAAGGCCGAATGACTTCTTTCATATGGTCTAAAAACAAGGCAAAAGGGTAAGCTGGAATCTTATTTCTGGTCCCTGCTTAAGAACATAGATATTGATGGTTACTATGCCACATGTTCTACAGTTTGTCTGAATATACTTTGAGTGGTTGCATTTCTTGTTAGGGTGAAGTGATTCTTCACTCTCATCACAACACAAATGGGAGGGCTGGGTGGAAATAATTATTCTATTGAAATGATCACCTATTTGAAATTACATAATTTAGTTCTGTCTTTATAGTCTCCCATTCATGCATAACCTTTAAATATAGTAAGACTGTTGCTACATCCCAGAAGGTTACACACCAGAACATAGTGGACTTATTCTTCATGTTTAATGTATCTGTCCCACAAATATTTTCATAGTTTTTTTCCTACAGAAGTAATTTAAATTCAGATATGCAATTTCTTTCCACTTCCCCTCCAAGAAATGTCACATACCTGATCTGAATTCTTTTGACTGCCTTTGAAGTTATTGTACTTGTTCCAATGAAGCAGTCTCTCCTCCCCTCTTGGATTTCCATGATTTCAATTTATGAAAAATTCAACTTCCCTTGAAACTCCATGGGTCTGCAGGCTTCACTAACACTGGTATGCTTTATATTTTTTATTTATTTTTACTGCTAAAGGATTCAGATGATGAGAATGGTTTAGATATACATTTTATTAAGGAAACCTCACTTAATGACCTAATTTGTTGAATTTATTGAGTTAAGGTCAGGAGAATTCAAGACAGCTAAACTTACATGACCTCAGTTATAGCTTCCCAAATTAAAGATGTTTCAGTAGAGGCCCCGGGAGTGCTATTCCTGCTCACAGCATTACAAAGAGCTTCTAAAGTCAATTACTGATATGCTGCAGGTAAGTAAAGAAATTCAACATTTAAAAAAAAATTAAAAGTTGTACATGCCTCTCTTTCAAATGTTCCAGCTAAATAGACCACTGAGAACTAAAGAGAACATTCACTTAATAAACGCAACTATGTGTCTTATTTTGAGTTTAATTAAATATAGGTGTGGGTGGAGAGGTTCTTATCAGGAAGAGAACAGTATACATGTAGGAAATTTTTATCTCTTCATGCCACATAACAATAAGAGTGATCCACCTCTATTAGAAAGGGTAATAATGGAAAGAAAGAGATTTTGATTCTGGTCACACAAGATGGAATAGATTTAAGCTTCCCCTCCTCTTGCTCTCAGTTCCTTCATGAAGATGTACCCTATTCCCCCCCATGTGTGAACATACCTGTAATCAACTAAAGTGAAGAGAGAAATGGAGATACATGCTACTACGCATAATGCACAATGTGCTGTTTGGCATATAGACCTATATATGGCATATAGACTTAAGACATTTTTAGAAGGGATTTAGGGAATTTTGGCTGGTGTCCTTTTCTAACTTTACTAATATTTATCTTCTTTGCTTTGCCATGTAAAAAAGGGCAACTCCCTAAACAACCAGTCCTGGTTATATTCCCACAGACACATGGGCCATTTCTGCACTAGACTGTTATAGCACTATTATCCCACTTTCAACATCCTATGGAATCCTGGGGTTTGCAGTTTCAGGAGGGACTTTGACACCCTTCCCTAAACTGCAAACCCCAGGATTCCATAGGGTGTTAAAAGCGGGATAATAGTGCTATAACAGTCTAGTGTGGAAATGGCCGTGGAGTTTTTGTGTGAGAATATTCTCCAATTTTTTTTAATAGAAGAAAATATTTATGTGCTGTTGTTGATATTGTTGTTAGGAAGGTTAGCTACTAAAGGGAAGGGACCTCAAGGTGTCTGTTGGTATGTATCAGTGTTTATACCACATGGGATAAATATGTATAAAATGACTATCAAATGACTGAGTAATAAAGAGCCAGTCACCTGACACACCTCCCACAATTAATGAAGAACACACAACTCTGTGCAGTTTTGCCACATGTACCTTACACACTGACTCTTGCCTTCATCTCCAACATGAATGGGACTGAATGTCCAAAAGCCATCTATATCATCCCTTCTACATCATCCCTGATGAAAACAAAAGCCTTGCCAGCTCCATGAGATCTGTTTACTTTAAGTGAAAAGATCAGCAGGGTTTTGTTTTTGTTTTGTTTTTTTAAAAAAGAGCTCTGTTCATGTTGGATTTTATTCAAAAATATGTACTTTTTTTCCCAAACACATTTTTGTTGTTGTTATGCACAGACATATTTCGTACTTTTTTTTGCATGAAAATACCGCATTTCATGCAAAATAGGATTTGTGCAAAATGATCCTGATATGCAAAAAAATAGGCAAAAAAAGTCTTATCCAGAGGTTATTAAACTATTCTCACATATAAGAATGAAAAGTAAAGAATTACACCCATAGTTTACATTGGTGAATGTCACCTAAGATTATTATACAGCTCTGCTGGCTTGCTGGCTTGGTTTCACCATCCATGTATGTATATTTGAGGAGACGTATCTAATGTCTCCTATGTGCATACAGTTCACCATGCACAGGTAAAAGTCTTTTAGCCAGTTTTCTGATTTACATAAGAAGATTAATTACATGGTTTTTGCCTACCTGACAAAATTGCACATCTGTGAGCAGTGCCTAGATATTCCATCTCTATGTACAGAGAGAGATCATGGTGATTGGGGCAGTATTTCAGATGGGTAGGGAGGACGTGGAAGAAACTAATTTTCCTTCATGTATTGGACTGGATTGGGTAAGATATATTGTCCCATAAAACCCAAATTCACTAAGCAGTTTTGATTGATAAACTCAGGGAGTCACTGTGGCTCCAAAATATAGATTAATATCAGTTTGTACTTGCTTCATTCCTTTCAGTTGTATTTCGTGAAGCTGTCATTTTGCTCCTTCCATTTGCTGCGGCATTTTCCTCCAAGACTAAAAAAAGATGAACAACACAATGTGAAGAAAATCAGAAGTTGTAACATAACAATTAAAGGAGTATTATAGCAATTATACCAACATTCATTGAAAAGCAGTTTTGAAAATATAGATTTCACTGAATCTCTTGAAGAATGACTAGAAATACTTAAATGAATCCAAAGTCCTGGTGGAAGGAAAAGAGAGAGACATATGAATGATAGTATTCAAAGGAGGAATTACTAATAGCAGTTTCTTTAAAAAAAGAAAATATATTCAAAAGGAAGAAATTCCTGGAACCAGATGTCCTGACAATAGATTGTTATAAAGCCATAGAAATTAATTTAGTACAGCCTCTATGAGATGCAAAATATACTCTGGATGTTTTTGTTCTTCTTCATATCTCTAAATACCAGTTTTATCCATCTGAAACATATGAGTAAGATTTACAGGCCATGCTAATTCAGCTCTCAGTGAGGGGGATCCTTCTTAAATCTTAAACACACCAAAAAATCTATCTTTTCCATTATGTTAGAATCTACAAGAGATTCTGCAAAGAATTCTCTGAAGGATGTAATCTTTGTCTCTGTAACTGTAACATTATTGTTTATTGCCATGGGCTATCACAACTCAGTATGTGCAAATATAAAATAATATAAAAATGTAAATTAGCTTAATGTGACCTTTATATTTGTAACTTTGAGGGGGAACACCCTAAAATTACTAAAACTGAACTTTAAAATAAAATTTTCTCTTCTAAAATATAACACTAATCTCCTTCTCTCAAAGAATGCTAAAATACAGGTATAAAAAGTTTCAAAATAAAAGATACTATTTTATTTACCTTGCCTTTTTTTTTCTGTTGGGTGGAGGTGTCTGACTCTTAATTTTCTAGCAGGCAGAGCAGATTTTTCAACCTGCGTACTTATAGTCCAGAAAAGCACAAAGAGAAGCTTTCTTATTAGGCCACTATGGGATCCCTCCCCCTAGGAAAAATTCATCAAAATCCAAGATAACACCCATTGAAAGAGTTATAAGTAGAGATGCAGTGCACTCTTTGCACTCTGCTTTGTGAGTCTTGCATCAAAGGAGTATTGTCCTTTGCTCCAATGTCTGTTCTAGAATTTTTCCACACTTAATTTTTCAAATCAAAATGCCTCCATCAGACCCATGGCAAAATTGCAGCTTTCTCTCAAATCCATATTCACTGCATAGGCTTCATGTTCTGCATAATTCAGAAGTCAAATCTCATCTTTCTTCCAGATTTTATGGTCATCCTGACCTAATTGACTCTTGTCAGCCTAACCTACTTCATGAGGTTGCTAGTAGGATGGGAGCAGGGTGGAAAATGATATCCAATAAATTTAGGTCCAGAAGACAAAGCGAATGAAATTAGTTTAAAAAGTTATAGCTGGGGGCGGGGGTTGTTATAAAGATATCCCTGTATTCCAATGATCTTTTAGGACATCTCACTTAGGGCAGTAATCAGTACACGTTAATCTAGGAGTAAGTATCACTGAACCCATTGTGGCTTCCATCTGAGTAGACTTGCACTGTTAATATGAATAGAATCCTGCTCCTCATAATATTCGTAAAGTAAAAAGCCAAAGAATCACACCTAATACAGGACCTCTACAAGTTACATTTTTCTTCCTATGGGATTGTGCAACTCTACCAAACATATACGAAGATGATTAGTGTATCCAAAAGAATGTAGAGAGGGAGAAAAAAAGCCAATAAAACTAATTCTTAGATCTCAGGTAAGTTTGATGTTTGCAGCAGAAGAGGGAATCTGGGACTCTTTAAGACAAACAGAGAAACCAGAAATGCAAAGGACTATCTGTGGCTATCCCAGCTGATCTGTGGCTTTTGAAAGCATGAAACTGAACAAAGTCAAGAAAGTCCTGAGGTATTTTAAAGGACCCTGTTTCAGAATAATCATTCTTTCCTTGATGTTCACCTGTTTCTTCACAATGGATACTTTGAGAATGGTGAGGGGGTATTCTAGAACAGTGAAGTATTAAGGCAATGCCTCACCCATATCACAAAAACAAATAAGTTTGAAGGATCTTCCCTTCTTCATCTCCCCATGCCTCTCCATCACATGCAATAATACACATGTGGATGTGTGTGCACTCTTGTATGTATAGGTCCTCAGGATCAACCACAAATACATCTATCTGTATCTCTCTATACATTATGTCAGATTTGGCCTGCCTATCATTGGAGACTGCTGCAGGAAAGAGGGTGAAAAGAAGGGAAGGAGGGAAGAACTTGATCCAAGGGAATAACCGATTCTATCTTTCCTCAGAACATCAATATATGGCAGTTTTCAATTAGAAAACACTAACAAAGTCATTAATATCCCTGGAAAATCTCTGGAAAATTGGATATACACAGTTTCTGCATGCCCACAAAAACCATCCATTTATGGATTCCAAGTTAGCAACCTTTGACATGTATGCTTAGAAGGATCCATAACAGATATCTCCAGCATCCTAGTCATGAGGCCTATCTCTTTTGGACTAGACTTAAAAGATCATGACTAGGTTCAGAAAGAGAGGAAACTTCATTTTGGATGAATTTTTCATTCCAGTTAACTTATTTATTTGCTGTTATGATTTAGTATGAGTATTTGAGGGGCTATGTGTTATACAATTAAAGAAATATACTTTAGATAAATAAGCTGAAGATGTCCCAGGAGAACCTTTTGTTCTTCTCTGCTTTATGAGTCACCATCATTTTCAGAGACAACCTAGAGATATTTACAAGCAAGAGGTAAAAACATCTAACCAGATTACAAAATGTTCCAGTGGATCTTATGCCAAGGAAGCACTTTGAGAAAATGAGCCAAAAACACCAGCCAAAGAAGGACTGGTGTCAGCCATTCTAATGCTTTGTTCCCTTAGAAATTCAAGCAGATGACCATTGAATGGTGATCAGTTTCAAGTGATTCATTATTGTGTATTGATTCAAAATCCTTGACAAGTTAAAAGGGCCCTGTTTACTCTTAGGACACCAATGTTCTCTCATTAATATAATCAAAACTGTCATTGAATATGAAACGATTCTCCTCTCCAGCATTGATACCACAGTTAAAGTCTGTCAGAAGTGTGTTGGATTTATGAATCAATAAAATACAATCCATTTCAGACTTTATGTTGATGTGCCATAATAAATCTGGCAAAGTAGTATCTTTAATATTTTGTGGATCCATTGTTTATTCAGTGATTATGAAAAACAGAACAAATAAATCTTCTGAGATATTGTCTCCTTCTCAGGGTAAAATTTTTAAAAACGTCATCATCAGCTAAAATAATAATCAACCATTCATTAAGCATGTGCAGAGTGACTGTATGTAATCAATTGCAGACACAAATCGTGAGCATAGATAAATATGACTTCTACGCAGGCATGAACTTGTCAGGGCATTCAGAATGTGAGTGTGGTGTGTCCAAGAAGGTTTCTCTGGTGGACAAAAAGATGAGGTAATGTGACCTTGGCAGCAAGGTTTGTTATGGCTGGCCTGCCTCGCAAGGTCTTGCTTCATGAGTGAGCATCCAGCATGAGGAGAATGTGTGCTGTGGATGCATTGGATCACCCGATGTCTACCAGGGTGTGGTTAAGCCCCTAAAAAGGCTTACGTTTGGCTCTGTAATTTGCCTCAAGTCATTTTTGGTACTGCCTTTGGCCATACTCTTTGCCTGTCTTCCATGACCGTTTTGGTAACTGCTGTTTTGCTTCTAGGCATGCTGTCAGAAGTCCTAAATGCTTATCTTGTGTTTGTTTGAATAAATAGCACTAAGCCATAATGCAACGAGTCTGTGTGGCTATTTTTTCCACTCTGGAGCAGCTGGCAGTAGTTGGGTGTTGCTTCCAACTTTCTCCACTCTGCACATGCTCTGAGGTGCATACCTCGCACCCTGGCAGAACTTACCACTGCCTCCCCCTTTCTCTCTCTCTCTTAAAAAAAGCAGTCTTCTCTGCATCTTTCTTGGCAGCATTCTGTGCAGTAGAAAAACAACCCATTTTCTCCTATCAAAGTCTGGCACAGGTTGTTTTTCTTCTCATCTTCCCTTCAGGCCAGTCTTCAGTCACTCCCACCTCAAGTTTCTTTTTAATAATGTTCTTTTTTTTTTTGCCTTAGGCAAGTTCTCCACTACCTCTGCATGTATATTCTTTTCCTCTTACTGCTGAGAAGCTGCCATCGGTTCTCATGCAAATGATAAACAATGTGTAGGGGGGCTGAGGTCATGCAGTAGTGAGCCCAGCCACCTTAATTCTTTAAATAGAACCTTATTTCTTTGACAACATTCTAGACAGCTGGTAAACAATATTCTCACCTTCACAAAAACCCATTCCAGTTCATCCCTCTGCTCTGTCTTCATTCTCTAAAATGTCTTCCACAAACATTTTTCCTTCAACAATTGAAGTGAACAAGCCCCCCCCTTTTTTTTGCAAAACTGTCCCTCCTTATCCCGTATCATAGGCAACCTCCCTATAGAACAGGACTGTTCAGAGCAAAACAATCTCAATAGGTCAGACTGATCCTTGGAACAAAAGAGAGACAAACCAGACAGCACCCAGTAGAATTCACAGGAAAAACTATGTGAAAGTGCTTGACAGACGGCTGCTTCATCGTAGAGAAGGTCCAGTGTGTTTCAGCCTCGGTATATTTTACATGGCCTTCTTCCGTGGCTACATAAAAACATACAAATATAGATATAAAAGGACACAATATATGATAAAACATAAAACATACATAATACAACATTAGAAAATTTTAATTTTGTACACTGCTGTGTATACGGCCTGTACATAGTGATTTGAAATCTGACTGCAGACATTTCTGAAGCTGCAAATCTCATTCCATTTGCGGGACAAAAAGAAACATGTTCACTTTTTCATGTTAGCTGATGTGTTTGTTGTGTATATGTGCCTTCAGATCACCTGTGAACTTATAGTGAGGATGTTTGGGAATACTTAGGGGTAAAACGTATCTACTATATAAAAGTCAATGTTTGTATGTTTGTTTGTCTGTGTCACATGAAGACTTCATATGACTGGCAGTGTGAAGCAAAGACCTCCTGTGATTGGCTGCCTGTGAGGATTCTATGGAATCCTGGGGTTTGCAGTTTAGAGAGGGGGCTTTAGAATGCTCAGTCAGACAGCTCTTGGGTCTGGCCAGTTGCTATGGAGACAAAGCCTAGCACCAAGGAGGAAGACAGTGTATTTCCTCAGGAACCCAACCTCTCTATGTTAATAACTCTGAATACAGATTGGATTGTGGAATACTAGGAAAAGTTACAGGTACTGGGCAAGACATTTGGTGAGTTAGAGACACAGAATCTCAAATCTTTCTAACAAGTATTACCTATGAGAAAATAAAATTTCAGACAATGCCAGGTATATACAAGTGTGTGTGTGTGTGTATACATATTATATATATGGGAATGAACAGGTGTGTTGGAGGATGTGCCCCCCCCAGATCTCCTGAAGGGCTAATGCAGTCTCCTAGTCTTCCATAGCTGTCCACCTCTAGTTTATTTTATTTTATTATTTTATTTATTTGTATCCCGCCTCTCCATATGGATCGTGGCGGCAACAACTTACAAATAGCATGTATTTTGAAACATTTCTATACATGCCCCCAACAAGCTGGGTACTCATTTTACCGACCTGCGAAAGGATGGAAGGCTGAGTCAACCTTGGAGCCGGGCAGGATCGAACTCACAACCTTGTGACTTGCAGTACTGGCATTTAACCACTGCGCCACCAGGGCTCCACCTAGTTTAGATAGTTCCTTCCAATATTCATCTGTACTGTCTTAAGACAGGGACTTGTAAAATTTTGTAGTAGTGTTTTGACTCTCAGACTTCAATTTGTTCATGATGATCACAGCTCCTCTGTGTATTTCACTGTACTGTTTCATCATGTTATTTCACTACTCTTTGGTGAAGCTTGCATAGTAAATCATTCTGTTTGATAATTACCTCAGCCTAGATTCAACTATAGAAGCATTCTGTCTAAAAATCAAATTCACTGTGGTTATCTCCTGGAGGGAGCCATGCAGAATTCTTCTTCCTGTAGCATTAGGAGACTATCCAGTGTGTGTCAGCACCAGGGACAAGATCCACAGATCATTAACACAATGAAGAGAATATTTCTTGGGTGAGACAGAAAAGAGAAAATATGCATTTGGTGGCACAAGAAAGGCCCAATTCACACATTGGTTTTCAGCTTTCATTAGCCACCTTGAACACTGTTTGAGAGTGAAATGTTGGAAAATAAATGATTTTCTTAAATATTTAATAACATCATCAATAACAATAATATGAAGCAAAACTGAAAATTAAGCATCACATTCCTGGAGATACTTCACTCTCATTCAGTTCACAGCTTGCTGAGTTGTTGGAGAGGCTCCACCCCAGGGTTTTTCTGTGTCCTCCAGTTCAAAACAGCAGCCCAACAACTTGGTTTTTTATTTGGTCTCTTTCCCAATGGGTAATCATCCAACAGCACAAGAGGAAGAACTCAAGGCACATGAATGTCCTTGGTTAACGTCCCTTGGTGGCCGTTGATTGGCCTTTTTCATAAGGTAAGTCCAAATGTCTGACATTCCAGAACATACAATGATTGTGGTAAACTCAATAAAAGTATGTACGAACTTAAGCAATCAGCCAAAAATTGGTATGATAAATTAAAAGAACTCTTACATCAACAAGGGTTTAAGCAAGGAAAGGCTGATCCATGTTTATACATGAGACTTAAGAATGAACAATATCAATACATCTTGACTTATGTAGATGAGTTATTAATATGTTGTCAACAAAAGGAGGATATTGATCAAATAGCTGATAAATTAAAAACAGAAATAGAGGTTAAACAGCTTGGAAAAGTGAAACATCACCTTGGGATGGAAATTGAAAGACTTAATGATGGAAGTTTTCTTCTAAGTCAGAAATGCAAGACGATGGACTTTATAGAGTCAGTTGGTATGAAGAACTGTAAAGCTGTGAGTATGCCATTAGAACCAGCTTATTTGAAAGCAAAAAATGGACAACTACTTAAAAATCATGGTGAATATCAAGAAGCAATAGGCAAATTACTTTATTTCAGTAAAACTACAAGACCTGATATTGCAGTAGCTGTTAATATCTTAAGTAGAAAAACGAATTCACCAAATCATTATGATTTGGCAAGCTATAAAGAGACTAGCAAGATATCTGAAAGGGACAGAGGATTTAAAATTAAAATTATCATCTTGTAATAACCCTAGACTAGTTGCGTACATGGATGCTAGTTGGGGAGAAGAGTCAACAAATTATAAATCAACTAGTGGATATCTGTTTTATTATGTCAACAATATTATCGACTGGACTAGCAGAATACAGAATATTGTGGCCCAATCTTCAGCAGAAGCCGAATGTGTATCAGCAGCAAGTGCATGCAGCAAGTTGGAATGGATCTTCCATCTGTTAAAGGACTTTGGCATAAGTGAACCTGTACCAGTTGTAATGTGTGAAGATAATCAAGCCTGTATCACAATATGTAAGGGGGAAAGTACCAAAACAAGAAGTAGATCTATTGGATTAAAATGTCGGCTAATAAAAGACTTGTATCAAAAGGGATTGTTTGATATTGAATATTGTCCCACTGATGAGATGATAGCAGATATTTTGACTAAGCCATTGATGACACAGAAATTTATATATTTTCGTGAACTGTTGAATATGTCTGATTATAATGACATTGTTGTAAAATCTTGTCAGTTCCAACAAAACTGCCCTGAACCATATTCTACATTTGGTACTAGAGAAAGAGAGAAAAAAAGCAAGCACAGTGGTTTTAAAATGAGTAAACTCTTGTTTCTTTTCCATTTGAGGCCTTTGCTTTTAAAATGTAACAGGAATAGAGCACAACTCCCCGACACACTTTGGTCCTGAGAACCTGAGAACACAGCAATGCTTTTTTTTCCTCTCCTGACCCCCAATCTATCTCTTTTGTTCCAAAAGCCAGGAATCTGCCTCCTCCTTGTCTGAATGAATTATTTTCTGTCTCATCCTGCATCCAAAGGGAATTTTGTAAGGATGATATCATGCTTCTGACCTGTGTGCTTCTTCCTGTTCTCACCAGGCTAGACTCCAGACAATGACATGTGTGGGGTGCGATTAGACAGCTGAATCTCACTTTCTCATTCTCAATAGCACAGGGTTTGCAGCCCAGAAAGGTTTTGTTGTTGTTGTTCTTCCAGTCCACAATGGACCAGAAATTGTGCCTTGCATTAAAAACACTTAATGCAGTTGGGAGGATTGCCACCCACTTTGGTCCGCAACAGCTGATATGCAAAGTAAAGCTGTTTGTCTTTAAGATGGCACAAGTCTTTGCATTGTTATTGCTGCAACAGACTGACACATGGCTGCTCCACACCTTGGAATTTAATTCCTTTCTTTTCAGATCCGTGTACAGCTCTGCCGCTTGCAGTCTTGCCTTTATGTAGGTGCAAACCAGCCCAATTTTTGCCTTTCTTGTTTTGTCTGGAATTGGTGGCAGTGGATGTGGGACAGGCTAGGATAAAGTGCAGGCAGTGGCCTTCTTGTAACCCATACAAAACAAGAACAAAAGCACCATGACACTGATGGGGAAGCAGGTGTGGGAGCTGCTTTATGAGAGAATACATACAGGGCTAATGAAATGAAAACTTTCCTTCTCCCACCACATAGCTAAGAAATTCACAAAGTCAATAGATTCAACCTATATATGAAACTGCATGGAAGGCCTTCCAAAGATGATGTGAATGGAATACAGTACTAATTGAAGAGGTGCAGATAACTAGTCTCTTACCCTTTTTGCCGAGTGGTATTGATAAAGGGCTAAGGTCTAATACTTTGAAGAGAATGGCAGCAGTTCTGTCTTCTGTGTTATCAGTTGAAGGGAAGCCAGTGACAGCTCATCCTCATGTTAAGCATTTTTTGATGGCAGCAACTTTGCACAGATTCCCTTCATGAGATTTGAATTTAGTGCTGAACATTTTAACGAGGCCTCCATTCAGACCACTTCAGGAGGCATCATTAAGATTAATGACATTTAAGGTATCATTTTTACTGGCTATTTCTTCAGCAAGGCAAGTGTCAGAAACTACATCATTAACAGTAAATCCTAACCTATGCAAGTTTGAGAAAGATAAGTAATCTTTGACCGTTCATCCATTATTTCTACCAATGTATGTATCAGGTTTCAGAATGGTATCACTACTGGAGTTACTAATGTTTGTCTGAACCTGACACTTCCGTTAGATATAAAATAGCTCACACTGGATGTCAGAAGGGCTGTGAAGATATATTGGGGGGGGGAGTAGTTAGGGGCATGCAGGCATTATTAATCTCATTCCATCCAAGAACATGAGTATTTAGAATAGCTAAGTCAACCATTTCAAAGTGCTTGAAAGTTGTGTTTACTTGTGTTATGATTATGCTCATGCACCTAGACCACAACAGGTATGGACACTTTTTAGTACAGCAACGGCAACCACCACTACATTCAGGCAGACATCATCCTTGGAAGATGTGTGCAGAATGGTGGGCTGGAAAAAGCTATTGATGTTCATAAAACACTATGAAGTAGATACATTTAAGTCAGGTCACACAGCTTTTGGATGGACTGTTTTACAAGTGGTAGTTCCAGATCTGAGCAGCCACTCCCATCCCTAAGATATAGGACTTAGGTATCTTGCAGTACTTATGTATGGCTCTTTTAGCCTTCCTGAGAATGAGAGGTTGGACTTACCCTGAGTGATCGTTGTAGGAGCACTGAAGGAAGAAGAAGTCCACCCAGATCTGTGGCTATATTTAAAAGAAGGAGGAGAAAGAGAGGGAAAGGAAGGTCTGTCAATTTCTAACTTTCACATTTATGAGTGGCTTAACACTTGAAACTTGCAAGACTATGGGCCATTTCCGCACTATACTCTTATAGCACGATTATTCCACTTTCAACATCTTATGGAATCCTGGGGTTTGCAGTTTCGGGAGAGGCCAGCTAGCCCCTCCCAAAACTGCAAACCCCAGGATTCCATAGGATGTTGAAAGTGGAATAATCGCGCTATAAGAGTGTAGTGCGGAAATGGCCTACATCATAAAATTGAAGGAAGGAAAGAGGAAAGCAACAGATGAAATGGTTTAGAACTCCTGCCTTGATCAGCTGGCACAAGAGAACAACCCTGGTTATTTTTATGCTATATTTATATTACACGATATTTATATTATATTTTATATTGTTTTTCTTCTAGATTATCCTTCTGTTACCATGCTTCCTGGGGGCTCCTTAGGGGGATTCCCAACGCCTGTCAAAATTATCACATGTGGGGAAAATTAGCTATGAACACCGCTTTAGCAATGCAAAGAGGGCAGGGTAATTAAGGATCTTTTGCCCAGTATTTATGGAGTTGGATCACAGAGATCAGGCTAACTGTTCAAATCTAAGTATTTTATTGACATAGATGTTAAAACCCATACAATCACTCAGCTGCACTCACTCCAACAAGCATACAAGACTATAGAAATTTAGAAAGAGGTGAAAATTAAGAGAGAGAGAGGCATACGGGTTTTGGGGGTAATACTGTACCAATCCATAAGTCTTCAGCTGGAAGAAAACGAGCAAAAAGCTGATCTCAGCCACGCCTTTTGAGGCTGAGGGGAGCTTACCAGCAGCATTGTTTGTGAATCTGGGAGAACTCCGAAATGGAGGAGAAAAAGGGGACTAGTTACCGAGTTGAAACATGTCCTGGGAACAGATGGCTGCACTTTTATGAAGATGGATTTCAGCTTTATAATTCAAAGAAAATACAGCCAAATATCCTTGTAGTTTCCTTCAAGATGAGTTTCTCATCCAGGGATGCATACCTACAAGGTGTCACATACCTGGCTGTTTGACATATTGATTTGTTCCCAGAGACTTATTGTCTCCTGTTGGTGTTGTCACGGCTGAAAATCCATTCCAACGGCCTGTGTGAGCCATTTGCAAAATTCACCTAGAATGCGTGACAGAAAACAGGCTATTTTTTTTTATCTTTTTCCATAGCTCCACTGCCTACGTGTCCTTTCAGTAGATCTCTATGGCTCACTATGTTTGATATAAAATTATTATGATCCTCAGGACATAGTTTTTAGGTGGGTTAGGTGGGTAACACTTCCTCAAAAAAAAAAAAAAAAATCTCCTTCAGCATTGTTGAGACCCTGGAAATCATTCACATCTAGATCTCATATTTGATGTCTTCTCATTCCCTTGATCATTTTACCTGCCCTTTTTTGGATGATTAAGGTTTATCTTCATGTGCTCCACTGAAGTTTTAAGCTACTGCAATGCTAGAAATTTGGGGAGAGTAGAAAAATTTCACTGGATGCAAAATTCTTATCTGAGGGATAATGCTCTCATTTTGCCACTTCAGCAGCTACAATGTCTAGAGGGGAGCTTGTACATCTATAGAGGTTGTCCTAAACAGTGCTCATCACAGGCACACAAAGTCTTCTATGCCTGTCTAGGATCATGAAAAGACTGGTGTGTAAATCAGCATGTCAATAAAGTAATAAGAATATGCTAAAATAAACTATCCTTGTGGCAGGTAGAGCTAGATCTAGAGCAAGTTCAAGCTTGCTGCCAGAGATGGAGGATGAAATGATGTTCCCCTGCTCCCTTGGCACTGAAACTGTTGGATTGGAAGTTGGATCTTATTTCCTCACTGAATATGAGATTGTGACCTTCATGGAAGCTTGTTTAGGTTGGTACTACTGCATATTGGGTAGCATTTACTGCTCTGTGCCTCAACAGAGCAAACCAGATGGAGAACTGCCAGCACTGCTCCCAGAATCTTCCATCTGAATGGAAGATTCTGTCTTAAGGCTGAGATGTTGATGCAAATGTTATCAAACTTCAACTCTGATCAGCCCTATCCAGTGTAGTCAAACTGAGGAATGCTGAGAGTGACAGTTTGATAAAATCTGCAAAGCTAAATGATGTTCATTCCTGTTCTACCTAACAATAGGGTCAGCCATTACTAAACAAAATTTAGGAGATACAAGTAAATATACTCCAGTCTTTTTAGGTAGTTGCACTCCTGTTTTGTGTCATTATGGTACACCATAGCTGGTAATATAAATCTGTGGGAAGTGGAGTATTTTGTGGTTCCGAGGTTTAAATGCAGGCTTAATACTGCTTTTGGCAAGGCTATAGTGGTGTCTCCAAAATACAGCCTGTCAGTATAACAAGTTCCATTAGTGTCCTTGAAAAATATCATTACCTGACACTTTATTCCAAAACTTCTCTATCTCTTTGCAAGCTGTTTTTGCTTCTAAGGATGCCCCAGGATCATGTTTATGTACATTCTTCTGCTTTCTCATATTTTACTATGGGCTAAAAAAATGCTCACTCCAGTCAGTTCTAATTTACCTAGTCTCTTTCTCATGTTTCAGTTAAAAATTTTCGTTGGACAAGATTTTTAAATGAATCTTATTTGGTGACAATTTTACATGGAAGGGAAAATGAAGGGGGGGGACCCTAGAGGCCGTTTGATGTTTTTGAAGGGCTCCCCCACCCTCTTCTTTTTCTTTTTATAATTTTAAAATGCATTCAAGTTAGATTGTAATTTCAAATGTGTACCTGGAGTTATGATCCTCTTTGACATTGCTGAGCCAGCTTTTCTGCTGTAGAAAATATAAAGCTTGTATAGAAGGTGGGTTAAGGGGGGATGGAATGCTACAAACTTTTTTTTAATATAAAATGTATACATTACTTCCTTGAAATGGGAACACATTGCTTGCTGTGGACTTTTACTGAAATGTTCATATTAATTGTCTTACATTGAGTCTGAAAAGTGACCAATGTGTATTGCTTTTAAGGCTGGAAACATAAGAAAAATATATAATCACAATGAAGAAAGTTTGAGTACAAAATTATCAACCACTTACCAAATGATTGTATACAAAACATATTTATGTGCCAGTCCACTCTTCTTCATTCAGAACACTTCTTTTGTTTCAAGAGAAATAGAGCTAGCAAAGTGTGGTCAACATAGTTGCTCCTTAGGATTTTAAAAAGATTGGACTGCTTCTGTATAGCACTGATACATGGACAACATCATGTGATATGAAGAATTTGTCTGATCTAGAATAAGGGAGCCAATGTGATGTACTGGTTTAAACCCTGGACTATGACCCTGGAGTTCAAGATTTAATTTTCCATTCAGCCAGGGAAACAACTGGGTGACCATGAGCAGTGACATACTCTCAGCCCCAGAAAAACTCATGAGAGGTTCACCTTAGGGTCTCCATAAGTCATAAACCGCACCTTACCTTTTCACGGAGGTGGGGGGTGGCGTTTGTGTGAGCAGCCTCTTGCGTGAGGTGCTCACATCCCTTGTGCTTCCTCGCCACAGCTGGCTTGCTGGTCACGCGAACGCCCCCCCACCCTGCCCCTTCCTTCCGCAGTGCAGCCTGGGAGCTGTAGGCTGCGCTGGGGCAGGAAGCATGACCGTCCCGGCTCCCGAGGCTCCGCAGGGCAGGTAAGTGCATGCAGAACCTCGGAGCAACGCGCGACTGCGCAGCATTTTCGGCTTTAAGCCGAGAATAAAAAAAATGTGTGCGCGGTCCACGTCAGGCCCTTGAGCATTGCGTAAATGGGAGTGCATCATGCAGACCGCTCCTCCCATTTACGCAATGCTCAAGGGGCCCTCTCGCTTTAGAAATTGCATGCGAAAAGGGCCAAAGACATGGTTCCAGAACATAGCAAGAACACTCTTGGATCAGGCCTAAAACTCATCTGCATGACTGAGTGGGCACCGCATGCCATTGGGAAGCCCACAGTTTGAAGATAATGTTCTCCTAGTATCATTTCCCACGTACTGGTAATTCAGAAGCATGTTGCTTCCCCAAATTGGAAGCTCCATATGCCTCTAAAGGAATTTTTTAGCATGCACAGAAGGTTGCAGGAGTGAGGCGATTGCCAGTTTGGACTGAAGCAGTGGGATACAGTCTAAGTACTCTGTTGGATCATGGCCTTGGTCAGCCTTACTTGAGACTTACCCACAGTAGTTATCTATTTTAGTGCTCATCACTTTCTCCTTTTCATGACTCTGAAACATTACAGCCTCTTGGCATTTCATCATTTAGGTTTGCTACGCCTTTCCACAATGTCAAGGATTTCTTTTTCATTCTGTTTGAAAAACCTTAAGAACCACAGGTCTTAAATTGTTGTATTTGTTTTGTAAAATAATACATATTCCATTTATATACTCTGTTTCCATTTCACAGTCCATTTCATTCTTATAATAAAACATGGTTCTTTTGGTTCACTTTAACTAGAGTCTCAAGTCCATTTGTGTTGTCTCACATCACTGCTTCACAGGTTACAGATCTGTAGCCTAGGTCAGCTTAACCTTAGGAAGGTACACCCCGGAGCCTGGAACTCTCCCCTTCTCTATTTATTTTGTGGTAACATGCCACCAAGGCAACATGAACCCACTTCCTGAGATCCTTCAGATAGATTTTACTGGTCAGAGTAGAATAATTTCTTGATTTTTTTTTTCTTTTAAGAAACCTCCTCTTTCCATAAACTAGCATCAAGTACAATCATATTATTCTTTGTAACATGGTCAATGATGTCATTCCACAATGGAGGTCTATGTCCTCTTATCATTTCAATTTTAGCAAGCCTTTTCCCCCCAATATTTTTAATTACTTCACCATCTTTCTTTTGCTTGATACTTCTAGCACTTTCCCATTGTACTTTCAACTGTTTTACATCTTAGCTGGCATTTAATATCACTGAAGTGAAATCTTCAAGAAATGTTCTTTAATAGCTATACCCAAGGAGCATTTGGACCTACTTTGCAAATGTTAACTTCAGTGTTTCTTTCTGAGATACCTGTAAATCATTTCCCTACTATCTCTTACATTTTTCCCCAGCAAAGGAAAAGGTTTCTATTAGGTTGTTGTAAACTTTTTGAAGGAAACCTTTTTACAAGAGACTATTCTTGTATGATAATTGCTCAAATTTAGCAAATTCTTCTTTGTAGTTTAGCAAGAGCCTAATGTGAAGCTGCCAGGATTAAAATTAAAGGACATCTTAAAATCTTCCTTTCACTTCACTTTAAATCAAAAAATATAACCAGCCTATAAGGAGTCAAACTCTATATGTATCACAAAAAAGTAGGAAGCATCTGGATTAAAAAATCTTGCTATTGCCATACTTGAAAGTCAGCATGGTGTAGTGACTTGTGTGTTAGGTAGGACTCTTGGGCCATTTCTGCACTACACTGTTATAGCGCTATTATTTCACTTTCAACATCCTGTGGAATTCTGGGGTTGGTAGTTCACTGAGGCCAAAGAGGTCTCTGGATGAGAATTCTAAATGCCCCTCCCTAAATTGCAAATTCCAGGATTCCATAGAATGTTGAAAGTGGAATAATAGCACCATAACAGTTTAGTGCAGAAATGGCCTTGGAAACCAGGTTTGAATCCCTGCTGAACCATAGGAACCCACTATACAACCTTGGGCAAGCCACAGTCTTTCAACTTCAGAGAAAGGCAATTGCAAATCTCCCCTGAACAATAAACAATAAAACCCCCAGTATAGATTCACCTTAGGGTCACCATAAGTCAGAAATTATTTAAAGGTGCACAAGAACAAATTGCTACCCTTTGGTTGCTATCATGAACTCGTAAACGTACACCCTTTTCACATACCATTTCACATGTGAAAAGGCCTCCAGAGCATCATGAGATTGCAATGACCGTTTCACATGACATCCTCGCAACTGCGTGACGCTGCCAGGGCAAGTAGGGGCGATCATTCAATATATCATTTTCAGCTTCTTGCTGAAAGTGATGCGCGATCATACATTGCTCCCGGGCCCCACAGGCACTTACCTTGCATGCGGAGCTTCCAGAGACACAACCCTCATGCTTCCTCCCCCAGTGCTGCCTGGCAAAGTACCCAGCTGTGCTGCGGAAGGAAGGGGAGGAGCCCTTACGCTTCCTTCCACCCAGCAGGGAGCTGCTGCAGAGAAGAAGCAGAGGGGATGCAAGTGCCTCTCGCAAGAGGCTGCTCGCATGATCCCCACGTGCCCACGTCAGGACAAGATAAGCTGTGGAAAGGGCCTTAGTTAAGAAAGGGAGTTGCATGTTACAGCCAGCAGTTGAAGCTACATCATTTTTTGGTTTGTGGTCAGTCCATGGATGGGGGCAATCATGAAATCTTTCTCTATTCACTTGAGTTCCTTCATGATATAAATTATACTAAAGAACAGATCTTCTTAAGTGAGAAGGGGAATAGAAATTCAAAGATGGGTAAACTACCTCATCCAAAATTATCCCAGCTTTATTCTGGCATGGTGGGAGTAAAAGAAGAGCACTGTTTTGTTTCTCTTGTAATCCATTTTATTATTAGGCAACCAAATACAAGTTATAGCCAAAATGAATTTTAATAATAAGCATCAAACAGTACAATAAAAGGTAAGATCATAAGGTCAAATATAATGCTCAGAAATATATTTGCTGAGTCCACATTTATTTTAAGAAATGATCTCAGTTATTCTCACAGGTAATTCTGAGCTGAACTGATTTTACTGCCAATCTCAGCTTTTGGGGTAAGATCTCGTCTGTTCCTCACACCTTCTTTATGATTTCCATCCCATTGTTTTAACTAGGACTGGCAGAGACTGATCATTACTGTACATGTGTGGAGATACAAGGGAGGCTGTGTATCCCTTCACATTCTCTGGAACAACCCCTGTGCACCTGCTTTCTCACTTTGACATTGGAGACCTGCTATCTGAAGAGATTTCTGTAGTGGTTGGGATGGAGGAGTTGGAGTCAAGTCTTTCCCACTAGGGCTAGAACTGTCTCTGTTTCCATCCCTGGAGGGAGGGCTCTAGTATATTGTATGGTCAATGGGATGGCCTCCCAAATATCATTGGATTGCATTCTAAACAAACACTAGGTTTAAAAAATGTCCTTTGCATCTCTAGATTTTCCTTTCCTCATATATTGTTTTTCAGATGTCTAAGAAATTCTATGTAGTGTTTAGATTTTCAAAGAACATTCATCTGTGATGTACAGGATAACTTCACATCCAGTAATTAGCTTAGAGGTTTCAAAATTTTATTCAAGAACATTGAGGAAAATTGCTGCACACCTTGGCAATGGCCAACACTAAAAAACTATTGTATTTACCGTACTATATAAACCAATACATTTCAAAAATAGCATGCGCTGGTATCACATTTGCTGATAATTAACAACAAAATTTTTCCCTGCATTCACTATCCCCTCCTCCCATATTCTCCCACAACCTGCCAGCACTGTGACCTTCCAGCAATGTCTGTTTCATTCTTATCACAGATCATTAACCAAACATTCCTAGGTTCCCAGCTCCCTATCCATCATTGCATTCCATCTTTCTTCCCTACATAGCAAAGCACCCAAGCACCAATGTATGGCTGTAAAATATGCCAGAGGGAGCACAGCCAACACCTGCTGTATCTTCTATCTTGTCTGTGCACTTCCCTAATTTTTCCCCTTTCATGCCATTGCCCCTCAGGTTCCAACTGACTCTGGAATATTCCAGCCAGAATTTACATCAGAATTTAAGGATATGTGCAAAAGTTTTAACTGGTTCTCATTTTTTTCTGAGGGAATATCTGTTAATTACTATGGCTAAAGAGATATTTTCCATTAAGAATGCACAACATATTCTTTCACAGATGAGCACAAAAAGATACTCCTTGTGGTGTTGTCTAAATTGTGCATGCTCAAACTTCTATTTTCAATTAGTTACAAAATTTTAGCTTTAGCACTGTGGCTGTTTTTTTAAAAAAAGCTGTATAAAAATATTGCTGTGTGACTTGCGCTAGATTAGTGTGAACTTTAGATGTCAATATAAAGTGAAGGAAGAAGACTGTCTTCGATGTATGCATATGAAATCTTATTCCATGATGTCATTTGCCATTGTTTTATAGAAAACAAAGCATGCCAGAAGTTATACATATAAATTTCAGAGTCTGGAAAGTTATAGTGTGAGTGAGGTTATCAAAAGGCAACAGAGCTGGATTAATCATTAGGCCAAATCTTACAACTGGTATGAAACCAAAGCTGAAGACTTGCCAAAAGTCTCACCTTGTGTGAGACCCCCAAATCCTGAAAGTGAGATTCCTCTCTACTCCATACACAGATGTTTTTCCCAGCAACAACAGGGGGAAAAAAAGGTAGAGTTGTACAGGCATTTAAACAGAATTTACTTCACTTTTTATTGGTACAAATTTTTTTACACAATAAACAAGCCTGTGACTGAAAGTTAAAGTGGTGGTGGGAGGGGGAAGAACTTGTATACTTCTGTAATATCTTTCTTTTTTTAAAAAAAAACTGTATGTGAAAGGGGGGATTTATTTTGCAAAGTCACATTTATTTCTGCCTATGACTAATAGTCGTCATCTCTTTGTTCCTAGCATAAGCTGGGGCAAAGGTTTCTTTACCTTTTCACTCTGATCTACTTCACTTATCCCAATAAGTTATTTGGATGCTTCTCGTTTGCCTGATCAGGCCTTCGTACCCAGTTTGTTGTTTCTAAGTGCTTACCAACAGTCACTAATAAAACAAAGGGAGGGGTCTTTCTATTACAGTAAGACAAGATCACTATGGAGGATACTTAGGCAACTGCAAGGTATAACCACCACGACAGATTTCTTTGATGGTGCCCTTCCTGGGAATTTTTTTTTTTAAAAAATTCTGCTAGTTGGCCAGAGACAGAGAGAGCTCCATGCCAAAGAACACTTCATGTCAGAATCCAACATGAAAAGATTGCTCAGTTCACATAGACCCCTAACATAACCAGTCCTCTTGGTTGCATTTCCATTTTAATTCCAGTGAAGGCATCACAGGAGAAAAAATTCCCAACAAATTTACAGAAAGTTGTAAATCTTCTGAAAATGATATGAGATGCTGATCTGAAACATATATTAGCGACACGAGGTAGTCAGATGGATACATCACTAAGCAAATTTCCAATCCCAGCCATACTAGCCAACCCCAAGGGCTATGATAATTAGATTGGATGACAAGAAGATGCAACATAGTTGCTGTTTCCCTCTGATCAGGGCCCATAGTTCACTGATAATATATAACACATGGAGAACCATGTGAAATGGGAGTTTGGCAGGGCTTGGTTTTTTCATTCGTCGCCATTGTACCATGCCATTCCACATGGAGCCCGCGACTTAATGTATGACATCACATTTGCTACCTTCCTGCATAGATAAACTTGAAATTTGAAAACCTTTGGTATGCCCAGATCCAAAACCTGGGCATACTAAAGTCCTCATAGCTTGTTGGGACTATACTGAATATTTCTCTTACACTTTTTCCATGCGCCACAAACAGGTTTTTTTTTTTTTGAAGGCAAGCATTTCTTTCTTGTTGTTTTCCTATTTTTCTTCTCTCTGTTGTTCCTCTGTTTTTCATTTCACTAGTTTCAATTTATTCCCTTGCTTGAGAGTTCAGTCCTCTTCAGTCAGTTCTATTAATGAGGAGACTCAGTGCTGTTAAATATAGCAAACAAGTGTTTTAAAGTTTGGGAAGGTAATGGGCGCTAGCCATGGCAGCTAGCAATTCAGAGTTCAAAAACTCTAATTTAAACTTTTTAAGGCTGAGCATAAATGTCAGTGAATGCTAAATGGATAATTTTAAACAGAGAGCTTCAAGTATTTTGATGGATAGCTAATAATAAATTCTGCTGGAGCCATATGTGGGCATTGTTAAGATGTCTGGGCCTTCATATTCCACCAGTGTGTAGAATAAAAATAAGGCAAGCAATATTTTTAAAACAAAGAAGAGACAAACCAAGTTGCCATCCTGCATTCTTCTGACTGAATATATTGCTGATCAGAACAGAGCTGTTAAAGAGAATTACTCCAAGAGATCAATCATTATACAGCGAGCCACATGATCAGTATTTTATTTTAAAATGTATGCGTGGTTTTTAGACTTGCATACATTTTCCATCTAGAAACAATGACTTGGCTTTTTAAGGTAACAGGGCTGTAATTCCTCACTAGTATCAGTCACAAATGAACCAACCAATAATTTTAGCAAATTTCTTCCCACGACAAGTACAGTTTGAGACTTATTTTGTGCAAAATTTGCACATGGTATTTTTACACAGAAAATTATATTTTCTGCAAAAGAAACAGCTGATTATTTCTATTCAAAATATTATTTTCCATGCAGAAAAATGCTATTTCCTGCATCAAACAACCATGGCACTTTCTGTGCTATAGAAAAAAGGTGTTCTCTGTGCAGAAAATTCACATGTGAAATTTGTACAGAATAAATCCCAACTGTCTTTCTTGACAGGTTTTTCTGACACTCAAGAAACTTTTTTCGATCATTTCCTAAAATATTTTTGCATAGACTTTCTACCGCTATAGGATAACTACGAGAAGATGCAATTGTACTAAGCTGCTGAGTTGGGTTTCATCAAAGCACAGTCTTTTTAAAAAAACAGTCTTGGATTTCTACTCTCAGAGAGGGAGGTGTGACTTAGAATATTTATCTATCTATCTATCTATCTATCTATCTATCTATCTATGTATCCATCCTAAGTGACAATTTCCCTCGATTTGAAGTGTGGGTGGGTGGTGGTTTCCTGCTTAACCTCCTACAGCAAAATGTCTCAGACCAGCTCTTTTCCCATAGGTATTATGTGGAGGGAATACTCCCCAAATTTCAAAACTATTCAATATATCAAAAAGTGGTACACAAGTGATATATACCCTGCTTCATGCAAATAGTAATGTCCATCTTTTTTAGAAATGGCATGTCTGACAAAGTTCCTGGGAACTCTTGAGGTGAATAGCTACCTCAGTTCTGGTTATAGCCTAGAGAGCCCACCATAATTTGGGTCCCCCCTGCCCCTGTGTCTTCTCTATTTCCTGTAACTTTGCTCCATATTTCCCAATGCAATCTGTATTCAGAGTTATGTACATTACACAGCTTGGGTTCCTGAAGGAGTACACTGTCCTCTTCCTTGCTGGTAGGTCTCGTGTCCATAGCAACTGGCCTATTTCTATACTTGTAAATTTTCCTCATATTCCCCAATCCAATCTTTATTCAGAGTTGTTAACATTCAGAGGTTGGGTTCCTGAGGGAATACACTGTCTTCCTCCTTGCTGCTAGGCATCATCTCCATAGCAACCAACCTATTCCAGTACCTGTAACTTTTCTCCATAGTCCCCAATCCAATCTGTGTTCTCTGGCGTACTCGCTTTTTAATTTTTTTATTTATTTTTATTTATTTATTTATTTATTTTTTTGCCTTGCTTTCCTTTCTTTTGCTTTGCTTTCTGTTGAATTTGTGCAATGGCTTTACCTTTTTCTGGGAGCATTTTTTTGTTTTGAATATCAACTTTAAAATTCCTCACATATGGAACCCATACAATCTACTGTGTGAGGCAAGAAGACCTTGTAAATATGGCCATTTCTGCACCACACTGTTATAGTGCTATTATTCCACTTTCAACATCCTGTGGAATGCTGTGGTTTGTAGTTTACTTGAGGCCAAAGACCTCTCTAGTTGAGAATTCTTAAATGCTCCTCCTTAAACTATAAGCCCCAGGATTCCATAGGAGGTTGAAAGTGGAATAATAGCACTATAACAGTATAGTGTGGAAATGGGTTGTGTTGTGTATGCCACTTTCATTTTCTCAAATATACCTCCCAAAAGTTTTCTGGCATCCTTATTGGTGGTTGACTTCATCTCCATAGCAACTGGGCTGAGGCCCAAGAGCTCTCAGCTGAGAATTCTAAAGCCCCCCACAACTGGCAACCCGAAGATTCCATAGAATCTTCACAGCCAACCAATCATATAAGGTCTTCTCACCTCACTCAGCCAATCCCATGAGGTCTTTGCCTGCCTGACACAGTCCCTTTTCGCATCTTACCTTTTTGCGCAACGGGGGAGGGCATCTTGCACGAGAAGCCTCCTCCTAAACGCTGCCGCTTCCCCCTTCCTTCCTTCCACAGGTCGCTTCCTGATTGCGCGACCGTTGCGCTAGCGCCCCGCCCACTTCCTTCCGCAGGGCACTGTGGGAGCTGTAGGCTGCGCAGGGGAAGGAAGTGCTTTCTGCCCGGCTCACCGACGCACCGCACACAGGTAAGTGCACGAGGGCGGCACGAGCATTGCTTGGCTTCAAGCCGAAAATCGGCTTCAAGCCGAAAATCAAAAAATGCGCGCTCGCCCCGCTGCAGCCTCGTGAGCGCTGTGCAAGTGGGAGTGCATCGTACAGAGCGGTGCTTCCATTTGCATGGCGCTCAAGGGGTGCTCGCACTAAAAAAACATGCGAAAAGTGCCACAGACAAACAGGCAAACATGCAGACAAACACTGACTTTTATATAGTAGATCGGGTGAGGACATAGTAGTGTATCTTCTCTGTTGCTGCCACCAGACCCTGGAACTGCCTTCCCAGTGAGGCTAGACTGGCCTTGGCCAAAGTGGTCGTCTGGCACTTTCCCCCCATTTTGTGAAGACATTTTTTGTTTCAGCAGGGAACGGATTATTTGTGCGGCGAAGATTTTTAACAAGGTACATTCCTATTGCTGTCTCTTACACAGGATTAGAGACTAGGGCCATTTCCTCACTAGCCTGTGATAGCACGATGATTCCACTTTCAACATCCTCTGGAATCCTGGGGTTTGCAGTTTCGGGAGGGGCTGGCTGGCCCCTCCTGAAACTGCAAACCCCAGGATTCCAGAGGATGTTGAAAGTGGAATCATCGCGCTATAACAGGCTAGTGCGGAAATGGCCTAGGAAATGGGTGAGAGCTTTTTCAGTTATTCCTTCTGTTCATGGATTGCTCTCCTTAGTGAGGCCTGCCTGGCTCCAGTGTTATCCTTCTTTGACAACATTTCAATCTTTCTCATTCTTCAGGGGCTATTCCAAAATTAAGCAGAAGCACATTTACTATATAATATTTAAGGCAACACATAACAAGTCTTTAGAAAAACATTTTCTTAAAGTACTATAATTTATATTATACATTTAACTATATAATTATATATATATATATATATATATATATATATATACCAATTCACAGAAATTGCTGGAGTTACTGTATGCACTATTTATACAAGGCGGACCATTGATTATGGGAGGTGGGGGAAAGAAATAGGTCTACCATTGGATTCTTTTTTTATAAATTTCCTCACATGGCTCCATCAAAGAGAGACAGTGAAAGACAATGATAAGTGATGATCAGTGATAATTTTGATAAGCACTGGTCCACTTTTTATAAAGAGTGCATACTGCAGCTCCAGAAATTTCTGTGAATTTGTATGTATATAATTATATATAGAATAGAAATTAAAGTACTTTAAGAAAATATCTTTAAAGATTTGTTAGGTATTGTCTTAATATTATATACAGTCAGCCCTCCACATTTGTGGGTTTCACTTTTGCAGATTTGATTATTCACAGAATATTTGCTGTCATCTCTGTTGTCTCCCTACGCCATTTTTAACAGGGACTGCAAACCTCATGAGACTGAGAAACCATGAAGGAGGCTTGTAAGTCCCTATTAAATATGGTAGGGGTCAGCAGTGGAGGTAGCAGTAAGCCCTACCAGCCACCCACTTCTGCCTTATGAAGGAACCCTGATGCCTCAAAGGAAACCATGGTGGGTTGGATATGGTAATCATACTATTTATCTATGTTGAATATGGTTTGGGAGGTCCTAGAGTTATTCATGTTTTTTTCACTTGTTCCCCCAACCCTAGCAAATGTGGAGGGATGACTGTAGTAAAAGTGTTTCTGTTTAATTTTAGAATAGCCCCTGAAGAAGGCCAATTGGTGTTAAGGCTGAAACATGTTGGGCTTTTGATGAAATAAAAGTTATTGACCATCATACACCACATGGAGCTTTGTCTCTTTTCAATCCTTCACTGTGAATACATGCTCTCCAGTTATTTGTTTTTCTTCCTGCCTGAGGGAAAGAACAAATATGCTCCATCCCCCATTCCAGTCACAAAAACTGCCAGTTAAATAATGGCAATGGAATACCATCCCTTGCCACACTTGATGGCAGCAAGCCAGTTTAGGAAATAGGACAGGCTGTGCTCCTGGGAGCTCAGGAACCAATGTGGAATAGCCAAAGAATGTCATTGAGGAAAAGCAAAAAATGTTCCCTGGCATCTAACACCTGAGGCAGTTTCCTTGCTCTGCCTAGTTGTAGGGCCAACCCTGCTACTTATTAGTTGTTTTGTTCCATTTTATTCCCCAGTACAGTATGCTGACGCTTGAGAAACAATAGATTTCCTTATATCTACTTACAAAAGTTTTCTGGATTGGCCGTCTAGATCAATGGACTCTGCAATGGGATAAAAAAAAAATCACTCTAAATTGGTTCCAGGAATATTGACAATGTGTATACTGTGTCACACTCTGAAAAATCCTACATTGTGTACTCAGGACCCAAGAGGGTCTTACATCACAGCATGCTGTGTCTCAAATACTTTGTGCCTCTTTAAGAATTAGATTTATAACCCCATCTGTCTCTCAAGAGGTGACTGTAACAACCTCTCTCACCTTGCCTAAAGGGCAGCCTTGTCAACCTCACAGTAGTCAATATCCTATAGTGCATCCATTTAGCACAGCAACCTGGCCCTAACTGGGACTCTAGAAGTTGCAGGGGTGTGACAGAGATAAATAGCTTCAGGCCGCAGAAACTGAACAAGGACAAAGGGACACTTTGCCTGTGCCATGTGAGAATCAGCAGCCCATGTAGTTTTATCCTACACGCATTTAATTGATATGAAGAGATATTTCAGTTCTTTGAAGTCTTATACTTAAGGAATAATGATGGAGGTGAAGAAACCAAAGAAAACCTTTTGTTTGATCTCCCAGTTTTCTCCAAAGAGAAAGAAGGGTAAAATACACTGTTTTGTTTAAGCACACACACGCACATACACATACACAGAGAGAGAGAGAGAGAGAGAGAGACTCATTGGTTAGTTTATTTCCAGTTCATTTAGTAGTTCTATGGCAGTGTAGTATCTCTGACTTGTATTACTGGATGCTGTGCTGGCTCCTAGTTTACACAGTTTTACATATACCTTTAGCACAGAATCACATGCAGTCCCATTTAAGGTATTCCAGTTTTAATTTTAGAATGATTCCAAAGAGTTTCATTTCCTATCAGGCCCACATGCGGTGAATTATTTTGACATATGAGAAGTACAATCTTATATAGACAAGAGGATCAGGAAAATCGGATCAGAATTTGTAAAGACTGCCACACTCTCAGATGCCACACATTCAGAATTAATTATTACTGTAGCTTTCCTTTTCTTTGCAGGCTTTTTCTTTCAGTTAATCCACATGCATAAGGAATTTTGTGCAATGAAATAGCAGATAATTTTTTTTTCTTACTGTATATGAGCACATAATTGTGGTCAAAGCAGCAGCATCTACCTTCATTGACAATTTTCATTTTATCTGAACCTCTGATTGACTTGATAACACTCATCCACTTTCCACTGCCACAGCCACAGGAAATACTCAAACTGGAATGGGGTAGTTCATTTTCTATGTCTCTTTGAGCATGCAGTTGCATCATTTTATCTGATATACCAGCTGTCCTATTTACCTTTAGTGACTTTCTAGTACAAAGTCAAAATGGAGTAAAGGAAATTATACAGGATATATTCATTGCCTTTCTTCCCCTCTACGACCTTCTTCCTCTGGCTTTAGTTGTAGCGTACTGGTTTCAATTTTTGTTCTTTTGTTTTTTCAAAAGGAAATCATGGCTTCTAATTCAAGGGTACTGCTGTCAAAGGGCACTACCATCTCTGCCACGTCAAGCTTAGACTGACTGTAGCCTTTTTCCTGTACTTCCTTCACAGCCTCATTCCTTTTGATGTTTGTGTGACGGGAGGTGAGAATTGGCCAGAATATGGGAATCAAGGGCATTCAAGAAACTCCTTTTTAGAAAATTATTTTTAAAATTCTTACTCTCTCTTGAGTTCTTAACACAAATTGCAGTATTCTTAATAATGACGTTGAAACACTATTAATGAATTTTCCACATGGGTTGCTCTTTTCTAGTCCTGCCACCCACAAAATGTATCCTTTTGCTTTTCTCACAAAGTTCCTTTAAGAAATGGAACAAAATGACAATGGTCATGGAAGAAAGAGTGATTGCTAGCAAGCAGTGAGGATATCTGAACATTGTCAGTATACAGCTTAATTGTTAGGTGTTACTTTATTTAGTTCAACCAGAAAGAGTAAGAAGTTTCATTACTTTTCTTTTTCCTTTCCTTTCCTTTCCTTTTTCTCCTTTCTTTTATTTTTCATTTCAAGTGCCACAATAAGATCATTGTCTAGTTTCCTGTTTAGTGTGTCCTCTTTGATGATACAAGCATAAACGGTGGACATTCCAGAAATAAACAGCTATGATTCTTTTTTTAAACACTGGTGGACTGTAAAGATGTAAAGCTCCACAAGCGTAGAGATCCAAGATGCAGAGCAATGACATGATGGAAATTTCAGGGAGTTTCCATAAGACTCAGAGATAATCAGTGGTCATTTGGGCACTGGCGTTGCAGATGGCACTGTCTATCTGCCTTTTCACAGCCTAGGAAAAGCATTGTGTGCTATGGTACTGGATAGCTCCTTGCACAACATTCTAAAAAGTACAGGCAAAGACTTCTTTATTCTTTTGACAACTGAACATTTTTAAAGAGTGGGCTTCTACTATGGAGCTGTGCTGTTTTTAAACTACATTCTATTATTTTTATTTGTCAGTTTAAACCTGTGGCAATTTCTGCACTAGACTGTTATAGAGCTATTATTCCGTTTTCAACATCTTATGGAATCCGGGGCTTTGCAGTTTAGGGAGAGGCCTTGCCTTTGCCCCTCCCTAAACTGCAAAGCCCAGGATTCCATAGGATGTTGAAAGCGAAATAATAGCACTATAACAGCCTAGTGTGGAAATAGCCTGTATTTAGTGTTATTGAAAGTTTAATTTTGATCTTAGCCTTTTGTATATTTTAACTATATTACATTCATTTTAATTTCTGTGCCACCTTGAGTTCTGGTTTGGGGGGAAATGCAGGATAGAGCTAAAGATGATGTTGATAATGATAATGATGGTGATGAAATTGATGATGATGATGATGATGATGATAGTAAATAATTATACTAGCACCACCATTACTGGCACTACTGTGACTTACCAAATTAGTTACCTATGAAAGTGGATCAGGAAGATGAAAGATTAAGTCAGTTAAGTTGTTAAGAAATTATACATAATGTGTGTTCAGAGACAAAGCAACAACTTATGCAAAGATTTAAAGCACATAATCATTTATGTTTCTGGCTTAACTGAAGGATGACTGTGAAGAATGGGAGAAATGAGAGGCTATTGCCAGGGAGGAAAGTAATATGATAATTCTGAATTCAACTAGGGAAATTTTCTGTCAAGAAGTGGGAGGACTCCCTCTTCACAGGGCCAGCCTACAGAAAGGACTCGAGAGTATATGTCAAAAATATTGAAAGCATTGGGAAGGAAGGAGGGAGGGAGGGAAGGAAGGAAGGAGGGAAGGAAGATCAACATTCCTGTGTTCAGAAGTTGATAGGCATGTTTTCCAGATAGGAAAGTGACTGTCATCATGATGAAGATAATTTTGGACTTCTGTTTGAAGACACTATATAGAGAACATAGAGAACATTCAGGGCTCCATGAAATGTTGGGCTCCAGCAACCTAAAACAATGGGCAGAGAAATCCTGTTGGAGAAACTGAAGTGAAGGAACCATCTCTTCATCAGGACAAAAATATAGGGGTATTTCCCTTTCCCATTTTCATGGCTGCTTGTTTTAAAGAAATTGTTCCCTGTGTTTGCCTCTGATAAAAAGGAAACAAAGTATCTTCCCTCATATTCTGGAGGGGTTGCAGGAATGGAAATATCCTGAATCCTGTGAGCCCACAGTCTTGGCAGGCATGTCTTCTTTGGTGTCCTCTCTGTTTTCAGTGTTCCAGCTTCACAGAGGTACTGTGTGTGGGTTGTACTGCAGGCAGTTAGGAGTTTGATTTCAGAGGGGTAGATCTGAAAAATCCTATTATGCTAGGGATGGTCTTTTAGATCCAACAGTTTGGATTCACAAGATTGCATCCACAATCTTGTCATTTTATTTATTTATTTTTTGCATCAGGATAGGAATTGTCTGAGCTTCTTGCTATTGTTGAATTGCCACTCTGCTCAGTCCTAGCCCACAGATCCAATTTTGAAGGTGATGAAAGTTGAATTCCAAAAAATCTCAACGACCTCCATTGTCCACCCTCAGTTGGCTGAGCTTTCTTTCTCCCTTGGGTAACTAAAAAGAAAACTTGAGCTGTGATCTTGGTTGAGATTTTTTTTAAAGAGTATCTCCAGCGTTGCCATTGCCACTCTATATACTGACTGCCTATGTTGTTTAAATAAAGCTGTAGGAATTTGTTGACCTTCAGAATGGTAGTCTGAAAAAATGAATAGAAAAATACCTTAAAACAGATAAGCTTTCAAAATATCTCCCTCCTCCAACTATACACTTTTGGTATTTCTCTCCTTTGAAAGAAGCTCTTCAGTGAAACATAGCCACTTGCATCAGAAAATAGATCATGTGCAATTTGAAAACATGATGAAATTGGGCAAGGAGGAATACTGAAAACCAGATTTGCAACCTCAGCCTTTAAAATAACCAGAAAGCACTGTAAAAATTGATGGATGGCTCATGTTTTAATTAATTCTAATAACTATTACTGTAAATGTAAGAAAAACAGAATGACATATTCTAGGCATTTTATGCCCCCCTCCACTCCCAAAGAAATAGATATGTTTCTTAGATACTGTGAAGATATTCATACATGATGTGACCATAGAACCATCTAAAACAACAAAACAACAACAGTTTTGGCAAGTGTATGAAGAAAAGCAATGCACAGAAGAGTAAAGTCATCACTAGACACCTGCTATCCTTCATGTTTTTGGACTGCAGCTTCCACAACATTTCACTATTGCCTATGTTGCCTATCTGGAGAGCCTCATCTCTCAGTTAAGTATATCCTACAGTTCTTTGCTTATTTCCTAAAAGAAATAAAATGTGTCATTTTTTAACAATGTATTTAGAGCATTTCCTGTAGCAAATCTCATTATATGTGAAGAGACTCTCTCTTTCCTTCCCTCTCACACCATCTATACCAGGATTTTCCAAATGATGTGCTGCGACACATTAGAGTGTCACCTGAAGTGTGTAGGTATGTCGCCTTCAATCTTGGAAATGTATGTAATTATTTATAAACCATATATTTTTAAAAAATGTATGAAAGGTTTTCATGAGATATGTTGTGTCCCCATACATTTTGCTATTACAATTTATGTATGTGTCAGTATCTATTATAAGGGGTTAGTTTAACCTCCAGTTTGCTAGTAAAACTGAATTACTGTGTCACAAAATGATGCATGTCTAAAAAGTGTGCCGCCAACGTGAAAAGTTTGGAAAGCTCTGATCTATACATATGTATGTATCTGTGGTGGCAATGCTGTAGCTATGGTGGGGGACAAAATAAGGGCATTGTTTCCATCAAATAAATAAATAAATAAGAACTCTGCCCTCCAAAATGAAATTGTCTTTCAGTACCCAGATTTCTAATGTTGCAGTGATCTCAAATATTAGTTAAGTATTTAAAAAAACAGTTTGAGCCCCCAAAAGAAAAAGGGGCAGATACAAAGTATGGGGGAAAATGTGGTCTAAAGATATTTAAAAAAAATTGTGATAATTTAAAGGAAAAAATGTATAAGATTATGTTTAATTGATATCTATTTCCAAATAAGTCATCAGAATTTTCTTAGAATATTTCAAATCTATGTTGGGGATGTCAAGGTAAGGAGGGATTATTTTTTTCTAATGTGGTAGACTTGTAAGAAAGTGAAACTTATTAGTCTAAGATTTACATGTTAATCCAATAAATAAAAAAAAAGTGGATTTCGTAATGTTACCAGAAATATTTTTTGTTGGGTACTATGCAGACTAAATAGTTCTTTGTTATATAATAACTGTTCATTATATGATAATGGTTCATTATATGATAACTGTTCAGTCAAACTTGGAAACAGATTGAGGAACTGACAATAGAAGGAAGGGTTGTTAAGATTGCTGAGTTAGCCCAAATTTTCAAGCTAATGTGGGTTTTAAAGGATAAGCCAACTGAAGGATTTTTTTTTAATAATTGAAAACTGTTTATGGAGTTTTTGAGCAATAAGAAATCTAATGATGCAATAATTTGTGGTTATGAATGCTAGCAAGTCTAGTAGGATTAATTCGTTCACTCTGTAATGATAGAATGATATAATACTTTTCTCTATATATTTTTTTCTCCTTTGCTTCAGTTTGGCTGAGGGGTGGGCTGAAGCCCTTTTGTGTTTTAGTAAGTTAGTGTTTAGTATTTTAGTTAGTTTTCAATGTTTTAGTTTAGTATCTTAGTATTGTGTTTTAGTTCTAGTTCTTTTTTTCTTTCTCTTCAATTGTATATTTGTTTGATTGCAACTGTGACTTTGAATGTGAATTTTATTATTTATTTACCACTTTTAACACAAACAGTCTAAAAAGGAGGCAGGTGCGGTTACCAAAGGAATGCATGCAAAGCTAATATAAGAGTTCTAGGTGTGAACCATTTTCAGTTTCTTACTCTCTACACTGTTCAAAATTTGAAAACAGAAGGAAAAATTATTGGGGGGGGGGCAGAATTCTTATGAGAGGAAAATGTTCTTATTTTGCCCCCCACATCTACACCCCTGGAATGTGTGTGTGTGTGTGTGTGCACACGAGAGAGAGAGAGAGGGAGATGGGGAGAGAGGAAGATGGACAATGTGAGAGATTATTCTTACATTCACAAATATAAAATATATGATATGAGAAACCCATATGCCAACAAGAACATCTTTCCAGGAAATAATCTTAAAAAACAAAGCAAATTTTCTTTCCAGGTCTCATTTCCTTCCTTCCTTCCTTCCTTCCTTTCTCCCTTCCTTCCTTCCTTCCTTCCTTCCTTCCTTCCTTCCTTCCTTCCTTCCTTCTTTCTTTCTCTTTCTTTCTTTCTTTCTTTCTTTCTTTCTTTCTTTCTTTCTTCCCATGTTGGGAAGGGTATAGCAAAGATAATGCTCCACAGAAAGAAAGACCCCCATGTCGTGAAGGGTGAAGCAAGCATATTAAAGATAGATTTAATAATCAGATCTGGTGTACTTGACTAATTAGCAAAATGGATAGTCTAAATGTGTATTTCATTAGGGCAAGACGCATCAATTTCCTCCTGTGCTGTTTCAGGGTTGATATATTACACTGCTGCAGTTTATTTCTAGCACATTAAGCTGTGTTGATTCACATGGTTATCTCTGGCAACCTGACAAAATGTGATTTTTAAAAAAATGTCTTTGTTTTTTTTTTCTTCCTTAAAAGAAAAATTTCTGCCATCATAGACAGATTTGGAATCCTAACACCAAGGAAGAGAACTTCCACTGAAAGCTTTCGATCAAAGCAACTTAGTTTAGCACTACTCATTTCACTGTGAGGTGCTGAAAATTCCTAAAACTAGTTGTGTAAATCAATCACAAATATGTACATAAACATATCACAACCTATTTTAGCTTAATTTAACCTTGTGGTCTTTGGTAGGATTTCAGTGGCCTAATTCTCAAGTCACAATAAGCTAGGGTTCTTCAGGAACCTTGATTTTCTTCACGTATATAAGCAGCGTGTTGAATGGGAAAGAAGCTAGAAGAAGCAAACTACAGACCTTCCATCCATGTTATGTTTACTATAACATCTGAATTTGAAATGCTGGCTTGTCTCTTCCTTGATAAGCCAGTACTTAACCTACAATAATACATGGGTAATTCTTCTGATTTGTCAAAGAGAGTGAGAAACTAGAATCCTAGTTCCAGACATTTCATTAAACTAACAGAATAACAAAATAAAAATGTCAGTTGATGGCACCCACCTCAGTGGGATGCTAAATTTGCTCAGGGTTTCAGTCTGAACTTTAAAGGAGTTAAGCAAGTTGCTGAACCTATTGCCAAAATAGATTTAGCACCTTGGATAGTTCTCACAGTGCCAGCATGGTGTAGTGATTTAAGCACTGGACTACAACAGTTATTCTAACCTAGGGTACATATACCCTCAGAGGTATGAGCCAGAATTTTTAGGGGTACATGAAAATATTGAATAATGGCAGAAAAAAATTGTAAGACAAGATACAAATAAAAAGTTGTGAAATTAATTGATGGTTATGATGAGCGGCAGAGTGCACTTCCTTCATTATTTAACCTTGAGAAAAACCCCTTTGCTTTGCTATTTTGGGGAATGGTGGGGAGTCCCTTCCTAAAAATGTGTTGCAAACACACCACCACAGTATGCATGCTCAGTGGCATGGTGCTTAGAGGATTAGTGTTCATTCTTCTCCACTTTGTGAACATTCAAGTATTGTCGTGCCAGTACTGCTGTATATATAATTGGGCATGCCAGTCAGTCCTGTGAGCAATATTCCCTCAGTGAGTTCTTCCAGGTCTTCGCTACATATCTTCTCTTTGTCATCATTTTAAGTTTTAAACTAATTTTTCAATTTGTGTATTACCAGA
Organism: Ctenosaura bakeri; assembly: GCA_948474755.1. Classification (NCBI taxonomy): domain Eukaryota; kingdom Metazoa; phylum Chordata; class Lepidosauria; order Squamata; family Iguanidae; genus Ctenosaura; species Ctenosaura bakeri. Next base: position 319,448 of record CAOLHI010001091.1, on the reverse strand, counting down.
TATGGAGAACAACTATATTAGTTACAAACATTTTGCTACAATGAAGGTACAATTTATGGAAATGAGCTTCCAAGGAGTATGAATGTAAAAACAGTTGGGAACCATTGGACTGAAACTCTTCAGATCAGGGTTTCAATCCCTACTCACCCACGGAAACCCACTGGAGGACATTGTCTCAGCCTCAGAGGAAGGCAAGGGCCTTTAAACAAATCTTATCAAGATAACCCAGTGATAAGTTCACCTTATGGTCGTCATAAGGCAGAAATAACTTGAAATCATGCAGCAGCAACAACAACACAGTTCCTTTAGAATAAAACCTGGAACAGATTCAGAACCCTACTGAAATGGGAGCTGCGTTGCACACAGAATGTGAAATATCCCACCATTCTTGTGAAATCAATCAAGACAAGATATCTCAACATAGATTCCTTGAACCCCCACAAGAGGTCTCACCTCCAATGTTAGAACACATAAGGGGATAAACATCACATTTACTGAATTTGGTGTAAACTGCTTCCATACAAATCCACGGCCTTTCTGTCTGTATAGCTACTCACACAAAAAAGAGAAAGTGAGAGTCGAGAGAGAAGAAACACAACTGAACACACCTATGGACACAAATAATCCATCCAGTGCTATTAGTATTTCATGCAACAAAAAAACAGTGTGAACCAGTTTTATAACATTACAGAATGCACAAAACTTAGGGTTAAGACAAAAATATCTTTGCTGTCTCATAATAAGACAATGAATCAACACAGGAGTTACACCTTTACCACAGACAGAAGGTTTGTATGGGGTGTGTGTGTGTGTGTGTCTGTGTGTCCCAGCTTGCAACAGGTAAGATCAACATGCTGCCTTATTTACAATCAGCCAAGATTCTAGGTAATTCTAGTTTATTGTGACAGTTAAATATACCAAATCTCTTGGAGTATACAAATACTTGAACTGTGATGGTATAACTAACCAACCAAACACTCCTGTAAAAATGATCATGCCACTTGTGGTTGAATCTATAGCAATACAATAATTATCAGGTAGGGGTACATGTGATATTGCACATACATGCACATGCTCAGAGGACAGAGCAGATTGTAATACACCAAAACTTCTTCCAGCATGGAGTTAATCAGATCATAGGATGAACAATGATTCTCAGCATAGCCATTATTTTTTTTCTCTTTTCAGTTCTCTTCCCTCCCCTTGTCTTTGTGTGTTGTTAACTTTCCTACTCTTCCTTATACATAGTTCTTCCATCTTTCTATTTGAATGGATTTTTTTTCCTCTGTCCACATGTATGCTGTTTATTTTGTGTTATGTTTGTTTCTTTGTTGCTTTCTCACATAACCTCTGCTTTGGTAGCACACAAATTTATTTTCTATACCAAAATTGGGTTAAATGAGAAATGGATTTACTTGTTCTCCAGTTCAATCAAGCAATATTTGTGCCTCCTGCCTGTACAGACGATGTGACAATCAGTGGCACACTTAATATATCTGCAGATGAGAAATTAGCCTAAATTTCTTACTGACTTCAGCATTGAAAAGGACATAATGCATTTTAAACCTTTCCAGGGGAAGGAAAAAAAAATAATTTCCCCTAACATGAGCTATAATAGCCACTATGCACAAACCTAATTATGGAATGTGAAGCAAATAACCCTGCATATTTTCAGAATGAAGGTGGTCCAGATGTAGTGGTAAACCAATATGAACTGATGTACCCATTTATCTCTGGTTCTTCAGAGATGGTTTTATATTGGCAGTGGGCAACATTAACAGACTCTGCCTGTTTGATTATGAATGTTCAGCATAATGTGATATCTTTTGGTGACCCACGATAGCAGGATATTATCAATGTTATAACCATAATCATTCATAAATTATTCATGGGAGAAAAAAACACCATTTTTACCTTACAAGGAAGCTTGCCGGGTTCAGTTTTGGTGGACTGCAATGAAGAGGGGGAACATGCAGTGTCTTGTCAGCAGGAAAGCTTTTAGAAGTTACCTTTTCGGATATTGGCTCCCAGAATTCCTCAGTCAGCATGGCTAGTAATTCTGGGATTTTAAAGGCTGATTTTTTAAAAAAAATAATAATAATACTATTTTCACACTCTCAGACAGCATTAATTAACAGAGCTTGGAAAAATAACTTTTTTGGACTAGTTACTCTGAATCCCAGAGACACTGGCTGGTTGAAGAATGATAGGAGATGTATTGCAGAAAGATAAGTTCTCCTAGGGATGCCTAATGACTAGGCACTGTACTTCTTAACCATGAGTTTATTAGGAAAGACTAGAATACATTTTACTAAAATCAATATGTTTAATGCTCTAAGTGTGAAAGTACTGGGATTGTAATTTTGTTGGAAAAATCAGTATTGCAGGTTCAAATCCTATCTAAAGCCAAGACTTGCTGAGTATCAATTGTGTTGCAATACATCACCCTTGTTTTTCCATCTGCAAAAAGGGAAAATTGTAGGCTTGTGTCATTGTAGAGATGGCCCATGGATAATTTGTAAAGTGTTGTTTATTTTAGAATAGCTATACAAATGGCTAATAAGAAGGAGGAGGAAACAGATGCAAACATTTTTGGTCGTTATACCAACTGATCTAGTGTTTGCTTAAAAACAGTGGCTAGGAAACTGGAAATTGCATAATATTTCTAAGAGGGCAAAGCAGCCGTTACAAATAGAAAGCATTTCAATATGTGAGAATGGGTGTTCCGATGTGCAGATGTAGGTCAAAATAGAGTGCATCAAGAACAGAAAACTCAACCAGTCCTGGAGAGTAAAGGCTGTCTCTTTTCCCAGGCACACCCCTGTGGTCACTTAGTGGGTCAGAAGATGGAACAGCACCCAGGCATCTTCCAGATGCTGTTACACAGTTCAGGAAAAGGCCTTGTCAAAAGAGATTCAGGCTGCTTCCTGGAGTAAAGTCTTCAAAGATACATACACAGACATAATCCCCCCAGTTGCACCAGAGTAAGTAGTGCTGCATCCATTTATTTATTTGTTGAAAGTGGTGTTTTTAATCACCCCTCAGCTCCCAAGGGTGGCAGAAGCGATGTACAAAACATACTTTTTCTTTTGAAATTTGCTTGTGCCTTACAGAATGACCATACAGTCTGCAGAGCCACTTCCAAACACTTACAAAGGTATTCTGAAATACAAGGAATGCAAACTGTAAAGTTATAAGCAAGAAATTCCTAATCCATAAACAAGGAATTGCCTGAGTAGGTAAAGGAAGATGGATATTCAGCATGATACAAAGCTAGTAGTATGTGAAGACTACTACCATTCTATTTGGGCAGTTCTCAGTAACAATATTCTATTTGAGTTTCTCAAAAAAAAATCCTAATAATATGCAGCTGGTATGAGCTGATTCATTTACCATTTTCATTGCTACATTGACTTTGGGGATTTGAATTTGCCACAGCCTTTCAGACCTCAGAAAGAACATTCCCACTCAGACAATTTACCAAGGACAAAAGGTGCTAATCCTTTTTAGGCCTTACATGCATTGACAGTATATACATTAGTAGAAATAATAACCCAAAAGAATGATCCGCTGTGGTCGGGCCACCTAGGAGAATCACATTGTGGAAGGTTCTCTCCTCACCTACCCACTCACATTTGGGGCTAGAGAAATGTGAAGCACATTGTAGGAAAATGTTACATGTGCTACATGTTCCAAAACCAAGGCCATCTAACATGTACAGCCTCCTTCATATTTCCAAGCATGTGCACCTAGCTGAGGTGAATCAGTGGTCTCCTACAATCAAATTAAAGCTCTTACTTATAGGGAGAGACAATAGCAAACACTATGATGTGTATGTTCATTGATCAGCTAGACTGACTGTCACTACAGTGGGCTTACAACATTTTAAATGTTACTTTTATATCCTGTTTTTATTCCATTGGTGAATTCAAAGAATATGTATGTCATAGATACATTTGCTTCCCAAGCGACCTCCAATCCACACATTGACTAGGCCAAATCTGTTTAGCTTCAGCAAGGTGCCTGAATCTTGTCATGTCGAGCAATGGCACAGCTAGGAAAAGGAGACAACCAAGAACCTCTCTCACAGTTAGGATTTTTCTCCTTTTGCTGTGCTATCTACAGCTGATCAAAGGAACTAATTATTGTGCATACATATAGGGTTTCTTGTGCGCCATGTTTTCAACCCCTCTAGTTTACCTTTTTTTTAAAAAAAAAAAACTTTCTTTTGTGGTCCAATTAAATTATGTACATTTATTTTGTGTGTTTTGATAGGCAGGGATCAAGCCCAATGGCTGTTAATCTCTGTGAGCCAAAATTAATGCATTGCATGTACAATCAGAGCTAGTTTTTGACATTTGGAACAAATGTCCTGTTCAGTGTATGAAAGCAGATGAACACGTGCATACCCCCATCCATATCTAAATGCTGATCAGAAGCAAACTGAATGGGTTGCGGATCCATCTTTTGATGCAAATGGAACTGCAAATCATGTGCCATGAGTTGCCAGTGATTGGATTTGGCGGAAAATTAGGTACTGGGGAACTCTATCTCATATTAAGCTGCGAATAGGCCATTTTGCATCTAATACTGTTGTAGGAATAAACAAACTGAGAGAAGCTATAATTTACCTGCACTGGGAGGAAAACATTACATGTCATATGTAATCTCCTAGGCAAAGAGGATTAGAAAGCTCAGTGTGTATATATAATTTAGAGATACAGTTCCAAGGGGAATAACTTTCAGTTATCTTTTCAATTTATAGAGACAGTGCTTTGCCCTGTGCCACCATCATCTACTGATAAAATCATAAAATATGCATTTCCTACACAGAGACCATTTATCAGCAACATTGTCAGATCCCCATTATAGTGGTTTAGGAATGGGAAAGTGCAAGACCACCATAGAAAAGGTCAAAATTCTAGTACCAGCAACATAAGACATTAAAAATCCATGCACAATCTTTTGCTTATGCTGGGCCTTAACCTTTCTAGGCTTCAATTTGCTCACCAATAAACACAATATCCTTTGAGTCTAGAGCACTTTGAGAAAAAATAATCTGCTTCAAAGGACTGTTGAATTTACAGGAAAGTAGGGGTGAGATCTATCGAGGTTTGTAATGCAGGAACACACAACATGCTGCAGTAAAAGAGGACACAAATTTAAAAGGTCAGGGAAATAACTGTTTTTCCATATGATACTTGCCTTGGAGATTCCCTTGCCTGAAAACTTCATCATTTCATTCTCAGTTTTGATTATATTTTCAGCATTAGTTCCGTGAGCTGTGTCTATCTAACATCCTGCATGCTCAGGGTCCATAAGTTAATAAATATAGTGATATATATTAAAATGTAGGGCCTAAATACCCTCTAAGGCACCAGATCCCATCTGATTTTGGAAGCTAAGCAGGATCAGGTCTGGTTAGTACTTGGACGGGAGACTATCAAGAAATATCAGATGCTATAGGCTGCACTTCAAATGAAGTAACTGGCCAAACCACCTAAAGTATTCCTCCCCTCAGAAAAACCTTTGAAATTCATAGGGTCACCATCAGGCAACTTGAAGGAGTGTGTGTGTGTGTGTGTGTGTGTGTGTGTGTGTGCGCGCGCGCGCGTGCACACACACACACACACCCATATTAAAATGTGGTAGTTGAACTTGTTTATATTTGAGTCTTGTGCACCTTTTATCCCATCAATACTTTTATTCCATCATTATTTTATTCCATCATTTTTTGGTTTACCTAATAAATACTTTAGCCCTTAAGCTCATCGACCACTTGCTCATACCACTAATGTATCTTCATGTGAAAAGGCTTGTCCAGAGGTAGGCAAATAAGACACATCCTATGGAGTTTATGACCCTCTATTTTTCAGCACTGTTCCAAACAAGGTCTTTGAAGCTTTCCTGTATATTCACAACCATGACATCATCCATCATCATAATCATCACAACCATGACATCATCATAATCTTGAGGGAAAGATGTAATGATGACAGATGTTATGATGACTTCAAGTTACAGTCCAGGTTCAAGAAAGCCATCAATGAAGCAGAGCCAGAATTTCAGGGGTTATCTGTAGCTGAGTCATTAAGCAATCCAGGAGTCATAAACCCATATATAACAAGGTGAACATGCCAAGACCTGAGAGCCAGGAGAGGTGTTGCTTTCAACAAAGGGCTTGTGGCTTGTCTGCATTTTATGGGCAGAGATGTCCAGGCAATGCCCAGATCCTTGGCTGTATTTCATGGCAACTTTTTTTTCCTCAGCTGTGCTTTTCTTGAGATATTGATTGCAGCCTCTTAGCACACCTGCAGGGAAAAATCTAAGCGAGACACTTGAACCTCCACCTTTCCCTGAGACTGTGGGGTCTTTCCTCCTCTGATCCTGCACTGACCTGTTGAGCAGAAAGAGGGCTTGGCTGGTTTTCAGGCATCTATTGAGTCTCTTTAACTGGTAGTTTGTTTTCTTCAGAAGAAGGATGAGAGGGCATTGCATAAGAGAAGAAAACAGGTGTTTTTAAGGTTTTGCATCAATGCAGCCTCTAATGAACTTTCAATGGTGACCTATCAATCATTGTGCAATATAAGTACACATCAGCATGTTGAGAGGTGTGTAAAGTGATTACAGAAGGGTTAAATCTACTATAATGGCTTAGAGCACACACAGCATAGCTAACTTCATGTTATGCAATCCATTTATTGCACAAAGCCACAATACATAATATAGAGAAGAACTGTTCATACATGCTTGTCTTTCCACCTTGGATGTATGCAGAAGTTGCAGAAGTGTAAACATTAATTTTCAGTCTGGTTCACATCCACTTATGACAAAGAAAAGAAAAAAAAATATTGCCGACTTCCTCCTGCTTTTGGAAAATGATAGAACATGAGCTTGTGCCAGAAAACAAGGATATACTTTATACATCATCAGCTCTCTTGCATGAAGGGCAACCTGCAATTTGGCCTAAAGCAAGCAAGATGAATGACTTCTGTCACACTCCCCTGTGACAGTGATCGACTGTAGGGAGGAGCAATTATGAAGGAAAGTAGATTCACCATCACTATCACTTACGGTATCCAGAAAAGAAGTCTAAAAATATGCCTTTACCCAATAAAATTTAGAGGGTTTGACATTGTATAATAAGAAACAAAAATTCTCCTGCTGACTTCAGATTCATTGAATAGCTTTATAATTCATAGGGCTATTTTAGGCATATGTAGATGTTTGTTAGTCCCACTGTCTTCAGTGGGACTCACTCCCATTTAAGTATGGACTGGACCATAGCCAGTGTTATGTACATTTAGTATGAGCAATACTGAGGCTTGCATTGGAATAAACAGGAAATAACAGCAGGCTGCAAAAGAACAAACCATAGTTGAAGTATTTGGGGCTAGGGGTATCTCATTGATTTCCATGGCAAAGGTTTGTGATCATCAAAGTCCCAATTAGATATAAGATTTCAAGAGGCTATAAGGTTTGTAGTAATTAAGGTAAGAGCATCTGAAGACCCCTGATATAATATTACATCTTTGTCCTTTCTCAAAACTGCTTCTTAACAAGCAACATTGTTCATAATATGACTTTTATAGCAAATGTGAAGGAAACACAGTAGGTCTTTCTTAGAATATTGACGTGGGAAAAAAAATAGTCATGAACCAACTTTTTCAGTGTAAGCCACCTTTTTAACTGCTAAATGGAATAAGCTACCTCTGTAGTTGCTCTCCTTTCCTTCTCACAGGGCCCAGGACAAAGAAGGAGATTCTGTTAAATTCCTGGCTGATATGCAATTGTTCAATGCATAAGAAGTGTGTGTGGATGGTAGTGGGGTAATGACCACTATATAGTCAATTCTCAAACCTCATTACCTATTTTAATCTCAGTTAAGGTTGCCATATTGAAAGTGGAACAATAGCACGATAACAGTGTAGTGCAGAAATGGCCTTATTTTCTGCATTAGGGTATCTGTGTGTGAAAGACCAACATCCATGCCTTACAAAAAGAAAAAAAATGCCTTTCACCTAGAATAAAATGCTTATGAGAACTGAGGTCTTTGCTCATTCCTATTTTGCTTAAGGTGAAGTGACTCTGCGTATGGTGAGAGATATTGGCATACACTTTCAAAGATTAACTGGATACATTGTTGTTGCTATCTATTTGCTGGCATTGTTATCAACCTTGAAGAATACTCTGGCATGTGAAATTTAAAAAGGAAAGACTTTATCCCCCCCACACACACACACCTTTGGCATGTAGTTGAAATAAAACTTAATTTTCCACACCAGGCTTCTGTTCAAGGCACAGGAATAGGGCCAGTAAAGATTGGCAACCCTATAATGAACACATACTCCAAACAAACCAGTTTGTAGAATACAGGCATATTTCAAAACCTAGCAACAGATTTGCAAAACTGAAGATTATCTCTTTTAGAAAGGAAGGGGCACTGTGCTGCATTTCATTTATAAAATAGTAAAGCATTTTTAGCCAACTGTTTAAGAAATTCAATTTACCAACCATACAACATTTTGCAATAGTAAGAAATAGCTTGGGGCCAGATGCAGGAAAAATGCAGTTCCAAATATGGCAACCAAGCAGAATTAATTGGGACTTGGCTAGCATAGCGGGACCAATACCAAATACTCAGGGAATTTTCAACTTTAATGTCTCATTTAAATGATTGTTGACTAACCTTTCCCCTCCCTCTGCATCACAAGGCTACAGATGGCAAAAAAGTTCTTTGGTGCAGAAAGTTTGGGGAGTGCAGCTAATTACTTTTCCCTTGGAAATGTTTGGACATGTTTCTCATGTTAAAATGGCTTTAAATCCAAAATATCAAGCATTTTTTCAATCATCCATTAATTATCTGTAAGACTGAATGGAAATCAATACTACTCTGAAGCAAAGAGAAATATAAATTAGTAGCCCCAATTCTCTATTTGACTTCATTATCAAGATCTTTTATTATCTGGCTAGTTTTAAAAGTTCTTCTGTCTTTAATGTACATGAAAGATTGAGGATAAAACCTGTTGGACTGAACAGAATAATTACTTGCCCTTTTTTCTATTTTCCAATAAGGACTATGTACATGTCCTGCCTCTATAGATTTACATGTTATAGATATCTTCTTGTTTGGGTTCCAGCTGACTTTTTTGCAATTTTGTGACAGAATACTTTGTAGAAGTGCCATATTTTCCTGGCACTGAAAGTACACTCTGTGTAAATAGTGATGCTAGACAACTTTGAACTGTTTGTTTCTTTTGATAAAATAGGCATCTTTAAAAAAAAAAAAAGTCTGCCTCTGTTGAAAGATCAATATCATAAAATATTGGTACCACCCTAGATTTTACAGGTTTTATGTTTGTGAAATTCTGAGCTTCACTGATAGTTGTCAAAAGATGAGCTGTAACTATTTTAGTACATGAATAAACAGATAGAAAACAATTCAACAGAAGCTAAATAATCACTGCCACTAAATGGGAATTCACTATTTCTCCTTCTTAAATGAATTAATGAAAAATGGTATTAAGTCTCAATAGTTAAAATTAGCAAAAAGAAAATGTTCATTTGTGGTAAGCCAGTCAAAACAAGTCTGAACAATTGTAGCTCCTATATATTTCTAATATAAAGCAATAAAACAATTTGGACATCTACAAAAAATGAGTGTTATTGCATTATTGGTGTAATAATGGAAAATTAATATTTCATTAATTTCATTCTAACAGAAGAAATCAGCAATTTTAGCAATTTTCGGCCTGCTCAAAGTAATTGAAAACATCTTCTGTGCAAAATTTACACAATCTGGGGGCAGCAAAAAGTATTTTGGTACATGAATATTATTTTCTGCACAGAAAATGGGCAGAGGAGTTATTTTATGAAAAATTTGCACTTTTTCCAGTTATAATACTTTGTTCTGTGCAGAAATATTATTTTCTGTGCAGATAATGCTTTTTCATATACAACACTTATTAATTTTGTACAGAATAAATCCTGAACTACAAAAATGCTCATTAGTCCAAGATTCTCATCATTAGGGTTTCCTAACATTCAGCAAACATGTTTTTTAACCATTTTAAAAAAATATTTTTAAATAGTCAATCCATCCTCATGGTGTAATGATATGAAGTGGATCATAAATTCTTTGGAAAATTGGAGAGAGTAACAAATGCATACTTTAAAGAAAATTTTCGGTAACCCAAGGCAAAAGCTTCACTTCTATCTCATTCAATTAACTAAGTTAATGAAACCTTTCCAAAAAGAGGAGAAATGGTAAATACTATCAATGCTGTCAGCTTCCTTCTACATCAAAGTCACAATTTTTGGTGGATGCTCTCTTCTTCTTTTTCTTCTTCTTCTTTTTTGTGCTTGTTCACTAAGTTAATTTACTTTTTTTTTGGAAGCTATACATCTCCTCACTTGTAGTTTCTTTAACTTCTTTTTTCTTTAAAAGAGCCTTTTCCTGCCCCAAGCAACTCCTGATGCTCTTGTGCTAATATCTGAGACAAAATCCAGTGGCATGTTTAATCATCTCCCACATGTGATCTTCTGCGTGCACAGATTCACTATTTCTCCTCTTCCTCTTTTCAGCCAGTTTTCAATTACTGCAGTTACAGATTCATAACCTGGTTATAGGTCAGTAACTAATCTGTATTCAGTAAGACTATGTAATCTTAATCCATATAAATATTTCCCCATTCCACCTTAAGAGCCAGATGCCAGATCGGGCAAAGTAGGTCCATTCAACTGGTGACTGGAGTTCAAGGATGATGATGCTTCCACCCCCTTTGTAACCCATGCTATTATCAGAAAGAAAATATTCACTACTTGCTGACAGCAGAAGTGAGATATTCATTACCTGTTGACAAATCCTATCTCGGGGAAGAGAATTATTTATATTTATTGAGCCAGAGTTTTGCCGGATGGAAGCATAGATATCTGGGTATAAAGGCTGAAACCTCCCTGGCATAGGTCTGACCAAATAACCCCCAGTCACGTATCCAAGGAAAACCTCAGAAAGGCACGTATATGCATATCAAAGGGACCGGTCACAACTTTGCCACCTTAAGAGACTAAGTGTCCCCTGGATGAAGTTAGCAATCACAACTGTGGAAATTACAAAGCTGAGGTCCATCTGCATAACTCAGTTTCTGTCCTTTCCCAGGAAAGGGTCTGCCTCCCCCAGGCATGTTGTGTACTATAATTGAGTTCTCTTTCTAGGGCTTGCTTGTTTTCTCTCACTCGCTTTTCTTTCTCAGGAGAACTCCCATCTTTGACTAGTATATGTCATGCTGCTGGTCTGAGGTTCCCTCTGTTGTTATTGTTTTTCGTCTTTGCTTGCTTCTTCCCGAGCTGCAGCCTTCAAGATCAGGTGCCGTATAATCACTTTCTTTCCCTTAATATTTCCCACTCTTAAGACTTTCACAGTAGTCCTTGTATGCTTATGTGAGTGACTGTCCTGTGTGAATGTGAGGAAATTTTCCAGTTCTGCCAAATAAAATACTTTTAAATGGATACTTGATTTCTCTCTGTTGTGCAGTCTGACCCCTTAGACATAGGATAAAAAATCTGTGTTGCCCTGCCCTCTGTTTTGCTAAGCAGTGCTGTGCTAATTTCCCCAACTTTTGTATTTTTGAAGCAAATCCAGGTGTCCCCCAGGGACCCTCAAAAGTCAAGGTAACACCTCTGCAACCAGCAAACAAGACCGCAACCACTAGAAGCAGGACCTCTGTCCTAAATCCTTGTCATAGCCTGGCTCGTTGATAACACAGACTGGGAAGCATTGTTTTCCTTGTGCCCTGATTGCCAGCTGAAAAGACCTCCTCTTCCCAATACAATAGCTGGCTCTTAAGGTGGATGGGGTTGGGGAAGAGATTATGCCAGGAAGTGGCCTAATCTCTTAACTAACTGCTTAACTAAGTAGATGATCTAGGGCTTCAGCAATATTTTATATTGTCATTTTACCAGTCTGGAACTCAAGGTGGCTTACAGTAATCAAAACAGATACAGTTAAAACTTTGTGTTGTACAAAAGTTTTAAATATAGGCCAAAATTCACTAAGGCGTTTGTGACTGTACTCACAATCCCTGCATATTCATTACTTCAGGGAATACGTATGGACTGTAAAAGTCCCCCAATCCTTACTTACTGGACAGGAGCAGTTGCAAGCGGCAGGGGTCTGTTCCCTGTCAGTTGGGAAGCAACATATTGATATTTCCACCCCCACCCCCATAAGCAATCTCCAATGCAATGGGAAATTATGACAGAGACCTTGCTTCTGGGTGCACCAGAGATCACTCATGGTAGTGGGTGGAAATATTACTCATCTACTTCTTGATTTACAGAGCAACACACCCTATCACTCACAACAGATACTGGCCAATAAATCAGGATAAAGGAGAGGGCTTGGACTGAGAGATGCTACTTAGTTACATGATGAAGGTGGCCATGTAGCTAAGTAGGTGATACAGAATTGTAGTAGGTGATTATAGGCGTTGTTGTTGTTGCTGCTGTTGTTGTTGTTGTTGTGTGCCTTCAAATCATTTCCAACTTATGGCACTCTAAGATGATCCTAACACCGGATTTTCTGGGTCTGCAAGCATGTGAGGCACCAAGGTCTCCAAGTGGATTTCCATGACTGAATGGGGAATCAAACCCTGATCTCCAGGGTTGTATTTCAGTGGTCAACCCACTATAGGTGGCTCTCAGACTAGGTGATATATACTATAAATAAAATTTAAAGCAATTAAAAAACATTGAAAAGAAGAACAAACAACACAGGAAAGACCCTTTTGCCTTAAGCAATGTACCCGCAAGTGTTGGCTGAGCTGCTATTGGCCATCATGAAGACTAGTTAGGTTTGTGCTCCAAGGGTACAATTAAAGAATAAGGAATGTATGACCTTGCAGATGATGCCAGACTGCATCTCAGTCCTAGAGAGGTAGTCAGTTGTGAGGACAATTGGAGCTTCGGTCCAATAAATGGTGAGGACAATTGGAATTTCAGTCCAGTGGTAGGCACCATTGAACTCAGTAGGACCTCCTCAGAGATGATAAGTACAAAAATGTGTTTGTCATTCTGTGTTTAGCATCATGACAGTTACATGGGCTTTTTTATTTATTTGAAATGAGAAAGTAGGAGAGAAATATAGCAGATTTAACTAAATATTTTGTTTGCTATTTATGGCTATTGTACTATGATAGGTGAGGGATTCTGAATGCATTACAATAGCAACTGGGGTAGAGAGGAGAACAGCAATCACAAGAAGATACTGATATACCAGTTATCTTGTTTGTCCGGCATACATTTTATGATAAAATCAGGATTACAATTCATGTAGTTATAATCAGTCAGAAGGTATCTGAAATGTGGTATGTGTCTGCAGAAAATAAAGTATGTATTTGTGTGCACCAATGAAGGTGAAGTAGAAGAGTTTGAGTATTTTGTCACCTTTTTATTGTAATATTGAATAAGATTACCTATTCATGTCTGTGATTTCAATTCCATAGGAAAGAAACTTTCAGTAGTTATAAAACTCCATGTACACAATTTAAGCATAGAAGAATATAGTGAAATGAAACCTATTTCATAAGATGGAACAATAAACCTGTTCTTGCTTTTAGGGTTTCCCCAGTGAATCAAACTATTCTGATAACATTTTCACCTCTAGACAAGAATGCCTTGGATTAAAGTCCACATCTGGCTATGGGAGTCATAAAGAGTGCCCCAAGGCACTGGCCCACATTGTGCTGATGACTTCAGCGGGCCAACACCCAGCTGCTTCCCATTTGGGGCCCAGTTATGTAGGACATTATTAAATATTACAGCGTAATCTATCCTGCAATGGATTATACATATCCTTCATTTTCTGCACCATGGGGAATCAAATTGAAGTCAATGAAACTAACCATTTACAGTTCCAATTATAAGCATATGAGCAAGGTTGTGCATAACAGAGGCACTGGAAAGCATTAATATCATTGATGGTAGAACAGTGGCTAGGGCTTCTTCATACATAGTGACTGTTCCTGGTAAGATATATCCAAATTATTCATTATGCTTGGGGTACTTGTCCTCTGATCCCTGGAGTCTACTGTCCTGAATGAAAGACCAGCAGTTAGGGAGACAATGGGCTTACTCTTTTCTCTTACTCATGTTTGGCTTCTAAAAATTGCCACTCCCTGAACTGTTTTTCCCTCATGGGAAAAGGAGGCTCTTATTCTTGTTGAAAGATGCATCAGCAGCTGGAAAAGACCAGTTTTGAGAAAAATAACAGCTTTCTAAGAAAGGCTGAAATATGTTCTCCCACTTCTCAGTGCTGTGTGAAAGAATACATCACCTAATATATGCTTTAAAAAAATGAAGGAGCCAAGATTATGTGGAACTCTACAGAATGGTAACGAAGGCCCCAGGCTTAAATTGTAAGCACATTGTTATTTAGGAACAGTGGAGGTGAAGACAGAGTTTTCCATTTTGTTCAAGTGCACAGTTAATGACAGAGCATTCTTTCAGTATGTTTTGTGGCATGTATTCTGGCAATTTTTTTCTCTTTCCCATTCGGCCCTTTCCCATTCTCCACTTGTTGGACTCTAAGGCCATTTCCTCACTAGACGGTTACAATGCTATTATTCCACTTTCAACCCGTTATGGAATCCTGGGGTTTACAGTTTAGGGAGGGGCTTCAAAGCCCCCTCCCAATCTGCAAAGTCCAGGATTCCATAGGAGGTTGAAACTGGAATAATAGCACTATAACATCCAATGCAGAAATGGCCTAAATCACAGCATACTTGTCAATATGGCCGAAGTGAGGTATGTTGAGAGCTGCAGTTCACAGACATTGGGAGGGCCACACATTTCTCACTAGTGTGGTAGGTAAAGATACATTTCTTCAGAAAATCTCAAATGGTTTATTGTTAACTGTTTATTGTTTATGTTGTATTATGTTTTTACATTTTCACTGTGTCTGTTTTAATTTGAATTTTATTTGAACTGGTAGCTCTCTTTTAGGGGAAGAAAAGTAGGGTGTAAATTTTTCTAATAAATATAGTGCATGTGCACACACACACAAATACAAAACAATAAACAGAAAGACAGGAGGAATATTGCAAAGCATGTTGATGCTATCATCGTCGTCGTCGTCATCATCATCTTTATTTATATCCCACTTTTCTCCTCAAAAGGACTCAAGGTGGCTTACAATAATTTAAAAGAGAACATAGTTAAAACCATAGCATACAAAAGTT
The DNA here is from genome assembly GCA_948474755.1 of Ctenosaura bakeri. Taxonomy (NCBI): domain Eukaryota; kingdom Metazoa; phylum Chordata; class Lepidosauria; order Squamata; family Iguanidae; genus Ctenosaura; species Ctenosaura bakeri. Next base: position 304,212 of record CAOLHI010001091.1, on the reverse strand, counting down.
AAAACACACATTAAATGAACAATAGTAATTAAAACAATATTAAAATACATATTAAAAACAACAAATGACAATTAAAAAACCTGTATCTTTCTTCATACTAATCACGCATTAAATGTCTGCCGAAATAAGAATGCCTTTAGTTGTCTCCGGAAAGCAGGCAGGGAACTCTCTCTGGGACCCCTCTGAGAAGGGAGTTCCAGAGTCTCGGAGCAGCCACTGAAAAGGCCCTCTTCCACATTCCCACGAAATGCACTTGTGCAAGTGGTGAAACAGAGAGAAGGGCCTCTCCAGCAGATCTCAATGCTCGGGCTGCTTCGTAGGGGAGGATGTGGTCCTTCAAATAACCTGGACCTAAGCCATGTAGGGCTGTAAAGGTCATCATCAGCACTTCAAATTGTGCCCAGAAACAGACCAGCAGCCAGTGGAGCTGTTACAGCAGGGTCTTTGGGTTTATGTCAAAGGATGACAGAGGTTAACAGAACTCTTGGTATATATTAACCTTCAAAAGTCATCACCCAAAAGGGGGAATTTAACATTGAATGATGCAAAGCAGAGAATGCAGATGCTTAAAACTGATCACTGTTTAGATGGCATCTTTACATTAGGGCCTTATCATGTGAGTTAAATTATTAACTCTTGCTCATTTAGGCAATATTGGTGTCAGTAATCATACCTTTTAAAGTGAGTAAGTTCATTGATATTCCTGTAAATCCTGTGGATTAATATTATTCTAAATTCTGATATGTTAAATGAAGTAAAAAGTGTGTGGCAGACAGTCAGTCATAATTCAGAATAATAGCTTGGTTTTAGTTGGATCCATTTCCACTTTAGGCAACTTCACTATGAGTTTATAGTATCATTAATCTAAATAGAAAAGTAATTCAGATTACTATTAATGGGTAGCAGGTCAAATACTTGTTGGTATTGTTGTATACCTTCAAGTTGTTTCCAACTAATGGTGATCCTAAGGTGAACCTGTGACAGGCACCTTTTCCCCCGGTTTTTAAAAAGCCCGCTCGCTGACTGCTGGTGACGTATCCGGGCAATTTAAGGTGTGGAGCTTGCAAATTATGTACGACCCAGTGTGCTCCAAGGTGTGGACTACGTCTGTCAGATGTCACCCTGCCCCATTTTATTTACCCCGTGTGGAAAAGGCCAGGGTTTTCTTGTCAAGATTTTTTCAGGGGAGGGTTACCTTTGATATTCTTTGAGACTGATGCCATTTCCACACAGGATTCCATGGGATGTTGAAAGTGGAACAATAACTATAACAGTCTAGTGCAGAAATAACCTGAGAGAGCATAAGTTGCTCAAGGTCACTTAGTGGATTTTCATAGCTGGCATGGATTTGAATCCTGGTCTCCAGAGTCATAGTCCAAACCTCAAACTCACTACATTACACTAGTTCAACTACTTAAAGTCCACTTAATTAGTAATGTGACAGAGAATCATCCAAAGATGATCTTATTTTTACAGGGAAAGGAGAAGGATCCTTGTATCAGTCCTGCTACATTTCTTAAGCTCATTACAGCATAGCAGCAGGCTTGTCTAGTCCATCTGCTTCATCAAAGTTCTCTTAATATGGATCCAACAATTTCAGATTTGGATATGTCCCCCTGCCACTACCAGATTCTTAGCACCAGTTCCTAAGAACTAGAACATGAAAATCTAGGTTTCCTTTTCCTTTTTTTTTCCCTTTTCTTTCAAGAGTGTTATTTTCAGATGTTCAAATGGGCATCATGACTGATCAGCGAAAAAAGCAGGTATTCCATACTATTTGTTTTGTTTTGTTTGGCTTTTGAAAGCTGATTGTTCTGGGGAAAGGGGCCTTTCATGTGGTCTATTTTTCATATTTTTTCTCCTTTTTAATGGTTTAATTAATTTTTAACTGTATTTAATTTTATGGTTTAGTTACATTTTTAATATATGATGTAATTTTGTTGGTTGCATCCATTCAAAGTTTTGTAAACTGCCTGGAGTCCTAGACTGGGAAACAGGGGTAAAATAACTAAAAGCAACTTGGTCGAATGAATATTTTAAAAAATATGCCAAAAGTTTGAATTCCAAATAAATTTTGGAAAAAGCATATTTCTGTAATGGAACTCAAATTTGGAAAGTTTACTTTTGAAGACAACAACTCCCTGAATCTCCTAATAAAGATAGTGGCCATTGTGGCAGGAAATTTCACAGACCTATAGTCTTAAAAGTAACTTTTCCAAGTGTCAGGAATCTCTCCCTGCCAAGCCACAGCCAGCATGGGAGGAAGGAGGCCAAGAATATTTTCAGGGATAGTCAGAATATACCAAATACCAGGAAAACACAAGCTGAGCCAGGTCAAGGTCCAGTCCAAATGTTCAGGAGGCAGAGATCCATTCGGAGGGTTTCAAGGAGCAGGAGATGCGAAGGTCATGAGGGCTTGCTAGTAACTGCTGCACGCAAAGAGCAGCCATGCCGGCAGACTTAAATAGTCACTGTGAACAGGTGCTGCTTCTTATTGTTTCCTCAACCTAGTCCATGCAGCCTCCCTCTGAGCAGTCTGTTTCAGCCTTCTTCGTGATTGAGGGCTGATAGGCATAGGTGGCTGCCACTCTTCTGCATCACTGCTGGTTCTCTCTCTGGCCCTTTTCGCATGCATTTTTTTTGCGCGAACGCCCCTTGAGTGTTGCGTGAATGGGAGTGTCAGTCCATACGACACACACCCACTCACGCGATGCTCAGGAGGCTAAAGTGGGGCACGCGTGTGCATTTTCTTATTTTCGGCTCTAAGCCGAAAATACTGCATGGTCGCGCAATACTCGCAGCGCCCTCGCACATTTACCTGCGTGCGGTGCGTCGGCGAGCCAGGACGATCGCACTTCCTTCCCCCAGTGCAGCCTACAGCTCCCAGACTGCACTGTGAAAGGAAGGGGCGGGGCGCTAGCGCGACGGTCATGCAACTGGCAAGCCGATGCGGGAGGCAGAAGGGCTACCGTGAGCGGCTTGCGCAAACGGCTGCTCTTGTGAGCGCCACTCCCCACTGCCTCAACGAAGGTAAGGTGCGAAAAGGGCCTCTGTCACGAACTGGCTGGGGCACCTCTGTCTCTGTTTGACCTTTCAGTGCAGGGAATGTTTGCAGGTTGATTTGCTCACTCACTGGCCCAGTCCTCGGCACAGTCAGTTGCTCCTCGATCTCAGAGGCATCATCTATCCCACTCACTGACTCGGCCCCATGTACAATCAGTTGCTCCTCAATCACAGCAGCAGCATCTATCACACCAAGCCCTGAGCAGAACCCAAGTTTTGCATGTAGAAAGCCCTAGTTTAAATTTGTATCACCTCAAAAGGATTGGGTCGTCAGTGATGGGAAATAACTTCTCTGCTTGAACTTCTGGAAACCAAGGGAAAAGAAAAATTAAATCCTAGAAAATTTTAAAAAGGTGGGCGGACAGGACATTTGTAAAAATAGACAAACATAGGATTACTGAGTTTTCCATATGATTCCATATAGATCTTAATTTTATGTGAAAGCAAATATGAGACCTATGGTATATATTTAGAGTCTAGTATTGTGCCCATTTTAACTAAATTCATGTTCTGCTTACATTTATTAATGTATATGTACAGCTTTTTTCTAGAAGCCCCAGAAGAAAAGTGCATGAATATTTTGAGGTGTGTTGAGCTATTTTTAAGAACAAAATTCTCTTCACACTTTTTAAAAAAGAAACATAACACTGTGTCTCTCATTTGCTTTGAGTTCTTTCGGATGTTTCCATTTTCTTTTGTTGTCAGTCTCAGGAAAGTTCATGATGATTTGGAGTCAACAACACTGAGAAAGATGTTCTGATAGCTATTCATCCCACGCTGCCTAGCTTGCTATGGCGGGGGGGGGACGGCCTTTGCCGCCCTCCCACGCCACGAGATCACACTGCATTGACCGACGGGAGGAGGAGGGGCGGGGCTCAGTATTTGGAGCCTGCCCCTCCTCCCGTTGGCCATTCTCGTCGATCCAGGCGAAGGAGGAGGTCGTATCAGCCCTGGGCGGAGGCGCCACATGGCTGATTTGAGGCCTGTTCAGGCCTTCCTCCTTTGCTGGGACCCGAGGGGCTCCTGCAGCGTCCGGGCCTTTTCGGGTGGATGGAGGCGGCGGCTGCCTCGGCGACCGCCCAGGTAAGGCCTCGGCCGCTTCGCTGCAGCCGCGTCAGTGCCGGCGGCGGGGTACTGGGCATTATTTGCAGCATTTATTATCTCAACAGTACGAATCTGTAAAGTGGAGCTGTGTTGTCACCAGTGTTGATTCTTGTAATGCAGCAGAGGGCATATTTATGTTTGACAACCAGCCAGAACAGTTAAAATTTGTAGATATTCTGAAATGCAGGAATGTAAATTTTCATGAGTTGTATCCTCATAGGCAAGAATGAGTAATATTGCTATAGGTCTTCAAATTATACGGCATTTACATAGTATTTTATCTTAGTACCTTCACTAAGGCCATTTTAGCACTACGGCTGGGGCGGGGCCTTCCTGCCAGGCCAGTGAATGTTTTGTACCTGGGGAGGAAGGGGTGCATTTCAGGCAACAAATTGTTTTAGAAGAACCCCTAGTTACTTTTCTGTAAAGTGTCCCAATATTTTTATGGGAAGATTACTGTATGACAAGTGTTATCACGCACTCTTGATGATATACTATAACACAGAGAAACTTCAGAGTCCAAAAGCTTGGAAGAATGAGACACATAGGCAAGGAGCCCATTCACACTACACAGTTAAAGTGCTATGATTCTACTTTAACCGTCATGGCTGCCAGCTATGGAATGCTGCAGTTTATGAAGCAGTGGTTACAATTTGCAGTCAGAGAGGGCTGCAAACCCCAGGATTCTACTGGTTGTTGCCATGGCAAACACAAGTAAGATACAGAATATCTTTGCAAACTGAAGAACTGGGTTGGAAGCTAACTGCACTCTAATAGTGGATAGGTACTATTTTAGTGTTAGGAAGTGCTGCAGCATCAGCCTTCAGTTACAGATCCCAGGTGTTGGTCTGTAGATATCCGTGCAAGGATGATACAGTTATCTGGAATTGCTTAGGACAAAATCGAAGACATTTCTGCCCAAACCTGTGATTAACAATCTGGCACGGGCACATTTCAATGCCGCACTTTTTCCATGAGGGCAGAACTCATTATCTCCCATACCAGCAGCCTTCTGTCTGATGGAACGGCCTCAACTCTTACAGAAGCGTAGCCCTGAATAGTCTGTCTAGTTCTGGGTTGAGTTTGCCTCTATTCCAGTTCACTGATCTTCCAGACCAACCGCCTGTTATGCTTTGGCTGGTTCAGCCCTCTCGTCAGTATTTGTTATTTACTTGCTCTCAAACTACTGGTGTCATAATTAATAGAAGGGGCGGAGAGTTGGCCTGTCATATGGGATAATGCATTAGCTTCCTTCACTGATAGGGCCTTCTACATTCAGACTACAATATTATTGCTGACACTGCTTTCTGTTTTTGCTTTGATCCCTTTGCACGGGCAGTGATGGTGTACAGAGCAACCAGACCCAAACTCCTGACTCTGAAGGATTCTTCCTCAGAACCAGGCACTGTGGGGAGGATGCCCTGGAAGTTTGCCTTTGTCTAATAGACAACAATTGGCTCTGTGTTTTTCTCTGCATTCTCTTCAGGAGATTCTGTGCAGTTTCTGAATTTTGGAGAGGTCTTGTGGGGCCTTTAACAGCTGCTGTATCTAACAGGCCAAGATCTATCACTGGTCTTTCCTTTAGTAATTATACTTGATACAGCAATAAAGTAATACCATGGCTGGATACACAGTGGACTAAATAGGCATCTAAAGCAAGTGGTTCTTCTAGTGGATTAAAAGACGTTTATGCCAGATGCCAGTACATCGGCATCCAACAGGTAATGTAGGTTTTCATCAGGGTAGTTTGTTTTCTTCCTGTTAGTATTGAGCATCAGTGAAATGAAAGGAATGAGAAAGGAAGGTCAGGAATCAGCCACCTTCTTTACCTTCTTTTACTAAATCCAAGATAAATCATATTTAAGACCAAAGAAAAACATGAACCAAGGGGGAAATCTATGAGGCACACTTCTGTGTACCAACAGCAACTCAAATGTGCCATGGTACACAGAAGAAGTATGTTCAGTTAGGTAGATTGCATTTGATACAGCAGTGCGGGTGGTGCGCAGGCATGGGGTTTGGGCTGAGCTGGCCAAAACAGATATCAAGTCAGCCTTCCGCCTACTACATGTGCACCCATCCAGTTTTGAACTTTTGGGGTTTACCTTTGAGGGTAAATTTTACGTTGAACACTCCCTCCTGATGGGACGTTCGGGTCGTGTTTTGCCTTTGAGACGTTCAGTACCTTTTTGGATGGGTCATTAAAAGGAAATTAGGCCTTCAGGGCTTTGTGCAACATTGAGATGATTTTCTATTGTCGGACGCTGGGGCTCCGGGCAATGCGCATTTCTTTGTCAGAATTTGCATCCTTGATGGGAAAACTGGGTGCCCTTGGCACACGAGTAAACAGAAGGCCCCACACAGGGACTTACATTTTTGGGAAATCGAATTGGACAGTAAGCCAAGCCCATAAATTGCCGCCAGCTAAAGTTCAAGATCTCGGGTCAGGGGTGGCAATTTTCTGGGGTAGGCGCAAAGTGACTCTCAGGGAATTTCAGGAGATATTAAGGCATCTGAATTTTGACTGCAGGGGATGGCGCGTGGCAGGGCGTTTATCAGGCGGCTTTGCAATGCCTCTAAGGGTGTCACCAAGCCACACCACCGAATTAGGATCACTAGAGAGTTGAAGTTAGACTTAGAAGCATGGCAGGAGTTCTTGGCTGTTTTTAACGGTGTCACCTTTTGGCGTGATGAAATTAAAGTCAAGGATACATTGCAAATATATTCTGACGCAACAGGTTCCATTGGCTACAGTGTCTTTTTCGGAGGCAGGTGCTGCGCTTAGAGATAGCCCGGGAGTTGGGGCGGAAGCGGGCATCACAGCTGACCTGAAAATTTTTGGAGTTTTCCCAATATGGGTAGCAGTGCGCATCTGGGCACGTAAGTAAGCAAATGACGCCGCCCAGTTTGGTGTGATACCAGGCTACAGTCAGAGTGATCAACTATCCTTCTTCAAAGTAATAGCGTGTTATGAGACTGGAGCGGGCTTCAATGTCTACGATTTAGCATTGTTTTCAAAGCAGTACATGTTGCGGGCATTGATAATTCTTTGGTTGACTCTCTTTCCCATATGCAGATGGAACGCTTTAGGGAACTGGCTCCAGCCCTACCAGAACCGATGCCCGCTGGCGTGTGGAATCTTGGCGGGGTGAGGTAATGAGGATGATAGGTATGTCAATCGCACCCAGCACTAAGAAGGGTTACAGCAAGGCAGTTAGGGAATTCAGCAACTTTCGTAAGTCCAAAAGGTTGCAAGACACTTTTGGACTCCCAGTAGACCACATTTTGCAACTTTGTGTGGTCCTTAAGCAAGTAAACGGTACGAGGTAACAGGCAACCACTTTCTCATGGTACCCTAAGGGGTTTGGGTGATGCATGGAAAGTAGTGTGTTCCTCAACATATGAGGCTCTTTTGTTTCAATCAGCGGCTCTCATTGCATTTTTCGGGGCGTTAAGAATAAGTGAATTGGTTGTTCAGAGCAAAGAGGATAGATCGGACAGGGTCCTGGAATTCTGGGACCTGTCTTGGGGGAGTGGAATTTCTGTCTGGTTATAAGGGGATCAAAGACAGATCAGGCCAAACGGAGCGATGTTGTGACCTTACGGGAATACATTGATGCAACCTTGGGCCCGGTAAGGGCACTTAGAGCTTATACTGCTAACAAAGGAACATGCGGGACCTCTTTTTTATCATGCAGACACAATTCTACTCACTAGGTATCAATTCTGGACCATTACAAAGAAGGCCCTGCTACAATTAGGCCTGTAGGGAGTCAATTTTGGCACACACTCATTTTGCATAAGGGCTGCTTCCACTGCAGCACAGATGGGCAGGAAAGCTGACGACATCAGGAGGATGCGTAGGTGGAAATCCTCGGCGTTCAGGCGCTATGTCAGGCCAATTGATCTGCCTTAACGTTTTGGTTCCTTTCCAGATTGACCTGCTGCGGAGGAGAGGAAGCGAATGTGGATTTGCGGTCACAGTTTCAGCTCCTGGGCTGAGCGGCAAGCTCGTAATGGTTATATGGGCCCGAACCTGGGACTGGGTGATCAGGCGGCCATACATTGGCTTGGAAAGAGAGGTCTGCAGTGGCATGGCTTGCTACCTCTGTTGTTCAGGGAGCGCGGTGAGCCTCCCTCTGATGTGATGGTCATTCACCTGGGTGGTAATGACCTTGGACTGCTAAAGGAAAGGCCTTGGTGTTACAGGCCATTCATGATATGCGGCTTATGTTGTTCAGGGAGCGCGGTGAGCCTCCCCCTGATGTGCTGGTCATTCACCTGGGTGGTAATGACCTTGGACTGCTAAAAGGAAAGGCCTTGGTGATATAGGCCATTCATGATATGCGGCTTATGCAAGGCACATGGCCTCACACTTCTATTGTTTGGTTTGCATTGATACAAAGGACATGGGGAGAGTGTGCTGATCCCCGGCACATAGAACAAGCCCGCCAATTGGCGAATAGGGAGATTCGTTGTGCCTTGAGACAGGGCTTGGGTTATTACATTCCTCACCAACATTGTTTTTAATAAACTGGAGATTTATTGGCATGATGGCGTACACTTGTCACCAGAGGGCAATCAAATTTTTTACAGGATTTGCAAAAGGGGCTGGAATTGATTCTGAGGGGATGGGGGGATAAAGACTAAGCGGACGCTTGCCCTTATCCATGGCCGGCAGGGGGGGCTTTAGGTTTGGTGTGTACCTATGGCACCCCCCCTTGTGGGGTGTAGGATAAATCCTATCCTTGGGGAGGGCCCTGGGATCACCCCACTTGCTGCGCAGCGGGGAGTGGGCCTTGGAGCTCTCCTTCCAGACAAGGGCTGGCCAAAAGTCTTCATGCAACTTTAGCGGTTGGCTTTGGGGCCCGGTATTTTGCCCAACGGCTAGGGGAGATGGTTGGGAGCTGCCTCTTGACCCTAGTCCGTGGATGCTGTATACCCCCCCTGTTTTTCTCCTCAGATCATAAAACGCAAGTTCATGTTCAAGTTGAAGTTCAAGTTTAAGTTCACCCCTTGTTAAATAGGCATATTAATAAATTGCCCTAGTTCAACCCAAGCTCTGTCTGTGGTCTCGTTATTTCGTGGGTTGGGCGGCAATAAAGATGCTCTGATAACTACTTAGGTTCTTCAGCTCAGAACTACTGACAAAACTACTGCTTCTTGTAGCAACATTGATACACATATTACTTAATGTTTGTTTTGCCTGCATGGTATGATGTATATTTCATGGTTTCATAGTCTCTTACTTTCAACTGCATCTGTTTCACATTTTAAAGTGTATACAATTTAATATTGGTCTCTACCAACTTAATGTCAAGTCTCATTTCACCAGTGGAGGTTAGGGGAAAAACATTATCTCATGATAGAACACATGTTTTGTCTGCAAAAGATCCCATGATAAGCCCCTGCGATCTCCATTTACTTACATAAAACATTATTCTTTTTTATTATTATTTAAAAGGAACAATATATCATAGTCAAGATTTTAGGTACCTCTCTCTGAGACCTTGGACATTGCCTCTGGAAATAGAAAAAAGCACTTCCTTCAGGGGCTCTTTCACACTGCACAATTATAGCACTATACTGCCCTTTAACTGTCATGATTCCATCCAATGGAATCCTGGGCTTTGTAGTTTGGTGAGGCACTAGAGCTCCCTGAATGAGAATTCTAAACACCTCCCCCTAAACTGCAAAAGCCAAGATCCCAGAGGATGTTGCCATGACAGTTAAAGTAGAATATAACATTATAACTGTGTAGTGTAAAAGGGCCCCAGGTATGAGGGGAGAATGTTATATTCTGAGAAAGTGTCAGGCCCCCAGGCCTAATGGAGAGTACTGAGCTTAATGAATATGAGGACATAGGAAGCTGCTTTATACAAGGTTAAACTATTAGTTCACTAAGCTCAGGCTCTTTCTGCAGGACCCTCCCATCTTGCAATGGGGACAGGAGAAGAATAGGAGTGCAACAATGCTTCTGCATGACATTGGCCCTTTCCACACCAGCCTATTAAAATGGTGCAGAGCGACCTCCAACGGAGGTCTTCTGCACCATGAAGTGGACTGGGGCAGACTACTTTTTGTAGTTCCACACCTCAGTCTGCTTCGGAGTGACCATAACTGGTCACGCAGCATGCTTTTTAAAAACCTTTTTAAAGAGGTTTTAAAAAAGTATGGAGCGTGCGACCTCGTGTCGCTCTGTTGCCGCACTCCGGTGCAGATTTGCAGGCGCACACTAGTGCATGCCTGCAGATCTTTCAGGGGTGGGCTTTAGGCTGGCGAGCTTCTCCAGTTGGTGGAGAGCCGCCATTTTGGACGCCGCAGCAGTGTGGAGCGACGAGCTCGCACTGCTCTTTGTCAGGACAGACGCAAACGGACCAACCAAAAAGCCAGTGAATAACAGCAGGAAGCATTTCCCTCGCCGCATGCGGAAAGGGCCATTGTTGCAGTCCTGTCCTTCTCCCATCCCCAGGCAGTACAATCACTGATTAAATCATTGACAGGCTTTCTCCATCAATGACCTGCAATCACACCACCATCCCAGATTTACCTGTCCTGCAGAAGCCACAGAAGTACAACGGCTATGCTTCCTGCCCCAGTGCAGCCTGGGATAGTACCCAGCTGCGCTGTGGAAGAAATAGCCATTGCGCTCCTTTCCGCAGAGAGCCAGCCAGTGGAAGGGAGCACTCACATCACACTCCCCTCCCAGCACAGCCACTGCCAGGATCCCCACTGGTCATCTTCACTAAAAGATAGGGTGCAGAAAGGACCTCAGTCTTATCTACACAGAGTAGCAGTGGTTGTCCAATGTCTCGGGAGGGAATCATTCCCATTCTGCTTGGAGATGCTATGAACTAAACAAGGAACCCCCCCCACCCCGCCCAGAAACTAAATGCTCTGATGACAAACTGTATGCCTTCCCTGAATAGCATAAGGGTAGATAGTATAAGCTTCATGTGTTCTCATGGTCATCTAGATGTAGTAAGGTTTATCAGGTCAAAGATTGTCTGTGTTTATGAACAAGGGATCCAAAAGGTTCAAAAGGAAGGAAGGAAGGAAGGAAGGAAGGAAGGAGGGAGGGAGGGAGGGAGGGAGGGAGGGAGGGAGGGAGGGAGGGAGGGAGGGAGGAACTACTTGGCTATAGTACCAATCACAATGTCATAACATAGTGAACAAGCTTTTGACCTCCAGACTGCAACCTTTGTCATGACCTGCATGACCCTGGGCTCACCCATGGAAAACAGACCCTACACACAGGAAAAGGGTAGGCACAATGCCTCAATACTACTGTTATTCAAAGCATACGCAGCCCTTGTTTAAACATTTTCTTTACACAGTGCCTCTTTTAGACGTCATGCTCAATAAAACACTTGTTCTCTAAAACTCAAAATGAATTAAAGAAAAGAAGACAAAATAAAAGCCACAGTTTTAATAGTACCATTTTTATTAGAACTTAAACACTCAAGTGAAAGGGATTTACATAAAAGAATCTGACCTGGATGATATACTCTACATGACTGAAAATTGCTTTTTGGCTCTTCATAAACTTTTGGCTTGACTGGCAGGTACTGTGTAAAAACAATATGTGAGCTCTGCTTTCATTTAAATGTGCACTCTCACATGTCACATTGCATTATGTATTTTCATTCAATATTTTACAACAGCAATAATCACCTCAAGTGCATTAATATTAGGCTCTTATATGGAATAAACCAATATGTGTCAAAGCAGACTGGCAGCTGCTTAACCCTTCACTTGCTCTCACTTGTTGGCGTGTATGAAGAACCCTTCCGTTGGAGTTGGAGCCTATTACTGAAAACTCAAAAGAAAGACTCTGTATTAGAAGCACAGTTTCATACGCTCATGGAGAGCATGTTCCCAAAGCCACTTAATGCTAATGGGTTACTTCAGAACTTCAGAACTACTGCGACAAATAGGTAGATCAATCTTAATTGTCACTAGAAGTCAGAAAGCTACCCAAGACCCCTTTTTCCTAGCCTTCTGGCTCTCATCTTTTACTTTACTGGTCAAATCATTCCTGCAACTCAGCAGTATTCTCCAATACAGTAAAGGGACCAGCACAAATAATAAAGGAGATCTCTTTACCAAATGAAAAGGCTGATTTCAACTTATACTTTCACAAAACTGTGTAAACAGTGTAAGCTTATGAATCTAGACTCAGAAGTAAGCTGCACTTACTTCACTGAGATTTATTAAACCCAGGTAAGTGTGTAGGGCACTGCGACCTAAATCTTTCAAGCAACTAGCTGTGGCAGATACAACATTTACAGATATGTTCTTTGCAGATGTGCTGTCTGTTGCTCCAGAATGCTGGCTCCCAAGCACAGGCCATCACATCCTCTAAATTTGCAGAGATAACAAACTCAGATGCCAGTGGTCGAGCAATATCAGGATGTGGCCAAGATGGCAAAAGTTATTAATGAGGAAGAACACACAAGCCAGGATTGGCTGCAGCAGTTTGCTTTTGTCTGAGCCTACTAAAATCCTCCATTCCTCCCTGCTGAGTTAGTGGAGCAAACTACTTCTGCATTTTGAACTTAGTTTGCAGCATTTGAAGTAAGCTGAGGACAAAAGGGAAAAGTGGAAAGAGAAGAGAGAAATAGGGACATTTAAAAGCAGCTGAAAAAGCGGGACAACAGAGGATTAATTGAGACTGTTCCTGCCAAATTGAGATGGGTAGACAAGATAGATGCCAGAAGTCTCAGCCAGGATGACTGACAGTGAGGGTTTCTGAGAAATGCAACCCAATGACAGTACAAGAACCACTGTTTTAGGGTGCTATTCTATCCATCCAAGGTTCTCTCTAAGAGATTTCTTCCACCCTTGAAGAGGTATATTCACATTTGTTCAGAAAATCAACAAGGATTATCTTTTAAAATTTTCTCAAAGCCATTATGTGATGTGAATTGATTGTAATGGGACCAGTCTGAGAGTTTCAATGGGTCTACTAGTCCATTAGTATATGCATCTGGCACATGAAGTAATGCAGTATTGTGCTGTTGCTGGACTTTCTCTATATTTACTGGGCAAAACAATGGATATACATAATCCCCACTTTTATTTTTCAGGTCTTTTGTTCTTGATGTCAGTAGGCTAGACTCTAGACCTACCAAGTCTGTCACATTAGTCAATTAAAAGAAGGGGAATAAAATACTACTTTGTGAATGACTGTTTAAAGCAGAAAAATGAGAGGTTCCATTTAACATCTGTCAGTTACAGAAAACTTTGTTGAAAAGAGTCCTGGAAAGATGCCATCAGTAAAAACATTAAAAGAGAGGGAACCACAGATATGGGAAAAAAAATGTGGTATCACAATGGATGGGAGTAGGATTTGTTACTGGATGAAAAGGAACATTGGAGATTTAAGTTTTTTGTCATAACATGTTGTATACATTTCCTGGGTTTTTTTCTCCCTTAAATGCATACTTGATATAGAAAAGGTCTGCAAAATTGCATGACCAGAGCTTAGAATATCTACTTATGTCCTTCTTTAGAAAACAAGCTATAGCTAAGTTACAATACAGCTTTGAGTTGAGAAGTGATGTCACTATTTCTCTTGCAGTATAATTACAACTGCATAACTATAACTGTAATATGCTTATAACTACAACTATACAGGGTTTTAGCTGGTGAGGTAGGAATGTCATACAGCTCAGATGGTTCATGCTAGTCCTTCTGGTGCTTCCTTATACTTTGTCGTAGGTGTTGAAGCAAAAGATTGATGGGAGGAATTTGTGTTCTGTACCAATTGCTGGTGGCTTGTAATGTTTAGAATTTTAAGCGAATAAAAAGTTAGCTGTTTCATTTCTTTTGAAAAATAGTAGTGATGGGATGAATCCAGTATTTTCTGGATCTGGATCCAGATCCCTGGTCTGCAAATCCATGAATCTTACAAATCTTGAATCTTTCAAATCCTCCCTGAGGGGGATAGGAGAAGAGTGGGGTGTCCGGGAAAATGAGGGGGATAGCAAGATCACGCTCCCTGCTGCTTCCTCCTGCCCGCCTTGGGCCTGATCACAGCTGGGGCAGCTGGGAAAACAATGGGGGGAATGAGGCCACTTCCTCCTGCCTGCCTTGGACCTGATCGTAGCTGGGGGCCGGGAAAATGAGGGGAGTGCAAGATTGCACTCCTCGCCGCTTCCTCCCACCTGCCTGAAGCCTGATCATGGCTGGGGTGGCTGGGGAAACAACGGGGAGAGGGAGATCGTGCTCCCTGCTGCTTCCTCCCACCCACCCCGGCCCAATCTTGCCGGCCACTGGCAGGAAAAAATTGTGCTTTCCACCACCTCCTCCCACCAGCCCTGGTCTGATCATGCCAGCCACAGACAGGAGGAGGTATGGATTCAAAAGATTCAATTAACCTCCTCCTGCCCAGGGATTCAGATATGTGAATCTTGAATCCTTGCCCAGGACCCGAGGATTCGCGGATACATTTGGCCCATCCCTAAAAAATAGTTAAATAGCAAATAGTAACTAACTGCTTCTTGATCCTTGGAACTATAACTAATGAATAATTCAAATGGAATTATAACTACCCAGAAGGACAGAGCAATATGGCAATCCCTGGAGCAGTAGAGCTGTAGTTTAAATAATGTAGTACAATGAAAAGAGTAGTCCAAACAGAGTTATCTCCTCCTTTGACAGCATTTCCCCCACAACTGAATATGATAGTGGTCCCTGCCCAATATGGCTGTTTACATTATTTTACATAGAAAAATAGTATAGAATGGTGTCTACTGGCTTCTGCTTCCACTGATATTAAATACAGTGAAAAGAAAACATAGCTATGTGGTCCATGAGAAAAATAAATTCACCATTCAAATTCAGTCAGTTGATATTGGGATAGCCATCTTACTTGGTGCTTTTGCTCCAAGTTGACATAGGAGTCATGTGTTTCAGCTAAAGGAAGAAGATAATTTGCTGAATATCTGGGAAACTTTGCCTGCGGAGATGGGAAAAGGCACTAGATCCTGCTCTTGAGGAAAAGCCTAATACCTAAGCCCCTCAAAGCTCAAGCTGATATTTCAAGCTTATAGACTCAGTTTTGGGACTGTATTCTAATACAGATTCTATGGTTTTATCCTCCCCCTCAGGATTATTTATGTGTATTTTTCTGTTACTTCTCCATCACTAAATCTGAAATGCCAAGCTTCATGAAGAGTTCTGACAGTCTTGAAAGCTCAACTTAACTATTTGAGTAGTCCAATAAAAGTATTACCCAACCCTGACTTTTGAAACATGTGACAAAACTGTGCCTGTTTTTAGATGGCATTCTAACAATACTTTGGGGAGAAGTAACATGATTTGTTGAGCCCCTTCTGCATCAAAGGAGAACAATCAGGCCATGTGCACAAGTATATTCTCAACAAGGCAGAGTTCCCTGGAGTTCCCCAGTGTGATGCCATCAGAACCAAGCCAAACTATCATTGACCTGTCAACCATAATCCCAACTTTCCTTTCCTTTTCAGTCACTGCTAGTTCACCTTCCATCGGTATACATCACAGAGGTATACATCACATGTGACTCTCCAGATATTGCTGAGCTTGATTTGGCTTTCTTCCTCACCATTGGCTATGCCAGCTAGGGTTGCTGAGACTTGCAGTCCAACAACATCTGGAGAGCCATATGATTCCCACCCCTAGTATATATGTTGGGATTTTCCTTCCCAGTGTAAATATTTTGATTGATTTTTCCTGATTTACCCAGGTAGAAAGGGTAATTTTGTGTGATCTAGACACAAACTAGAGTAAACATTGGGTTCTGCATTCTGTTTTAGCCTAGTATCAATGCTGTTTTGTTGTTCAAATACAACATACAAATGCAAGTATTTGTTGTTTAGATATGAAACAGATTTTTTTTTTGAAGTTTAGCACTTGATTTTAACTAAATGTTGTGCACTGCATATTACAACCCTGCCAACATTATTTCTTTTTTAAAAAAAATCCATCCAGGCTATAATTCAGTAAAACAAAACATTTTTAAAAACCCTTCAGGAAATGAATGTATTATACATTTACATTAGAATTCACCACGTGTTTTGAATCCATGGTAGGTACCAGCCTGACATTGATATAAAACCTCTGAGAATGTTTTTCGCACACTAAGCAGAAATTTACATGATGGCAAGCTCTTTCTCCATTACAGCTGGTATTAAGAGACTGTATCCATCTACTTGACAATTTTGTTGCTTCCCCCTTGTTCTTCTTTCTTGCAGCTCCCTGGAACTTTGGGGAGTGATGATCCTTCATTTTGCTGTCATCTACAACTGATGATTTAGTTTGACATCAAAACTCAGTTTAGGGGGCAGGAGATTATTGTGATGTAAAATAATTCAAAGTACCACAATTAAGCTTCGTCAAACTAGCGGCTATAGTGCCCTCATTTTTCTCCCCTTCCAATGGATCAAAGCTCACCTTTGAACATGTGTTTTAAATTATACAAACATATATTTTTATGATGTTGCACCAAAGCTAGGGCAGTCTGGGGTACAGAGTTTCTCAGCAAACTGAAGTCTGGCTTGTCTGTGTTATGTTTTTCTATTATGTATATTTGGGGAAGGGGCAGGAGACACAAAGGGCAATGCTTTTGTCAAAATGATGAATCGTACACATTGTCAGAGAATTCTGTACTAAAATGAATCATTACTTATAACCTTTAGCAGGCTAAAAGGAATACACACACACTCACGTATCTGGGGAAGTGTTGATACAGAAAACAGTAAGTTCCAAGTATATTCTAGATTTAGCAACTTCCTCCTCTTCAACAATGCAGTCTCTGTTGAAAGATTTAGTAATAAGTGAACCTGGATGAATAGACTGGAGACAATACAGGAACACCTTGTTAGTGTATGGTATCCATTCCTAGATTAGACTGATGCAGTTTATTACTGAGTATACATATACAAAATTGCCCCGACACTGTTTTACACAGAAGTAAGAGCTAACCAGCTTTCTGTTGTTGTTGTTTGCCTTCATGTCATTTCTGACTTATGGTGACCCTAAAGCAAACCTGAGAGCCAGCAACATGTAGTGGTTTGAGCTTTGGAGACCAGGGTTTGATTTTCTGCTCAGCCCTCAGCCATGGAAATCCACTGGGTGACCTTGGGTGCCTCACATAATCTTAGCCCCCAGAAAACCCCATGATAGGTTTCCCTTACAGTAGGGTCGCCATAAGTCAGAAACAACTTGAAAGCATAGAGCCACAACAAGGCAAATTTATCATGGGGTTTTCTGGAGCTGAGATTATATGACATGCCCGAGGTCACCCAGTGGGTTTCCATGGCCAAACAGGGAATCGAACTCTGGTCTCCAGGGTCACAGACCAATGTTCAAACCATTGCATTATGCTGGCTCTCAAACCAGCTTCACCCCTTCCCCTTTTTTCCAATGGACTGTTAGCAAATGTTGTTGTTATTATCACTTGTTCTCATTCTCTGTTCTATAGCCTGGCAAGAGGTATGCCTATTAATATTCCTTTGACAGACTTGATTTGGTCCTGGGATTTCCAGATTCTATTCTGCTACAGGAACTGAGTTGTCTAGATATTTTAATTTCTAAACTCTATGGTAATGACATAGGTCATCTATCCATACCTTTAATTTTATTAATTAGTTACATTACGTTCTCAATGAGCTAAAAGCAAGGGACATGATTCCTCCACCACCACCTTCTTCTTCTGCTGTTCCTTCCTGCTTTATTCTTACCACACACATTCTGTGAGGTAGGTCAGAACAAGAGAAAAACTAACCCAGTGTTGCCCAGTTAGCTTTATGGATTTCCCAAGCCCCAGTCCATAATTTCAACCACTTCATTACACTAGTCCTCCATTAAAGATGGCACCTTGGTAAGGTGATTTTACCCTTCAGCAATAATTTAGTTTAGATGGGCTTTTGGCCCTTTCTGTAAATAAGTAATCAGTATCCACAGAAAATTCTTCTTTCCACAGGAGAAAGGACAGCTATATTTCCCATACACACACACCTTATATTTCTTAATTCTTTTCACATCCACCTATCTTCACTCTACAAAATCATATTCAGAGCCTGATAGTATTAAAGTGGTTGCATTCTGAACATTGCCTTGTATTTGTTATTCGCTCCACTAGTTCCCAGGCGTAGGTCTGTTTGACATTTTTAGCAGCTTGTTTGGCTATTGAGCGTAATTTTCATTTGCCCTTCATCACACATTGAGCACAAGACTGGCAGCAATGTTCACAACCTAAAACTCATGCTCTTGGAGGGCATGGTTCAATGGAATTCAAATCTTTGTCAAACAAGCACCACTCACTAAGCAAAATCCTTGCTGCATATGAAGGCCAGAAGATACAGTTAAATGATCAACAGCTTGGCATACTTTTGTGTTTGCACTTTTAGGTTCATGGCACATACAGAATACTGACCCAACTTAATATGATGAAAAATAATACAATGTGAGAGAAAGTAGTTAGATACGAGAAGTTGCCTTATGCTCAGCAGCACCACCGTTTCAGCTAGTCCTTCACTTTGGCCCTTTCCGCAGCTTACCTTTTTTTGGTGCTGGGGTGCAGGGATCCCACAAGCAGCCTCCAGCAAGAGGTTCTTGCATCCCCGCTGCTTCAGCTCTGCATGAGCTGCCTGCTCCCGAGTAGGTAGCGCGAGAGCCCTACGTCTTCCTTCCGCAACGCAGCCTGGGAGTTTCCCAGACTGCGTTGGGGCAGGAAGCATGGCCAGTGTGGCTCCAGAGGCTTTGCACGCATGGCAAGTGTGTACGGGGCCCTGGAGCAATGAATGATTGTGCATCATTTTCAGCTGAAAGCCGAAAATGAAAAAGTGCGCGAGCAGCGCCTGCCCTACCCTGGAGCGTCGCGCAATTGTGAGTGCAGCGTGCAGATCGCTCCTCACAATCGTGCGATGCTCCAGGCACCCTTTCACATGGCAAATACCATGCGAAAAGGTGGTTTGTCTCTGACAACAACTTTATAATAACCTACACAGATTCTTTTTACTGATCTTGATATTTGAATTTTTTTCATGATCAATAGAAATTTTAAAAATATTTATAAAATTTTCTCATTCTCAGCAAGAAATAATGTTCCAATCTATCAAATAGTCCTATTGAAAAGGTTGTGAGACTCCATGAGAATTTTTGAGCTGATCGAGAGTGGAAAGACTATCAATTTTTTGGTTTTCAGTTCTTTAGTCTCATTCTTTGGAGGTTTCCAAAGAGAAGCTGGATGGCCATCTATCAGAAATGCTTTGATGTTCTATTCCTGCATGGCAGAGGATTCAACTAAGTGGGCCCTGTGGTCTCTTCCCACTCTATGATTCTATGATTTACACAAATCCCTGTACTGTGTGGAGAATATATGTTTTATGTTTTTGCTTTTTGTTTTTTGCAAACTCAAGGGGGAAAAAAACCCACCTTGCATAATGTTTGTCAGGCACAAAAATTTTGGAAAACATTTTCAAAAGTACTAAAATAAAAAGAAAACAAAAATACACTATCAAAAATATACAAAACATTTAGTAATCTTGCCTAGCAAGGAGAAGACTTCTGAAATTTTTCCTAACACACAAGGATGAAATAGGCAACGGCATATAGTCCTCCCCCAACATTTGTGGGTTTCACCTTCATGGATTTGATCATTCATGAATTATTTGCCCCATTTCCACTGCCATTTCTATCACTTCAGTAATACTGGTCTCACTAGGAGGAAGTCAAACTGGTAGGGTAGCTGAGCCCGTATACACATGCATTCCCTCACTAGTGCATTTGTGTGGGGACGAGATAGGATGAGGAGATGGCAAAGAGGAAGAGTGCCTACATGCATGTTTGATCACTCACACATTTTTAAAAAAAAAACAATTAAAACACACTGAAAATAAACAACAATGCTATGATTAGATAACAACACCCTAAGAACAATCAACTGCAAGATCAGTGAGAAATCTTGCCCAAATTTTCATTGCTGCAAGGCAAAAAGAAAACCTTTGAGAGCTACCACAGAGCCAGAAACAGATAGGAGACAGAAAACTTTGGCTCTTGCTTCAAAATATAATGAACAAAGGAACAAATAACGAGGAAAATACTCAATTTCTAGGGCCCTACAAATACACAGAGGGCCAAAGGGGCATGAGATATCTGACACTAATCATAGCTGTAGACATCATTTGAAAGAAAGGTGCCATAAAAGCTTTCCTAAGCTTTGAGAATGTAAACTTTGCCAAGTAAACAGCCTTTTGATGGTCAAATTTATAGAGTCTATACCATTTTGGAAAATCAGAGTTATTGATAGCCAGTTGAGCACTATGATAAAAAAGAAAATGGTATTCACAAAACTTTTGTTTTGAATTCAAGATAGAAAAACTGTCAAATAGAATAGGATATGATTGAAGCACCTTCTGAATATCTTGAATTCCAAACTTGGCAGTTCGGTTTGGGGAAAACCCTGATGGGGGATCCTTTAAAATTCTCCAGTAGTAAAATAAAATGAAAGAAATGTGAGATCTAATGGAAGGAAAACTGATATCTGCCTGAACCAGAGCTGCAAAAATGCCAGATGAAAGTATTAACAGTTTGTTGAGAAATGTATTCTGAAAGGCCTCCAGTTTAACCATCATAGAATCATCCCATTCCCAGAGAATGGCACCATACAAAATCTGAACAACGAATTTACGATGAAATATTTTCAGAGCTGGAACAAGCAGATGACCCCCTGCAGTGTTGTAAAATCTAAGGATTGCTCCAATATTTCCCAAAGCCACTGTTCTTGTAGCTTCCATATGGAGCTTCTAGGAAAGGTTTTCTGTAAATAGAATGCCAAAGTACTTAGGCCATTTCCACACTACATTGTTATAGTGCTATTATTCCACTTTCAACATTCTGTAGAATTCTGGAGTTTGTAATTTACTGATGCCAAAGACCTCTCTGGCTGGAAATTCTAAATGCCCCTCCCTAAACTGCCCCAGGATTTCATAGGATGTTGAAAGTGGAATAATAACACTTTAACAGTGTAGGACAGAAATGGCCTTGAATTCCAAGCATAGTTCAACTTGGTGATCACTGACAGACCATCAAAAATGAGAATGTATTTTTACAAACACCAGCACCTTTGTTTTAGTATAGTTAATGTTCAGCTTTGTTTGCTTTTTTAAAGAACAAAATACTCTGAACTTGGAGAGCAGCCTTCCCAGATCTATACAAGAAAGTGAAATTAAAACCACACCATCAGTGTATAAAAGAATAGAAACCCTTTTTTGACCCAGCCGAAGGCACAAAAAATTCTGGGTCAGACAAAGCTGGAAATATGTTGTTTAGGTATAAAGTAAAAAGTGATGGTGCCAACAGACATCTTTAACTCCATTATTAGTGGGGATGGGATCAATTAATGAGCCTGAAATGCCACCTATTGTTCTAGCAGTCATATTGGAATAAGTTCTTCAATTAAAAACAATAGGCAGTTATTTATATTAGCAATGACCAGTGTATGCCACAATAAGTTTTTATCAATTGAGTCAAAAGCTGATGTTAACTCAACAAAGGCAATAAATAAATGTTTGGTAGGACTGGTAATTCCTTGTTGAGTTAAAAAACAAAGAGTCAGACAATGGTCAATAATACCCTGCCCTTTTCTAAAGCCAGCCTGTTCAAGGTGAATTATATGGTTAGTAGAGTCCTGATCTTCCAATTTATTTAACAGATATTTAACAAACAACTTAGTGTCAATGTCCAGAAGACTAATAGGTCAATAATAATTGAGATATTGCTTATCACCTTTTTTGTGAATAGAACAACTACAGTCTGTTTCTAGCTATGGGAATTATATTTATTAATCTGGATTAATCTGGATAAACACTTTGGCTAATATCAGAACTCATCAGTTAGGAAAGTATTTGAATATTTCTGGAGACATCATATTTTCTCCTGGGGCCTTGCCCACAGCAAAAGCTGCAACCTTTCTGCATAACATTGTCAACCTGCCTCAGCCATGCCTTTCTCCCAGTCTAGGAGCTGTCTTACTGCATGACATCATTGCTAGCCAGCTGCTATCCCATCCCCAAGTGTGGCTAATCAGCTCTTTTTCATTGACGAGGAGCAACCATCAATGACCACCCTTTTAGATGACAATTATGTCAGCTGGGCAAGTGTGGTTCCTTCATGGTGGCTTCCTCTCATTGCCGATCCATCAGCAGGTGGGCCGTGGGCATTCCCAGCCTGTCCCTCCCTCAGCAACCCCCAAGGCAATCTCTGCCCAGCAGCCAGCTGGCTGCTTCTGTTGCATCAGCACTGAACACAGAAGAAGAAGGTGACAAAGGAGCACATGGCACAGTAATTTCAATACCCACAAGCACCATATGATCATTTTGCATATCCCCCTTAATTTTATTTTTTTAAAAAAAATCCCTTTATTATCATTAGCAAAATCACACAGTAAAGCTGTCTGACATGATCCAGTTAGCCCAGTAATGTTAGCTAACTAATGTTAGCATGGCTTCTGAGGAAAAAAAACTTTTAAAGAACAATCAGGAGCTGTGGGGCGGAGACAGGGCAGGGTGGGGCAGGGACAGAAAGTAGCCAGGGATGCTCTGCTGTGGAAGATACACCAGTTTTAATGCCAGTGCTCATCCACTGATGCCAGAGGCCTGTGGAAAAGAGGGTGATATTCCAATTCCAATTTAATACCAATTGCAATGCTGTGATGAACACGGAACTATCTGATATTGAGGTATGCTGTGGCAAGGGCCTCAGACACTGACATAGGAGACTAATTAATAGTTTTGAAAGCAATAGAAGTGTAGTTCCCTCAAGAAAAAAGGTTTCCTGAAAACCTGCTGAAGTGAATATGAAATTTGCCCGTCAATTAAATGTTGACTGTGTGCATACCTGTCTTATGCTCCAGTCAGCAAGTGTCCCAGAAACAAGTGGGTGGAATTCAAAAGCTGTTGGATAGTTAAGCCAGTCCAGGTCAGTCATAGGTTATCCAGTAGGGTGAAGAGAGAAGCAAGGGGAAAAAAATCTAGTCCAGAAGCCACACAGCAAGTCAGGAGTCAAATTAAATAAAGCCAGCAAAGAATAAAACAGAATCATAAAGAGTGGCCAGTCTGTGGTCCAGAGAACATGAAATACCAAAGAGTACTGTCAGTCACCACTTTGTTGTAAGCAACAAAGCTGCCAGTGAATTGCATATTTATAGCCAGGTATTTCAGGGCACCATGTGCTAAATTAGTCAGCATCTCCTACTTAAAAGCCTCTGGGACCAGCATAACTTTTCCTTCTTCATTCAGCAAATATCTGCACCACGTCCTCAGCCTCCTGCTGGGGAGTAAGCCCCCTCTGCCTCAGGCCACAGCACCTCTAATTCAGAGAGACCACCTGTGTCAGGAGTTGTACATTCTTGGTATTCCCACTTTGTGTCTGAATTTTCCAACTCCAGAGGATGAGTTAAGACAATACCAGTAGGAACAATATCCCAAAACTGCTTCTCACTCTTTTCAATCACAGCTAGGGCTAATTATTTCCATTGTGTTCTAATATGTGTTATCATTTTTTCTGTTTCAAAAGTGCCTTATAGGACAACCTCATAGAAGGTAAACTGTCAGGATAAGTAGTATCATTATTTCTAAGTGCCCCATGAATGTAAACCATTAATGTTTTTCAGGTCCATCTACATTTGAGATCAAACCATGGATTGGTTATTATTTTATTGGGATTAAATTCTTTGTTACAGACCAGTCTGGGTTAAGATTTTGAACAATGATTTGATAAGCATGTGATAAATATAATTTAGAGTCTAAAATGTCTTGATGAAAAAAATTAAAAGTAGTACTCTCAAATGTGTGGAGGTGCCCAGATTAACTAACCACCATATTCTCTGTTCAAAATTAAATAGCAGCAACAGAAGAAAATGATCACTTTCAACTCTGTTTGTTAACTTCAAATCTATGAATATCAAGAACAGAATGGCAGAAACTGCCATATAATTTATTGTGGTATCTACCCTGTTGGCGATGTAGGTAAAGATACCCAACATTATATTATGATGGGTTCTATTAAGACCTTGCACATGATGCAAGGAGATAATCTCTAAAAATCTCAGTCCTGGCTGAGATGCTTCTGTCTTGGTAAAACCTAGCAAAAGGTGTTACTTGAGAGTCTGGTCCAAAATTAGTACCTGTCTGTTGTTTCAAACCAGCCACTATTCTAGCATTAAATCTTTGCACAGCAGGGAGGGTGAGGGTTTCAGATAAGCTATTTCAAATGCTATAGGGACCTATAAATTTTTGATAAGCTAGGTACAAAATAGACCTCTATACAAATAAGAGAACCAAAATGCATGATCTTAATGAAATGGGCCTGCATATGTTGTACGGGGAAAAAAATAAACAGTGGTTATGGTCTTGCAAATCAATTGAGATAAATGCAGTAAGACTGTCATTTCCATGGCTTCTGGGAGATAAAATAAAATAAAAATGATTAAAATCCATGAGAGATGGTAAATTAGCTTTAGGGGCCTCTGTTTGTTGGAAACAGAGAATTTTGAAATTTTATTAATAAATTGCAAAATAGGCATCAAGGAACTTATTTCCCCAACCCATAATATTCCAAGACAGTAAGGCCATTTACACACTACACTGTTATAGTGCTATTATTCCACTTTCAAAATCCTATGGAATCCTAGGGTTTGCAATTTAGGGAGGGGCATTTAGAATTCTCAGCCAGAGAGTTCTTTGGCCCCAGTAAACTACAAACCCCAGAATTCCACAGGAGGTTGAAAGTGGAATAATAGCACTATAACAGTGTAATGTGGAAACGGAATAAGTGTAATTGTCAAACTGGTGTAATTATGTTTGGAAGAGAAGTCATGCAGAGGAGGTGTACTGTGAACCCTCTATGCTGGAATTGTAATTATCACATCATCCTCATTCATTGCTAGCGGAGCATCAACATCAGATCCCTCTCAGCATGAAGGATACCGTCAATGGATACTGTGCACCAGTGCTTTAGCCAAGTCATTGATATTAGATAGCATGTTCTTAAGATCATCAGATCTAGAGGCAATGTCTTTTTGTTCTTCGTTGATAATTGATTGACTTAGTCCTGTGAACTGGTTATCTGTTACAGTGCTGGAAGTTTTGGCTCGGCTAGACTGCAGCATGACCCCTCAAGGAGTTTCTTTGGAGATAACGAACAGGTATTCCGTCCTCTGTAGGCACCTCAATACTATGCTTAGAAATAATTAAAGGGGCGATAGCTAGGTTTCAAAAGCCCCACATTAGTAATACTCAAAAGCTGGACAGAAAACACTTCATTTTCATCAACATAAGAGGGAGGGTAGACTGTTGAAGTGTTACCAATGTTCTCCTGCATGCAGATACACTGGGAAGCCATTCTACAGCAAGCATATCAATATTGTGAGGCTATATATGTAAAAGTTGGCTCGGAGAAAATCTAACAGCTCTGTATGACCTCCATCTACCATTGTTTATTCTGTTATAAGCAATTTGCAGCATTATTTGGTTTGTTTGTTAAGATCTTATTACAGTTTCTTTTTCCAGCTCCTTTGGAGTTACTAGTGTACTATCCCTAGAATCATTTATGGTGTGTTATTTTGCTCTTCAATTATTCCTCCTTTCTGGATTCTATACTATTAGATTAAGACAAACTCTCTTTTAAAGCTGTATGTTTCTATACAAAATTATCAAAGGAGAGTATAGGAAGCTCAAGTTGTGTCATGATTTTTTCCCCCTAAATGTTCATAAATTGAACTAAGAATGTGAGCTGTTAAAAGGCATTGCTTTGTTCTCAAAGACTGGGCAGTATTATTGTTCAGTGTGTTATTTCTTCTCAATAAAAAGCAATTTCTCAATAAACACATCTGCCCCATTTGACTCCAAGGGTGCTCCTTCTTGACAAACAGTCAGATCATTGCCAAAGATGTCCAAGGATTCAGATGGGCTCATTTCCTATATCCAAAGGAACTGTTAGCAGTAGTAATTGCAAACACTGAATTTAAAGTTTGGGATACTCACAGTTTCCTCACAGGCAGACAATTTGTCAGTCCTGAGCTGTTTGGAAGCCTTGTTGTATCTAGATGTCCCTGGGCTTGTTCTAGAATGTTTTTGATTCTTCATTTAAAGGTTATTACTGACTGTTACAGGGGAGAAAAAGCAAATTCAAAACAGTAATATATTGTATTCCCCAAGGTTCTTAGCTTCCATTTCCAATCTAGGCTAGTCTCTAGCAGTGTGGTGGGTAATAAATCTGAAAAAATAGTGTAAACAGGCAATGTAAAGTTTCCAAAACAGTGCAAGGGAGGATGACACAATGCTGCACAGCACTGAAGAGTGATAAGTAATTAAAAGTAATTAAAAGAACAAACAATCAGGGCAGGATGGAAGAAAAAAAAACCAGAGGTATCAGAGCTCATTAAAACATCTCCTATCATCCACTGGGATAGGCAGAAGGAGAATGCCTGTTGTAATTCCCCCTTGCACCTGAGATCATACCTGTGAAAGGGGTGGGAACATCTGCAGGCTGTTTCCTGACTGACAGAAGAACAGACTCCTATTGGTCACAATGGATGCTGGCCAGTAAGTGGGGACTGACTTTCATGGTCCCTAAGCATTCTCTAAAGCAGTGAATACATAGTGAACATGTATACAAAGCAGTCATGAATGTGCAACTCTAGCTTACATGTTCATAACTGCCTTAGTGAATTACAGCCAATAATACTAGAAGCATAATGTGAACTTTTGTCTCTGTTAATCTACGTGAAACACTCCTTACCACAGCTGAAATCCAGAGATAGATATAACTACTTTGAACTAATATAACCATGCCAGGTATTAGCTACTCTACTGCCATAACAGTCACTAAAACTGGAAATATTAGGAACTAAGGTAAGTTTCTAAGCATGAATACAGTGTGGTTTGCTATTATATTATGCAATTATGGGTAACTGAGCTGGTCGTTGGGGGGCAATTTTCTTTCCCTGGGACCCTCTGGGGAGTATACAGACTCCCAAGAAACTGGGGTATCAAGAGAAGTCAAATCAGAAGCTACTGGAAATCCATTTCCAGTTTTGAAAAATGAGTATTAAACAGTGCAATGAGTGAATCTGATAACAACAGCTAAAAGGTGTCTGGCACCCTCGAATATTTCCAGGAGAGACAAGTTGCTTTTTTTGGCCAGAAGATGTATGGGAGGGCTGAAGTCCAGAAAACCAATCTTGAGGGGCACATGTGGAGCCAGTACTGTACTTTGCCCTGCATTTGGGTAGACTGAAGTAGATTCATTTCAGGCAACGACAGGATGTATTGGATGAAAACCTGAATGAATGATTCAGTCCATATAAGAGAAAGTGATCCTTAATATTATCTTCCCATAAAACATGTAGAGCTTTAAATGGAATACCTTCCCCATAAAAGAGTGCTTTGAAATGACCTCAAAAACAAATATGAAGATGTTTTGATATCTAAGGCCCTTTTCGCACAACACTTTTGAAGCGAATGGGCCCCCTGAGTGTCGCATAAATGTGAGGAGCGGTCTGCATGACACACTCACATTTACGCGATGCTCAAGGACCTGACGCAGACCGCACATGCACCTTTTTATTTTTGGCTCAAAGCCGAAAATGCTGAACAGTCGCACATCACTTTGGGGGCCCACACACACTGCACTGAAAACGAAAGAGGCGGGGCACTCATGCGAGGAGGAAGGAGCTGCAGAGCTGAAGCAGCAGGGATGCAGCAGTGTTCCTTCCAAGGCTTCTCACATGAGAACTTCAACCCAGTAGTGTGAAAAGGTAAGGTGCGAAAAGGGTCTAAGTTATATGCTGCTCTGTGTGTGTTTGTGTGTGTGTGTGCGTGTTGACCTGCCTTCAAGTCACGAGTCAAATTATGGTGACTTGTAATGCCCCTAGCACCTCCAAAGACCATGTCCTGAGGAACCTAATTGTTTTATATCAAACATAGTGAGCCATAGAGATACCGGAAGGACACGTAGGCAGGAGATTTCTGTTTTCTGTCATACATCCTGGGGTTATCTGGTAAATTGGCTCAACGGACACTTGAAAGGATTGTCAGCAGCCATCAGGAAGACCATTACTCTCTGAGAGAAAATAAACAATGCAAAACAGGCTGGAATTCGACACCTTAAGGCATGCATGTATCTCCAGAGAGATACTGATCTTACCGGAAACTACAAGGATGGTTGGTTGTATTTTCTTTGAACTACAAGGGTATTTTCTTTGAACTAAAAAGGAAACAATCCATCTTAATAAAAAGATGAAACATTTTTTCCCAGGACAGTGTTCAGCTATAACTAGGCTCTTTGCCTTCTCCTTTTCGGAGTTAGAGAGTTTCTTTTGGAGGAGTTTGAGAGATTCTTTTGGAAAGTAATGAGCTCTCTCTCAGATTTGCAAAACAATGAAGCTTGTAAACTCCCCTCAGCTCCTAAAGGCATGGCTGAGATCTTCTTTTCTCCCAGCTGAAGACTTCTGGAATTGGTATAGTATTAAATCAAACTCTTATGTCTCTCTCTCTCTCTCTTTCCTAATTTTCATCTCTTTATAACTTTCTGTAGTCTTGTATGCTTGGACTGTGAGTGAAGCTGAGTGATTGTATGAAATTTAACTTTCTGTAGTCTTGTATACTTGTTATAGTGAGTGCAGCTGAGTTATTGTAGGGACTTTATGTCAATAAAATACTTACATTTGAACAATTTGTGTGGTTTTTGACTGGGCCTGACCCCATAAAAATTGAGTTTCAAGATCCTGAATACCCTGTCCTCTTTGCATAGCTAAAGCAGTGCAGAGCTAATTTTTCCCCTCAAGAGACAGTTTTGATAGCTTTTGAGAATCCTTTAAAGGAGTCCTAAGAAAACAGGGTAACAGATTGGTGGAGAGAATGTGGGCAAGTAACAGATTCCATGAATTTCATAGGGCTTTCTTAGGCAAGGAATACTCAAATGTGTTTTTGCCAGTTCCTTCCTGTGAAATATAGCCTACTGCACCTGGTATTTGTTGGTGATCTCCCACCAAATACTAAACAGAGTGGACTCTGCTTAACTTCCAAGCTCAGAAGGGTAATTATGCCTTTCGGGGATTTGAAAGTGGAATTCTATCAGATTAACTGCCTCAAATGTTGGAATACATGTTACCCAAAAATCTGGGTGACTCAGGCGTCCATCCATGATGCCAGTGCCTCCATGAAATGGTGGTGAATATTAGCTCAAAGAGGAGGCCTGTGAGATGAAGGTAGCCTTACAGGATCTTTTACACCTATGTACACTGGCACTAGTGCATGGAAGAACCAGCCAGAGATTCAAAAGTAAGTTTGTTTGTTTTATTGGAGAAATTAACAATCACATACACAAGAACCAAGCAGGCACACAATTGAACAAGTAAGTAATATTTATCAATCAGCAGAGAAGAAATGAGACAATGTAACTTAGACTAGAAGTCCAAGGATAGTACAAACTGGAAATCAGAGTGACAGAGTGATGGTCAGTACACCAAAAATACTACACATTTTCTGGGGCAGAGCCAGAGTTTAAATACTTTTTTCTGCCCTGAGAGGGACAGTGTTAATGGCTCTCTGGCACAGTAGACAATGGGGTCTAGAGAGTGGACAGTGGAGCCTGGAATGAGCTAATTATTTTATTTTATTTATTTGTATCCCGCCTCTCCATATGGATCGAGGTGGCGAACAACTTACAAATAGCATGTATTTCGAAACATTTCTATACATGCTCCCAACAAGCTGGGTACTCATTTTACCGACCTGCGAAAGGATGGAAGGCTGAGTCAACCTTGGAGCCAGGCAGGATCGAACTCACAACCTTGTGGTTTGTGACTTGCAGTACTGGCATTTAACCACTGCACCACCAGGGCTCCTTAGCATTAGATGACAAAGTGACTGATGGGAATCAAGATAGCTCTTTACTGGTGGGACAGGTGAGGGGACAAAAGGAGAGTTTTAATGGATAAAGTGTTAAGACCAAAGACAACCAGTCATTCTGTTTGCCCTGCTCTGAAGACCTAGCCATGTCTTCAAGTCTCATTCTGACTTTTTGCAATGCAAAATGTGCAGCCAATTTCTCTTTGCCAACCAGCATCCAGTCCTAGCAGGATACAATTTATATTTTTTGCCAAAATTAAACCATATCATGGCATAGGGGTGTACAGCCTGGTAATACACAAAGGCACTTTATAGTGATCTTGTGTGAGTGTGTATAAAAATATCTGATCTGAGATTGATGGAGACCCAATTCTTAGAATGAGGATACAACTCTATCCAAATTAGGTCATGCCACTAGGTTTAAAGCATCTATACAACTAGCCAACATCATTTCTATCTTATCTGGATAAAATTTATTTTGAATCTATTACATCTATGATTCTGTACCTCTCTATACCTCTCTAACCTCTATGAGATCCAAGACAAAAGACAAATAAAACTTGAGTATCATCTGCTGGCTGATAGCATGGTGTATTATTATTATTATTATTATTATTATTATTATTATTATTCAATCCATCATAAGAGTATTGGCAATTTGGCTTTTACAGACAAGGATTTAAGTTCCATCTTAAACAAAATCACTGTTCCTTATATGAAGACATTTCATACATCCATGTACATCCTCCTCCCTCCCTCCCTCACTAGGGGATCCCCAGACCTTGTTGACAATGTCTTATCCATGTATTACTTCCCCTCCCTCTTCTTCCCCCCATTCCCTCCCTATCCTACTGTCCTTGTTGTGCATTTTCTTCAAATCCAGTCTCTTTATTATGTTTGTCTTTGGCATTTTCCACATGGGGTTTTTGAAACAGTGCAGTCCGTCCTCCAAGAAGGACGTCTGCACCTCGGACTGGACTGGGTTGGACCTATTTAAGGTAGATCCGTACCTCAGTCCGGTCCGGACAAGTGGTCCTCCAGCGTACTTTTGAAAGACTTGTTTCTTTCAGTCTTTCAAAAGCATGCAGTGCACCACTGTGAGTTGCCCCCTTATGCAGATTCGCAGGCTTGCACCAATGCGAGCCCGCGATCTGCCCAGGGGCAGGCTTTAGGCTGGTGAGCTTCAGCGGTTGGTCAAGACCCTTGACCAACCGGAAGCTGCCATTTGGGACGCCGAGCAGTGCATATTGACGAGCACGCACTGCTCCGGAGCGCTGTGGACCAGACCGGGGAGCCGAAAGGTCCAGTGAGTAATGGCATGGGGCGATTCCTTCACCAGGTGTGGAAAAGGCCTTTGTCTAAACCTCTTTAATGAATTACTTTTTGGCCCTTTCCACACGTGAAGGAAAAAACGTCCTAAGGCGTCCTGAAACGGAGCTTACCTGAAACCCAGTAAGTCCGTCGCCACGTGGAGCAGAGTGTTTTCGCTGCTCTACACTCCTCGGAGTCCCGTGGCATCCTGCGGCACCCAAAATGGCGGCTTACGACTGGCGGAGGCTCTCCACCAACCAGAGAAGCTCGCCAGCTGGAAAGCCTGCCCCGGCAGATCTGCAGGCACGCCCTTGCGCGCGCCTGCAAATCCACACTGGGTGCTGCGACAGAGCTGCATGGGGCTGCACAATCGTGCTTTTTAAAAACCTCTTCGAAAGTGGCTTTTAAAAAGCACACGGCACCGCCACTTCTGGTTGCCCTAGTGCAGATTGGGGTGTGGAATTACACTAAAGTAATCCGTCCCAATCCATTTTATGGTGTGGATGACCTCCGTCAGAGGTCGCACTACACCATTTTAATACCCCCATGTGGAAAGGGCCTTTGTTGTTGTACTTCCCTCTAATTTTTAACTACCTACTACCATATTTTTACTTTTTAATTGTTCTCACTTTCTACATACCACCCTTAATAAAAAATATTTACCCTATTAGCTCAAGTCTCTTTTCTTATATTTTGAAGTCTAATTCTCCTTCACTCATTTGATTATTGAATTCCATTGTTTTTCGATTGTTGGATTGATCCTCCTGTCAACAGATTGGTCAATTTTTCCATTTGTATGATAGCCATTATCTTAATTTTCCACTCTATAGAACATGGCCTCAAAGCCCAGAAAACCCACAACAACCTCCTGGAACAGTCTCATGTTGGCAAAAATAAGCAGGATAACAAAATAAACAGTACTGGCCTGGCCTTGGAACTGGACAAGAGGAGTGAAATGCCTCATTCATTTTCCTCAGGGATGGGAATATAGTGTTTATATTGTTATCATTTTTTTGGGGGGGGGCACATTCCACTTCACTCCTTTTGTCCAGTTCCCAGTCCAGGTTGTCCACCCAGGTGACCAAAACGATTTAAGATCCCCAATCAAATTGGAAGCTGGATTAAAAATAGCATTTTTGGTGGTGGTGGTGGTGGTGGTGGTTACTGCTGCCACCACTGCATACATTCAAGTCATTTCAGACTTATGGTGAGCCTGAGGCAAACCTATCATGGGGTTTCCTGGGGCCAAGATTGTATGATGCACCTAAAGTCACCCAGTGGGTTTCCATGACCAAGCAGGGAATCAAACTGTGGTGTCCAGGGTCATAGTTCCAAACTCAAACCACTACACCACACTGGTTCTCTTTTACTACAGGCTTAATCCAATTGCTAATCCCAAATAGAGTAGACCTATTTTAATAATTATGAATGTTAAATCAATATTTTTGTAAATCTCATTAATTCAATGAGTCTTTTCTACTTTGGGCTCACAAATAGCTTTAGCCTTGTGTCTACTGTCAAATATTGTTGAACACTGACAGCTGAGTGTCTAAAGCTGAATATTGACTTCTACAACTCAATCTGATATCAGATGCTATAGATGAATCTGCAATATTCACCAGGCATCCCATATATCAAGGGAACATATGTGCCATCAGTATGAGCAGAAGAGAATGTTTAGAGGCAACTTCTTTCCAGCTCAGTGTGAATATGCCTTCATTTTGCTCTCCTGTGGGAAATATGTGTGAAGCACCTAGCAGATGGCATGTTTTGAAATTTTTTTAAAAAAGGGAAAGAGAAAAAAGGCAAAAAGGAGCTCAGGCAGGAAAAATCTATGTATTTAACCTGATTTTAAAATGTTACCTCTTTGTTTTTTAAAAGAATGGCATGTAACTTGCTATTCGAATAATGGCATGATCCAAGCATGTCATTAGCACATTAGTTTGAATTAGATCTTGTTACTGTTTTCTTACTTTCATTTTAAAAAAATACCTACAGTACAAAAATGGCCAAAAAAAAAAAAATCATTCCAGAAGCATCATGTTATGAGTAACAAATACCAGTTACATTGCACTGTGAAAAAGAAATAAAGATGCTACCAGTTATACTATTAAAAAAACGTACTGTTTTTATCCCCAAAATAGCGCATCACAGGATTTGCTTGAAACATCTTTTTTCACCCAACATGTCCCCCACCCCACTCTGCCAGGACAAAATTTTGTTTTTCCCTCTGGAAATAGTAGAGCATGGATGCTTGAAAAATCTACTCTGTATGTTCCGACATGAACAAACCTGAGGCATGCTAAGACTGACAAATAGATCCACGGACTTATCACTACAAATGCTCCAAATGTTCCCCAGAAATCCCAAACCATACACATGGACAAGAAGAACTCTGGAATCTATAGCAGCAGAGAGCTTTCTTGGAAAAAAAATTGTAAAGAGGATGAAGAAATGAGCAAAGTAATAGAAATGGAAATGGGTGAAGAATGGAGTAGATCTGTTTCCATGGTCCAGCCCTGCCCATTATGCTGATGGCATGAGTCCTTCCACATTCACACATGTTTCTTCCTGGTTTTGTGTGTGTGTGTGTGTGTGTGTGTGTAACTAATGTTCTCTTTAAATTTCAAAACCTTCTGCATTTTGGACAATTTTTTTCGCATTTGTGCAAGTCAGGAAGCCACTAGTTCCCCATCAAAACTGGAAGAGCACATCTAGATACTTCTAGTTTCAACTTTTGTATTGTTTTCTTACATTTTTTGCAGGATTAGTTTATAGTATGAGCTTTGGAGGATGCTAAAAGTGAACATTTGTCTGCAGCCCCTATGGTGTAAAACCTATTGTTTCAACAGGTCCAATGTTAGTTGGGACTAGCAATTAAACGGAGGCCCATTTGTTCTATATAAACAAATAATCAGCAGTGTAAAGTCCTCCTAAATGTTGTGCGTTGGAGCACTTCCTATCAGTCTGACAGTTTTAAAAATGCATTTATTTTCCTTGGCTATTGATGCTATTAAAAAAAATATAGAGATGAAATAGAATCATAGAATGATAGGAGGATTCACAGGCCCCCACAAAAACAACTTGAAAGAATGTGTGACAGATGCTGTGTGGCTAGGTGGTTTAAGGGCCTTTTATCATGGTGGCCACAGACAAGTGAAGAAACATTTCTGCTCAAGGAAAAAGAGTCTAAGAATAGAAAGGTATTTTGTTGGAACTGAGATTTTTTTTTCATGTAAGCTGTCCTGAGACTCAGGCCACTTCTACGCTACATTGTTAGTTATAGTGCTATTATTCCACTATTCCACTTTCAACATCCAACATGCTGCTCTCTAACTGCTAACCTCAGGATTCCATAGGATGGAATCATGGCAGTTTAACTGGAATCATAGTGCTACAACCAGATAATATAAATGTGTTCAGGAGTAAAATAATTTCATATTTTTTGCATTTTATATAGGGGGTGATGAACTGGCATGTATATTTCTGTGTGTATGTGTGTGTGTGTGTGTACGCACATGCATGTGTTTGCACTAAAGCCTCTTACAACTCCCTCATGTATGTTATTGGGTTGGCCATTGCCACATGTTTTTCTCTGAAATGTCCTGTTTTGAGGGATATTCTGGGATGAAATGGCAGCTGCCACAGAAGAATGGTGGCTTCCAGTGAAAGGGGCAGATGCTGCAGAGAAAAATAGATGTTAACTATTAATTCAATGGAGCCGTGAAGACACTCAGTGGTGTAGGAATGGGGGGCAAGGGGGCAGTGAGCCCTGGGATGCATTTTTGGGAGTGTTGCCGCTCCTTGTCTGCACCCTGCACTTTGTCGCCCCACCCACATGTGCCATAGCCCCACCTATGCACACCTGTCTGCCGTAGCCCTGCCTCATGTATCATGCATACACAAAAACACACACATATAATTTGACAACCAGACGATGATACCAGGTAAGGTGTAAGAACCATGTTTGCTCAGCTTAAACTCTGTCACAACCACGTCCAGGAAGCTTTCTGAAGATTCTGTCAAACATGGAAGCAAAGTTCACGAATTCTAGCAATTTGAATTAGGAAGTTGCTGTACCTCTGCAAATGTTGAGCTCAAGTTTTCTAGAGGTCTTTGTCAGTTTGTGGTTTGCTGCCTACCTTCGAATTTGCTATGTAGGTGGCTTCTGGAAACCGTGTCCACTGTAATTATACCAAACTTGCCAAAACAAATTGAATGAAGCCTTAAGCTGTGGAACTGAATTAAATGGAAGAGCTGTCAAAGTGCATTATTCAATGCTGACATTTCTAGATTATGTCCATAATGTGCACACATGTCCGTAAAAGCCAAGGAGATTCTAATCTGGAAAAAAAATAGAAACAAAAACTCCAACTGTTTAGGTATATAGAAGCTCCCAGATTGCCTTCAGTTTGGGTATTTTTAAAAAAGCCCTGATAAAAATATTTCTGTACAATTCTGAAATGTAATATGTTAGAAGTTTCTGATATCCAGGGTTCTTTCCTCCAAAGGCTAAGTATAAATTGCTTAATAAAGTGAAACAACAGTAGCCTGTAACATGCATTTTGAAACCCATGGAGGGAAAGTTACTTGGAAGAGTGGCTTGGAGCTGGGAAATGTCTATAAGAAATAAGTTAAGAAATCCTCCTCCTCAAGCTTCTACTCTTTTAGTTTTACTGTTCCAGATTTTCAGCTCATTCTTGCTTTTTCAAAAACTGTGTCAAGATTCTGAGACACATATTATTGGGTAGCACCACTTAACCTTTTGGACTCCTTAAGTCAATTCAGTTCACAGTCTATATAAGCATGTAACCTTGCTTCATCTCTGAAGAAAGGTGAGCATTTGCACATCTGTGTCATAGAAAACCCAAGGCTGTAATATTAGGAAGAGTTTACATGCATCTAAGTCGCTGTCCAGGTAAGCTTCAGTCAAGCAGTTACTCTGAATCATGAAATCCATGATCGGAGTCCAGGACGTGCCGTGAACTTATTCTAGAGAAATTCACCCTCTTTCAGACTGGTCACCACCACATTTGCAATGTCTGAGATAATAAGGTTTTTGCAATACACTGAAGCAATTTCACCAAAGACTATATAACAACTACCGGTACATAAATGCTGTAAGGTTGTTTTTGTTATTACCCCTACTGTTCAGTTGAATGAGACTAACCTCTGAGCACAAGCAAGATCAGGATAAAAGAGATTGTTTTGTAAAGCCCCCTCAACAAAGAACAGTAGTGTTCCATGCACACAGTCATTCCATCAAATATATGCATGGACACAATTCTTTTGATCCACAAGAGGTTTTTTAAATGCATTGTTACATCATCCTTTTTTCATGACACTCAGGGTGATAGCAAATGTAGTTTTCCTACTTAATCTTCACAGTACCCCACTGAAGTTGGTTTCATTGACATATTGGACTAAATCCAATATCAGGTCCTAATAGAATATATCCACTGAAATAATGGGATTTATGTAAATATATAGGCACCAGATCCTATCTGATCTTGGAAGCTAAGCAGGATCAGCCTTGGTTAGTACTTAGATGGGAGACCGCCAATGAATACCAGATGGTGTAGGCAATATTTTAAAGGAAGAAACTGGCAAAACCACTTCCAAGTATTCTTTGCCTAAGAAAACCCTGGAAAATTCGTGGGGTCACCATGTCAACAGGTGACTTGAAGGCATATACATACCCAAACACACTCATATTAACATGTTGGATTCATTTCAATGGATCTAATCTGGTTGCGACTAACATTGGATTTAGTCCTTTATAAACTTCCCTGTTCAGCAGAGGATTAAAGAGTTCAGCATTTTGTTTGTTTGTGTTTATTCTGTATGCTTTGTGATCAACCCAGTTCAAAGCTCTGTGAGCACAGTAAATCAATCAAACTTGCTTTTGCATTCACATAGCCTGTGCAAGCATGGTCTTTCTTTCTTGGAAACAGTAGATAAATGATTATGATTTTGGAAAGAGGAGGAAAGAAGCTGCATTTTCAGATCTCTAAACTGAAGCAAGAAGTTTAACACTTCTAAAAACATTTCCACACATGTTTTCATATATTTTGTTGATAGAAATCAATCACTTATATTATTACATTTTTTGTGGTATTCAAGTATGGCAAAGTAACAGAAGCTAAAATATGGAAAATTAAAGATTACCTTGAGCTTTGCCAGACTTTGAAGGAAAACAAGGAGAAAATAATGACACCCTGGAATAGATTTTCCTTCCAACATATTTTTGAATCTATTAACTTTCCACTGAAATTTGTTAACTATTCATTAAAGTATTTTCTTGAATCCAAATCATTTCTATTCCTATGAGCCTTTGCATCCCCCCAAATACTATTATTTTCACAATGAAATACACTTGTCGAAGCTCAATACACATTTGCGGTAACTGCCAAGTTGCCACTCAAAACCACTGAATATTAATAGTTACCTTTCTTTGAACTAATGCATATTAATTGAGAGTGGCATTTTACAACTACAGAATGCACTGAAACCCAAAGCAATTATTGTTCATTTTATAACTGGTGTTTGCTGTCATATTTTTGGAGTGGAAAAAAAAATAAGATCTGTAAAACAATGATAAGAGAACACCTCTCAGGTAGTATGCTAATGTTCTCTCATGGATAGGTCATTATTGTGTGTGAAAGCTACCAAAATAACCATCTGTCCATTATTTATTCAACTTCAATTATTCCTTAAAGTAACAGACCGCAGTGCTTTGCTGCAGGTGGGCCAAATTTTAAAACATTACAGATACAATCCTGCCAAAGAGAAGTTCACTTAAGTTCCTTTCAGTTTGAAAGAAATGTTATAGGATTTAGCCCTCTCTTTCCCAATGAAGTTATGCAGGTTTTTAAAAAATATTTAACTTATGCATGGATTTTGCCTTTTCACAACAGAATGGAACAACATGTGAATGTTCACACTGAAAATATACTATCAACGCCCCCCCAAAAAAGAACTCAAGAGAGAACTCCAATATTGCACAAAATATTTTATTCTCTTCTGACTCACTTTCTTAAAATTCCTTAAACATCCATGTGTTTGTCTTATTCTGTTCCAAAAATCTATGCCAAGTCTCTTGAGTAAATGTTGAGTATCCATGGGCACAGGGATTGCCAGCCTTGCTATACCACTAACAGGAGCCATTGTTTTGAAGTGAAGAGTTTATTGATTCCTACCCATTCACAAAGTGATATTTTCTACTCAAACAACAAAGGGTTTTGTGACATCTTGAACACAAATTTATTTTGACTGAACTTCTGTGATCTCCAGTTTATCAGCTGCTTTAAGACTTGCATGTTGGTAGAAATATAATACATGCAAGGAAGTACAGGGAGAAATGTAAATGGCTGAGTCAAGGAATAACTGCAAGACATTTGGTATGAAAATTCAATTCAGGCTTCAATTAATATAAAATAAGCACAGTGACCATTCGCCAAAGCATTAATTAGTATAATACATAGATTGTTAAGTTCATTACTAGCTCCAGAAGGACAGTCAGTACACTAAGGAAAGTAATTTGAATGAAATATATTCACCAACAAGTAGTTTTAGCAAAGGAGGCCTAGCAAGTATCAGGTTGCAAGATGTAGCACTGTTTCAGATTATAACCTTACTTTTTTAGTATCCAAGCAACCCATGTATGTGGTCATGTGATAAAAATGTAACATGTCCCAGGCAATCTCAAACATTGCTATGGCCACAAATAGAAAGATGCTCTCTGTAATAATGATCCTTTGCTAAGCCTGAGCCTACTTCACCAGTGATCATAAAAGTGAGTTTATTCATCTGATTGACAATTTGCACTTACATTTTAACAATATATATATATATAGTATTAGTATACTAGCCAGTAACAAATATGTAACTATCATGTAGTTATGGAACTACACAGTGAATTCTGGCCCAACTCTCCAAATGCTCACTTACCAGGAAGCAGCCACTGAGATTGACAGAGGTCCATTCCCCTTTTGCTTGGGAAGCAGCTGACTGAACAATTTCCGGGATGACAGGCAGAAGCAGGACCTCTGTTGCAATTTCCTGTCAAGATTGCCTGGACAAGGATGATGGGTGGAAGTGTCAGCCAGCTGCTTCCACAGAGACAGGGGAACAGACTTCTGTCAATTACAGTGGCTGCTGCTATTAAGTGGAGTTTAGGGGATTTTAGGGCCCCTATGCGTTGCATAAACTAACAATGAGTACCACATTGTTACAAATGCATAACTCCAATTAGTTCATTCATAACTCCCCAACGGGTTCTGACCTTTGTTGTTGTTGCTGTTAAAAAAGGAAAAATGCTGATTAGAAATGTGAATGTAGAGGATGAAAAACACATATTTTAAAAACATATTTGTTCTCAAAATGTGCACTATCACCAAGCAGATATGTCTGTGGGGGTGCTGAACTGTTGTCTGTCCTCATTGTGGAGCTCAATGGTGATCAATAAACTTAAGATCAACCCTAAAAAGACTGAGGTATTGTGAATTGGTGCTTCAGATCCAGGTAGCCAATGAGTATATATAAAGAAAAAAGAACAATACATAACAGAATAAAGCAAAAACACCACGTGAATAACATAAATGTGAAAAAGAGAAAAATCACAACACAAATAGCTTACATTACTATTTCTCTCCAGATCTTTTATCATCGTATACTTATTCAACATATTATCTATCATATTAATTATATATTTTTATTTCATGTATCCAAATCTCATTCTTCTTGTACTTATTATTGCTATAATAATTTCATTCTTAAATCTATTCTTTTTAACTATATTTAACCTATTGCTAATACTATATATGATCCTTTCATTAACCATAAACTCTAACCCTAAATGTGAACCCATTCCTAGAGCCAATTACATTTCAGCTTAATCTGCTTTCCAAAATTGTAATTCTTCTTGTGGTGGTATGACACTTCCTTTTTTTGCTAAAGCCTTTTCCACAAATATTTTCCATATTGCTTCAAAGTCATTCCTTTTCATTATCCCTTTTTTAACCTTAATTCGACATGTTAACTTATCATTGATTGCAATTTTCCACACGTCTTTATACCAATCCTTTATTTGAAAATCTTCTTGAAGTTTCCATTTTCCCAATATAATTAGCCTTGTTGCAGTTTAAAAATTTGTAATTAACTCCTTCATTGTCTGGGTACAATTAACCGTATCAAATATAGATAATAACGCTATACTCAGACATATTTGTAAATCAATTCCTGTTATCTCTTTTATCTCTTTAAACACCATTTGCCAAAATTTCTGTACCCTTTCACAGAAGTATGATTTCTTTCTTGCTGCCGCCACCACCACCAACATCATGGTATAGACTTTCCAGGGAGACCTACCCCATGTTCAGTAAGAGCTGCTCTGAACTTTGTGCCATTGACACTCTACTCTCCATTCAATTTATTTCACCATCACCAGCTCCCAAGTGAATCAGGAGGCTTATTTGGTTCCACTTTGTGGGAAGGGGACACTCAGGAGCAATCATATACACCACACCGATCATTTCTTGATTCCAGAGGTCAGCCAAGGCATTGACAGTATCAAGTTGACAGGAACCATTGGGGTCCACTATAGTCCTGGGCAGACCATTCTAATCAGTCCCCCTTGCAGACACGTTGAGCCCCAGTGAATCTAAATCCCAGAAGCTAATGGTCTGTCCATGATAATGGATCCATAGGAAGTTCCTTAACACCAAAACCACCATTCTCCCATTTACCACAGAAAATAAGGTCCAGAGTGTAGTCTGCTGCATAGGTGAGGCCAGAAAACTACCTGAGACCAATTAATGGTTATCTTGGAGAATATGAAGGCCATTTCCACACTAGACTGTAATAGCGCTGTTATTCCACTTTCAACATCCTATGGAATCCAGCACAACAAGTCTAGTGGCTCCAGCACCACTGCTGAAGCCAGGTCAGCCAGGTCAGGCAAGGAGGCAGTTGAACAACAGAGCACAATTCCTATTAACGACCCTTTTCACATGTGTTTTTGCTTGCACGAGTACCCCTTGAGCGCTGCGCAAATGGGAGCGTTGCTGCGCACGATGCACCCCCACTTGCGCAGCGTTCATGAGGCTGAAGCGAGGCCTGGGCGTATTTTTTGATTTTTGGCTTGAAGCCGAAAATAGCCCATGCTCGCGCAACGCTCGCGCCGCCCTCGCGCACTTACCTGCCATGTGGTGCATCGGGGAGCTGGTGCCGCCGCGCTTCCTTCCTCCAAAGCAGCCTACAGCTCCCACAGTGCCCTGCGGAAGGAAGGGGCGGGGCGCTTGCGTGACAGTCGCATAATCAGGAAGCGACCTGCGGAAGGAAGGAGGGGGGAAGCAGCAGCGTCTCGAAGAAGGCTTCTCGCGCGAGATGCCCTCCCCCGTCGCGCCAAATGGTAAGATGCGAAAAGGGCCAACATAATCCTTATTCTGTCCTGGTCATCTTCCTTCAGTTATGCACATTCAAACCCAGTAGAAAATGGGACAGTGCACTAGGTGAGGGAGATGGAATCCCAATAGACCACAGCAACTCCTCCTCTCAGTTGTCTTCTGATACTATATGGAGAATCCAAGAAAGCAATGTTGGGAGTGTTTATGGCTTTGTTGCTCTAATGTTTAACACGCATACACACACACAACTGTGATACAAACCATCTTGATGCGACCATCCAGGATCAAAGCCTGGCCCATTGCTATTGTTTTATTCACCACCTTGGCACTGAGCAGCAGCATTTTCAGCTGGTAAAGTCTGTTGCCAAGGCTATCCGGACTATTTGAAACTGAAGATAGTTTTGGAATGACCAATACTGTGGTTTTCTCCTCTCTCCCAATTGTTTCACCACTCCACAAATTTCTAGCACTGCAATAACTTAAAATTTCACTTGAGCATTTAGAAATACAGTTTAGGATTTTAGGCATGAGCAATTTTTAAATGTCTTTCTCTGCACAATAATAGAAAATTGAAATCTGATGGAAAATTTCATCTGAGGGGCAGAATTTTTATATAGGCGGGAGGAATGCCTTCATTCCCCCCTCCCAATTCCACCATTAAGTGTAGAAATGGAAAACAATTTAGACGGAGCTGGGATATCTGCTGACAGTGTCAGGCAAAACTGTCCTGAAACTCCTGCAACTCCCTGTGAAACAAAGCATACCTTGTCTTGGAAACTGAATCCACATATTTGTGAATTCATGGTTTGTTTCAGATCAACAAAATAAGCATAATACCATGTGCACCTGAAAAGGTGAAAGGCTAAAATGAAAAATGTACACAAACGTGCTTTAGTCAATCTGGGAGAAATGTACTAAAAATGGGGAACATTTGCATGGAAAATGTTTATGAATTTCCACGTAGGAATTCAAAAAAACTCTTATGAGATAGTGACAAACTATGGGTTCCAATTATGGGAGAAAGGTGACCTACAAATACAGTAAGGAAAGAAAGAAAGAAAGAAAGAAAGAAAGAAAGAAAGAAAGAAAGGAGGCAAGCAGGTGGAATATAGATGTCATAGGAAAACAGAGACTCAAAGTCTTTCACATAGTTAATTGGAACATAGCCACTGTTTATGGCAAGTCCCAGGCTACCCCAGGCAGCAACCCTTGTCATGCATTGATTCAGTGCATGAGCTAGATTTGAAATCCAAAATACTTGGAATATTTGGAAATATGGATGCTTGCTTGCTGCTATTTGCAGTGGATTTCAGTTGTGTTCTGTAGCAGTACTAATGATAGTATTTCCATGTAAGTTATGGTAAGTAGGAACAGCTAGGGTTGAAGTCTAGTGGCATTTTCTTCTTGTAATTGTTTCATAATGAATGTAATAACTTTAAGAGGTCTAAGTACAAAATCTACCTCCATGAAATAGCATATTTGATCAATGATGTTTCTACCTTTTCTAATTTAAGACTTCATAATGTCTATATAAACCAATTATGAAAATTAAAGTCATTTAGTGCTGATGAGTCTTTCCTGCTATTAGACTTTTATTAGTATTTTTTCTCTTGTGGTATACACACAGGAAGTCGGCTCAATTGCCTCCAGTCAGGTGT
Source organism: Ctenosaura bakeri (assembly GCA_948474755.1). Classification (NCBI taxonomy): domain Eukaryota; kingdom Metazoa; phylum Chordata; class Lepidosauria; order Squamata; family Iguanidae; genus Ctenosaura; species Ctenosaura bakeri. Next base: position 260,772 of record CAOLHI010001091.1, on the reverse strand, counting down.
CTTTTAAGAACAATTTCTTTCAACAGCTTGGGTCAGAACAGTTTTGCTATTTTCTTTTCAACACATTGGCTCATTCAATCCACAAACATATACAAATGTGATTTGACACCTAAAATGGATAATGGTGTCAATTGCCAACTGGACTAGGACAGAATGATCTTGGAATTAATCTCCACTTCTTCTCCTTACTTGCCTTTACAGATTGTTGATGAGGTCAGAGGGAAGTATATATCATTTAATGAAAGCCTGGAGCAAAAATAAGCAGGAAGAGTGTGGACATGGGTAGCAGGGAGGCTATGAACTAGCTGTGTGAATATGTAACATTCTACCCAATGGCTTGATTCTGGATTTTTCTCCTTTCATTTAAAGACTAAACCTCAAATCCCCACACTGTGTTTAGTCTTTACTGAATCAATTTAGAGGAAACATTCATGGTGTATAAATTGTTCTTGGCAAATCTAAGCTCTGACACATTTAAAACAAATGTAATTTATACAAAACTCTGTCACATCTAGTCTGAAGAAATCTAAAAATATCCAATCAAACTGTGTTTGTGGATGGATTTTTTTTTTATTCTTCAGTGTTTCAGTTGTTCTCTCATGCATTGTATGAGGTGACTTAAAACTGACATCTGTGAAATACACATTTCCAGCAGCACAAGGTCCCCGGTGGAATGACTAAACAATTATATAATCAAATCAAATGCATCTTTCAAAGCATCATGCAGATTTCATTCTCAGCCTCTGTATGGGAGAACACTGCTCTAATGTATCCGGCAGAAAGAAAGAAATTCCTTGGAGCTGCATGTATTACTGTATATATGTGAAGAAGAGATGCGAAAGAGATGTCAGAACTTTGTGACAACATCTCATGCTATAAAAACAATATCGTAAAACATAATTTGGATTAGTCCTGCAACCCATTTATTTTAATAGATTTCTTATCTACCCAGATAATATGTTCTCCCCCCCCCCAGTAGCTACTTGTATCATTATCCTACATGTGTGATTCAATTGACATAGCAAAGATGAGCTCTCCTTTTCTCTCTCTATTTTATCCATGCTATGGAAGGGAATTAGGAAAGCAGAGGGGGAGCTGCAATTGCTTACCTTTCAATAGAAAGGCAATTTTCTGGGCTTGCTTACATTAAAAAAAATCTTTAAAGATATTTGAAGGTTATATGAAAATAGGTATTGGTATATCCTTCGGAAATGTTGCAGAAGGATCTATGACTACACTAAAAAAAAACCTAACTTGCAGTACAATAAAATACAGTGCAATATGGTTATGAGATTATGATGCAGAATTCAAAGGACCATCAGGTGATTCTAGACAGAAGTTCATACTCATACTGCATACTTTCCAGGAGAGTATATAGTATGTAGGAGTAGTCTCCTATTACTCCAGTCCTGCTTAGAAGATTAAGGCCCTTACTGCACTATGGCCCAATGGTGCTTCATCCTGGCAGTGCCATTGCTGGGATGGGAATGCTCCCCACCACACCTGGTTGGCTGCCAGCAGATGAATAGCATTAGGGACACTCTTTTTCCTCCCACAGTAAAGTGTAAATTGAGAGTTCTTTTCCCTGCCTTTTCCTGCACTGTACTTGATAGCGCTTCCACTCTTATTGTGAGCCCTCAGCCAACGGGATCTTGGTGGGAAAGGGGGCCATTACTGGATTTTTTTTCCCCAGTAATGGTGTATGGCATGTTTACAACTCATGGGGATGTGACAGCACCTAGTCAGCAATGACGTTGTGTGATAGCACATGTCCCAGACAGGGACCAACACATGGGCCCTTTCTGCAATGCGCGAGCAGCCTCCACCGCGAGGGTCTCATGTCCCAGTTCCTTTAGCGCCACACGAGCTGCCTGCTCCCGAGCAGGTAGCGTGAGAGCCTCGCCTTCCATGCACAGCGCAGCCTGGGAGTTTCCCAGGCTGCACTGGGGCAGGAAGCGTGACCGCCACAGCTCCGGAAGCTCAGCACGCATGGCAAATGTGCACGGGGCCCTGGAGCAATATGCGATTGCATACCATTTTTGGCTGAAAGCCGAAAATGAAAAAGTGTGCGAGCAGCACCTGCCTGACCCTGGAGTGTTGCATGATTGTGAGTGTGTCATGCAGATCACTCCTCACAATCGCACGACACTCCAGGCAACCTTTCGCATGGCAAATGTTGTGTGAAAAGGGCCATGGCCACGCCGAGATGGTGATGTCATGTAGTAAAGACCTTAGTCTTTTCTTCTTTTGTTTTTTGATTTTATCTTACAACCTCATTTATATATATTATCCTTTTCTTAGCGACTTATGTTCATAATAATTTACACAATTAAACAAATGTTAGTCAATTTCAACCATAAGAAAACTGAACATCTATTAAATGCAATTTTTACTTTTTTTTTCTTCCCACTTTCTTTGTTATTGTACTTCTATACATCTTATTTCTCCTTACATTTAATCCACTCTGTTACACATTTCCATTCTCTCTCATTGTCTGGCTTTGAGGTCCAGCACATTTAACCATCTTTGCAATGCTACATTTAGGGTTGCCATCTCCCTCTCCCTTTTTTTGTGACAGGCTGCTCCTATTTACTTCTTTATACAGTTATAAGACAGATACAAAACAATCATCGTCATCCCACAGTTAAAGAACGTTGATGCCACAGTAACTACCATACTTCCATTGCATGGAATCTTGGCATTTGTAGATTTGTGAAGTATTCAAAATTCTCTGCCAAAGGTCTCTGGTATCTCACCAACCTAAAAATCCTAGGATTTTGGAGGATGCAGCCATATAGCTAAAGTAATATCAAACTGCTAGGAGAGTGTGAAGGACACTGTAGGTACTACATGTGATCACTGCAGGATTTTGTTGGCTTTTCAAAGTAAGTATTTGGCAAAATTTCAAATTTTTTAATTAACTAAAAGAGCTTGTGTTTCTATTAAAAGTAAATAATGTGGGGAAAGGAAAAACTGATAGCTTTGTCATCTGTCTCATTACACAATGCATTACATGATATATGAAATATGCTTATATTGTACCAACATATAAACTTTACATTATACTTATTTATTTTCCTAAGTTTAACACCCACTATTTGCCATGAATAGGGCAGTTATGGGCTTAACCAAGTGCATCCACTGGTATCACAACCAGTTTGGTCTTAACTTCTGGTCTTTCTACTATGTAATATATACGCAGAGAGAATCAACATTGTGTAATGGTTTGAGCATTGGACTATGGGTCTGGAGACTAGGGTTCAATTCCTCATTCAGCCATGGAAATCCATTGGGTGACCTTCAGCATGTCACCCCAGAAAACTGCATGACTAATATTCGCCTTAGGATCACCATAAGTCAAAAATGACTTGAAAGCATGCAGCAGCAACAGCAACAACTAAATACGAATGAGAGGAGAATTCATTTGAATGTGTCTTTGCTTGCATCATTCTTATGTCCTTATATCTCTACTGACTTGCTATACGTTTGTGATCAAACTGTTCTATACACTGCTTGACTCTGAAGATGTTTTCTTTTAATATTCTGTTTAGTTGCATGACTTTAGAGACCATTCAACTATGCATGGCAGGTTGTCACATTTCCTTGTTGGCAGGCCCTGATCCTGAAAATAAGATGCTTTTTTAGTTTCTTTTGATTACGTTTTGAACTGTGTAGTACATTTTCCTTCTGGAAAGCAGCACCCCCTCCTTTCCCATACTTCTGGCTTTCTATCCATAACTTTAAAAAACTCTGCAAACCATAACTTTGAAAAGTGTCTGGTACATTTCCCAGCATCTAATAAATGTTCCTTTATTTCTAGACATATAGTTCAGCTGATTGGCAGCACCCGCAATTACTGTTACTTCCACAAGGATGGAAAAGAGTTCCTTTTTTTTTTTTTTAACAAAAAAGAGAGAGAGAACTTTTTAAAACTGATTAAAGTGAAACCTGCTCATCATTCAACTTTCTACAAAATTTTAAAAGATTTACACTTAGTGTTTGGAACAAGTACATTTTTCTTTGCAGCTGTCAAAACAACCTGTCAGTTCAATTATCTGGAATGACTATTAGTTCTTTTACTTTTTTTTTTTTTAATAAAATCTCAGCTACTTTTCACTGCTTTTGAATGAATGAACTGTTCCTGGCCACCCTTTAAATATGTCTTTCATAGCACCCGTAGTTATACAGTTGCATAGAAGTTGCTATTTGATTTCATTATAAACATATTGTTGTGGTTCTTTTAAATATGTGGCACTTAACTATCATCATCTTCTGGTCACAGATTGCATTATTATTATTATTATTATTATTATTATTATTATTATTATTGGAACATTTAAAAAAGTCATGCCTCAACTGTGCCTTCAGATTGTCCCAAGTCACCTGATGATTCTGGTAGATTTTTAAAAATGTTTAATAATGTGAATGTTGTATCAATATCTTAATCTCTTTGCCTTCTCAGGGTACATACAGTTTATTTATTTAAATATTTATATGGTACCCTATTTTCAAATTTAGGGCATGTTAAAAGACTGAGAAAGCAATATACCCATCCCTGTTTGCTGGCACACTTGATTAATCCAAGATTTATATGGCTAACTGCCTTCCACCGCAATCCTATACACTTCTCCTTGAAAGTAATTTCCATATAGGTAAGTCCACTTCCAAGTCCATTTGCATGGAATTCTTCTTGTCCCACCTCCAAGTCCATTCTGTGCCAGTTCCATTGAGATGTTATTAATTTAAATATATATATATATATATATATATATATATATATATATTTGTGTGCATTTTGCAAATGATTCCACTAAAGGATGCATGCCTCTTCAGACATATGTGTGCACATTTTAGAAATGCATGCAGTGTTTTTCTGTATATTTTAAAAATTTGCTATATGTGGTTGAATGAGTTGTTTTCCCTGCATGGAAGAAACCAAATTGAAAAAACATGGATTTCAGACCACAAATTAGTTAATGCTGGGGTTCAGCAATTCTTCTTACACATCCCTGCTCCCAGACAACCTGAGCTGTATTTTCCCATAAACATGGACACTTCTTAAAAGAAGTTCTACCTACAGAGAAATGATATCAAAGGAATGAAGTATGAGAAAGGTGCTCCTTTCCCCCCTTATGTGTGCTTTCAAATCACCTGTCAACTTATGGATGAATTTCACAGGGTTTTCTAAGGCAAGGAATACTCAGAAGTGGTTTTGCCAGTTCTTTCCTCTGAACCTAGTATTTGTTGGCAGACTCTGAGTCAATATTAATCAGTGCTGTCCCTCCTTAGCTTCTAAGATCAGATAGGATCAGGTGCCTTTAGGTTATAGGTTATTTAGGCTGTTTTACCTGCTGTATGTTGTTAAGTGCAGCAGTAAAGGTGACATGATCTAACTAAAGCTGGGGCTCAGAAAGCTTGCTGCTATAACTGGCTAAAGGAAATAAGAAATCTGGTGTAACAATAAACCATTCTGTTATGGACATCTGTAGGGGAATGTGAACTATAGTACTGGATCATTCAAACAAAGTAAACAAGTTGTCAAGACAAAATCTGTGCAATAACCAGGCCACACATTGAAGCTGGATGAAAATAGGCCACAACTTTATTGGTTACAACAAAACACGGTTGGATTGCACATGGATCCAGATCCCAGCATCGGCCACCCTGCCTGTTGACCAATAAGACCGAAAACCCAAAGCCAGGACCACCTGGAGGCAGGTCTGAACCACCTGACCCCCCAGTAGTGCAGAGATGTGGACACCCAATCCACACCAACCCTTCCCTCCTGGCAACCACCTTCACCCCCAGACCCCAGTGACCTGGGGATATAGCAGATCCAGATCCAGGACCTATGCCAACTGCCTTACAAGTTGTGATAATAAAAGGCAAAGACACAACCTAACTACAATACACAGGATACAACAAAAGAAAAGGAAGGAGGGGTGAGAAGGATGACTTGCAGAGAAGAACTGAGCTCTGGAGAGAGGAGAGCCTAGCTAAACTCAAAATACCTGGACCAGAAGGAAAACTTCCTAGAGCGCTGGCAGAAGCAGCCAATCAATTCAAACCAGTAGGTTTGAACTGATTGGCTCGGAGCTTTTTCCAGCTGCACAAAGGCTGCTGGGTATGAGAAAGTACTCAGCAGGACTGAGCAGATGGTTGGGAAGCTGCATGGCAGGGCAACTGAACAGCCCTGGGGGATGCTGTGGAGGCACCACCACCACCGGCAGCCCAAGCCACAAATATACTGCCTGGTAAGTCAGGCAGCTAACTTCTGAGGACTTGTTAGCAATTGGGATCCAAACACAGAAGCAAAGGCTGTGTCTCCAAAAATACAGAACATTATTTCTTTTTATATAAAAAAATACAAAGGTGATGGAGGAGGAAGGGGGGACTGGAACCTTTACTTTCTAACAGCAATAATCTTACCAGAATTCTCTAGTCCCAGTGCCATGTGTTAGAGATGCCCCTTATTTAAGGAGCAAATAATCCATTCATTCCAATAAACACTGTCTTCTAATCAAAGCTCTGTACTGAATTTAAACTTGAATTGTTTCAGGTTTTCCATTTCGGGCCACTTCTATTATATGTGTCTAACAATTACCTACCAGAACCTAGGAAAATAAGTGTAGCTTTTTTTGGAAATGCCTAAAGTGTAAACACTATTCTTACTCAAATATCCATGGTTCTATTATTCTGAATCCGAACAAGATTGAAGGATCAATTCTCCTTGCAAATGTCACCATTTGCACAAAAACACTGAAAAAGTATCAATGGTTTAATTTTTTTTTAAAAAAAAAACCCAAATTTTAAGAGAATATAGGACAACTACTCTCCCTTTTAACCTGAAATTCTGGGGTCTTTCTTCCCTCATAAATGGAGATTGTGAAAACTGTATCTAGTCTGACAAAAAGGGACAAAACAATGTTAACTGTTTTTCAGTTTTCAGTTCTATTCTGGATTGAGAATCTAGCCACCTTCAAAATATTGCATCTGGCTGTCAGATAGTGAGATATTTTAGGAGATAAGAGCTGACATAATAAGCCATGATTTTTACACCCATTTGGGAATCACTTTCCCATTAGTTAATGACAAGCAGGTATGTCGAGCAGAAATATGTCTTGTGAATATTTGTTTACATTGGTGACAAATGTTCTTATGGGTGGGTGTAAAAAGAGGGGGGTTTTTTTAGAGATGGATGAGTATTTCATTTAAGTTTTTTTTAAAAGAATAAAGCAGAATTAGAATGTGGAAGAAAAGAAAACTAGCAGATGTCTGCCTCCCCCAGGACTGAATGAGAGTTGTTGTTTTTTTTTTTCCCTTTTTTTTTTTTTAACAGTACTTATCAAAATCTACAAAAAATAAACTTGAGAAAGTGCAAAACTGGTAGATTTGCCCATCAATAAGCAGTTCTCTTTGTTTGGTGAGACTGACTTTTCCTTACATTCAGAGTTCTACTACTGGTTTTGCTATTTAAAATACATTAGGTTTTATTTACAGTTGAATAAAGTCTTCTTCAAACCTGCTTTAAGAGATTCTTTTCACTTTGTATCTCAATTTCCATATCGACCTGTGCTAAGTCTGGCCTGGCATTAATGGGGAACCATACATTGTGGGGGGACTTTGCTTCCTCTTCTTCTCCTCTTTTTTTCTTTAAACACTATGAAAATGAATAGCTTGGTTTTTCCAAGTGCATTCTGGTTCAAGAGGCATAATATTAGATATGTTTTTCAAAAGCACAGGCCTTGTATCTCTGTAACACTTGAATACAAGTGTGTGTTTAAAAACAGAAAACAACATTACCAGATGTAATACAAATGTTTAAACCAGTATAACAGCCCATGTGTCTTCATATGAAGCCCTTCTCCCCCACCCTTTAGTGCCTCCAAATATTAATTGATTTTTTTTTCTGTCTCCCTGAGAGATTTAAGTAGGAGGTATTATTATCACATTTGCAGATGAAGAACAGACATGTGGAGATTAAGTGATTCCTCCAAGGTCACAAAGGAAGGCTGTAACACAGCAGGAAATTGCACCCATTCTGATCCCAGTGCCTCACCACAAACCCATCCTTCCTGACTTGAGAAAAATATGAGGTCATATAATTAAAACAAGGATTGTAATGCATATGCACTAAGGGACAGATGAGTACTGCTTTTCAAGCCACCTCAATTCAGACACCCTCAGACTTATGAATGCCATTAGAATCATGGGGAAATGCCAAAAGAAAGTACTTCTAACCTTAACAGAGTTATGCCTAAATAAAACTAAACAAATATTAGGATTAAGGAATACTGTTGAATGAGGTTGTATTATCTCAGGGAACTGGCTAACTGTTCAGCAGGTTCCATATCTTCAGAAAAAGAGTATGCCTTCAAGTCTTTTCTCATTTATGGTGACTCTATGGTGAATCTATCATAGGTTTTATTGGAATGATTTCTGCAGAGGAGCCTCAGAGATCCAGAAAGTATGATTTGTCCAAACTCACCCAGTGTGTTTCTATGGCCACGTGGGGACTGAAACCTTGTCTTCAGAGTCCTAGTTCAACAATCAGAGCAATACAACACACTGGCTTTCCAGAGCTCCTGATAGAGAGACAAGTCTCAGGGCAAGCAGTACTAGCAGCAGCAAAACTCTGTTGTGTGTAAGGTGGCCTTCTGTACCAATTCTCAGCAGGCCTCAGGACCCAGTGGTTCAAAATACGAATGTGTTTGGATGGATTTTTGCCTGCTCAAGATCAATGAACCTAAGGCCAGGAATGAGAGGAGGAGAATGAGGAAAGAGGTAGCTGGAATATGCACTTGGGCATGACATGCCCCTTGGAGCAAGGCCTGGAATGGAGAAGAAGTGTCATGATTTATGCATCTTACTTTTCAACAAAAGCAGCAGGCCAGGACCTGAAAAGAACTTCCTAAGTGCTGGCACTGAGCCTTCTATAAGCCCCAGAAGTAGCTACAGGAGTGGCAAAATGAGGGCGCTGCATGCCAAATAAGAATTCTGCTCCTCTCCCAGGGTCTTTAGCTTTGGGAAGAATGAGACAATGAAAGTTGTTCACATGTAGAACTTTTATATTCTCTGTGTTTGTATTCCCTTGCTAACTCTGCATGCCTCTTTTCTTTAGATGTCTAAACTGTATTTCTAAATATTCAACTAACATTTTAAGCTATTGCAATGCCAGTAATTTGGGGACTGAAGAAAAATTTCCCTGAAGTGAGAATTCTCATTAGGTTACTTTATGCTTTCATTGCCCCCACCCCTCGCCACACCTCTCAAAATTCGTGGTGTGTTAAATACTGTGTGTGTTGTAGGCTTGGATGGAAAGACTACCTGAATGCTGGTGGCAGCAGGGGGTGGGGTGGGGGAGAAAACAGAGAAAGGGCTTTCAAGTGTCCACAAAAACCAATAAAGAAGAATGTCCTCAATTCTCTTTGTTGTGTCCCTTCCTAGGCCATTTCCGCACTAGCCTGTTATAGTGCGATGATTCCACTTTCAACATCCTCTGGAATCCTATGGTTTGCAGTTTTGGGAGGGGCTGGCCGGCCCCTCCCGAAACTGCAAACCCCAGGATTCCAGAGGATGTTGAAAGTGGAATCATCGTGCTATAACAGGCTAGTGTGGAAATGGTGCTAGTCTTCAAATAGACTCACCTCCTGATGTTGCAAACTGAACTGTGTAGGGGAACCAGGAGAAGGTATTTGAAGGCTACTGTGTTCAGGTCCTAACCTTTCTTCTCCCTGTCATCCTGATGTTGTGCTGTGTGGGTATGCATGATATGTGTGAGGGAGGAAGATAGCCAAGGATCATAGAAGTCTACATGCTTCCAGTTCCTCACCTTCCCCCACTGAAGTTATGAAGGGGCAGATGAGAGGGGAAAGAAGCTAACGTTCCTGGGAGGCTACAGCCTTACAGATATTCAGTTTTCTCCCTGATGTCAAATAGGTTGGGCCAAGAGGATCTCCTCACCCCCTGCTAGAAACTTTCTTCTCACACAAGAGCTCTTTGAAAACTGTATAGTTTTGAAGATGTCTGACAATGGGGAGAAAATTGATTAAAGTATTTGCTCTTCCTTGCAGGAACAAATAATTTAACACAGAACATCTCTTTGGTAGGTAGTCCAGCAGTTGGAGTAAGTCTCCAAGCTTGAGGCTGCTTGCACTTACTCATGACAAAGAATTATGCCATCATCTGCTCCCCCCTCAGACTTATTTGTCTCTCTGACTTTAGATGCAATCCTCACAGTAGCTGAAGAAGAAATACATTTTCCTGGTAACAACGTATTGTTATGAGTAATCCCTGTTCTTGTCCGAAGTATTCTGAATGGGTTGGTTTTGAGTGGGCAAGTCCCATTAGCTTTAAAAAGAACTCCTTCTCATGGAGATGAATAATCTTCCAGATTATTTTAGATCATCACAGTACCTGTATTTTTGAAGCAGGAATGTTGATATAGGGTGAGAGTTGGTGAGAGCTTGCACTTCAAAATTAACCACTACATCAGAGAGTAAGACCATGTATCAATCAAGAAGCAGGAATGGTGGCGACTGCTATGGTTTATGGGTGCATTTTGTTGCTGGGATGACTGCCATCTTTTCCTGCCTATCTCTGAGTGTCTAATAAGCCAATTTTATCTTGATACCCCTCATACCCATTTTGACAAGCAGTTGGCCCAAAGCAGTTCCTACTCCCCTTGTCTGAGTCCAGCTGCGATATCATAATGACTGACTCCTGGCATAGATGGAAAAAATACTTAGAAATATTTACAAAATGGTTGGAAAAAAACATATTTCTTGTGTGTTAGGAAATCCTGGGAAGAAGAAACCTGGATTCAGAAGAATCTTCACAGCTGAGGACTTGTGCCAAATTTGTCCTTGATCCTTTATGTTTAGAAAACAGAAATTCCAGAACAAAATTACATTCAGCCCTCCATGTCTGCAGGTTTCACTTTTGCAGTTTTGATTATTCATGGATTGTTTGCTGTCACCTCTGCTGCCTCCCTATGCTATTCTTAATATGAACTGCAAGCCTTGCAAGACTGAGAAACTGCGAACAAGGCTTGTAAGTCCCTATTAAAAATGATATGGGGCAGCAGTGGAGGTGGCAATAAGCCTCACCAGCCACGCACTTCTGCTTTGTAAGGAACCCTGATGCCTCAAAGGAATCCATGGTGGATTGACTATGGTGATCATACTTTTTGTGTGTGCGTTAAATATAGTTTGTGCAGGCCTAGAGTTATTCACATTTTTTTTTCATTTTCATAGGAGTCCTGTGCCCCTAACCCTAGCGAATGAGAAGGGATGACTGTAATATTTCATATAATTATTTTCTGTGTAGAAAATGATGTTTTCTGTGTAGAAAATGCTGTTTCTGTGAAAAAAATACCAGATGAAATTTTTGTCCAGAATAAATCCCAAACTGCAAATAGTCTTTGGAAACTGCACAGTTTTCAAAGACTTTCTCACAGTGGAAACTAACATTACCCATTGCTCCCTTTCATAACAAAATTAGTGAAGAGTTATACTCCAGACCCTTAGTTTCAGGCTCCTGAAATATCAGGGAATGAGATGCTCCTGACCTGGAAACCCGACCTATAAATAATCCATTCAACAAACCCTTTGTCTTGTTGTCAACCTCAGTATAGAGGCCCCATCCTCTCGTTTCAAAATAGACAGAGAGGGAATTTTAAAATTATTAGTCATGAACATGAATATTTCAGATGCCATCAGAGAAAAAACATGATGTGTATCCCTACTCCTAGAGTCGTAATGGTGATGCTACTAAACAACTAACAAAAGTCCAGGGTGTTATTCAACAGGAGCAACTTATCACATTTTGAAATTGTTGGAGCAATGCATGTTTATCATCTAAAGAGGTGGGGCCAATAAGACCATTAAGTCCAAAGTCTGAAATTACCTATCTGTACCACTGGAAGCCTCTTTGCTGCCTGACTTTCTATTTTTTTTCTTTGCTTTTGTTCCCTTTACTTTATCCTCCATTTTTTAGATAGTTACGTCACCACAAGAACTCCTTGGGATGAAATGAAAGTGTGCTTGGTCAAATGGCAAATTCCATAACATTCCAAGAAAATCAGACATGTCAAAGTTACAGTCCCAGATCACAGGGTTCCTCAAATGCAGATGCTTTCATATGAACATCTGTGTTTCTCTCCTTCTCTTTGGATTACAGCTTCTATAGGTCTTAACACAATGTTAAAAGAGTACAAGTCTAGTCATGGGGGTGGCATACACTAGGTAAAATTTTAGGTGTGTCTAAACAGTTTGTGCTTTATGCCATCTATTTCTCTGGGATACATTTTATTTTACATTAATGTGATTTATAGCTGTGTACGTTGGCACACTGTGCAGTGTTTATTCAGAAACAATCTAGGATTTACTGCTCTAGATCTGAAGTAGCTAGTGGGCATGCATGCAAAATACTTTTGTACACAGATGTGAGACTGGCAGAGGGAGGAACCAATTTCCCCCTTTACCTGAAGCTCTTAATCCCAAAAATTGCTCTTTCCGTTTCTGGAAAGAAACTAATTAAGTGACAATTTTGTGCTGTTCAGAAACACTCAATATCTGCTTCCTGAAGTTCCCTTGGCCTAGTGGTAGAGCTGGTGACCCTGGAGGAACATGTCTGATGTATGTCACCAGTTTCAACCTCATTTAGGTTTCTTTGAAAGCCTTCTGAAATTTGACCAGAGGAACTACTTCTAGTTTCACTTCCGACTTCTCTTGGGCAAATGTTGGTGATTTTAAAGCCATTGAAAGATCACATTTGTTCAGCTTTACATGATAGCATGGTGCTGGATCCATGCTATTGAAGTCTGACTATTTGTTGTACAGTTTTGGTCCAACCAGTGATTATCAAGGAAGAGCAGACATTTTGTCATTGAGATGGTAAACAATCTTTGCATACTTTCCTCTTCTTCTCCCATCACTGAATTTGCATTACAAAGTAAGACATGAGTTCTTTGGGGAGAAGAGGTGGAGCTGTTAGGTAACAGATTACGGACAGTTGAAACAAAAGATGACACCTGCTGTTCTGCATGCTGAGGAAATTAGTTACATATTGCAAATTTACTGGAATAAACAGATGGCTGCAAGCATATTTCCCCTTGCCTATAGTTTTTCTCCTTATGAGAAGGTCTGACATTATAATTCACTTATTTCAAAGAAGATTTCCATAAGAGATATATGTGTAAGAACAGATGTATATTTATGTTTATACTAAATGTGTGTGTGTGTGTGTAACTGGTTGTGTGAAACAGGTGTAATGTTTATTTCATACAACTGGAGAATAGGCCATTCTCAACCAAAGAACATGTTTTGCATGCAGAGGTACCCAGGTTCAGTCCCTTTTGGAGGATCCCATTTGAACTTTTGGAGATCCACTGAGAGTCAGTATAATATGTTACTGAGCTACCTGAACCAATGGTCTGACTAAGTAAAAGGAATCTTCCCATGTTTGTTTCTATAGCCTCCACTTGAGTCCAATATTTGGCACAGTTAAGCCTGCTGATTTCTGTGGTCTCACTCTAGGGTGGACTTTGGGCATCATCAACAGAGGCATCAAGCCAACAATAAGGCAATGAATCAGGCAAACAAGGACTGAAGTCTAGAAGCAAAACATGGTTTGGTGGTTGGGTACTGGACAGGGACAGAGACAAAGATGTAACTGCAGGCAGGCTGGAAAATACAGAAAAGGGGGGAGTCTCTGTGGTGTTACCCCATCTGAGAACTTACCCAGAATGAAACGCATTACCTGGAACAAGTGTTATATTGGATCAGACAGGCTCCTGTCAGGTCGTCAAACCACATGGTTCTGATGGCACTGAAGATCTGCTGTCTAAATGCTCTGGCTATCTTTGCATAGTAGAGATTAGACCAGGCAGTTCCCTCAGCCTAAGGGCTGTCCAATAAATGAGGAACCTTGGCCCAGTGCCTACCTCCTAATTTACAAGTGCCTTACAATGAACACTTGAGACTGTGGCCTTTTCCAAGTATTTTCTCTGAATCTTTGGGAAGGAAATGGTTTGCGCCTAGTGGCCATCCTTCCCAAACTATGCCCATTGAGCTGAATCAGTCAAAATCTTGAGCTTGGAAAGATGAAACACCAATGCAGGACACGTATCACAAAGTGTATTTTTGCCATAATATCAGCAGTATGTTGCAAAGCCATTACACACTTGAATTAAGTGCTGTGTTTTTTAAGAACATCGAAAACTTAGATAATTCAGATATTGAGGAATTCACCCACCTTTCTTCTCTTTTTTGATGACCCCCATGGGGAAACATCTAGTATCAACCCACATTTAAAGCTAAAGATTGTATATAACATGAAGAATATGTGCATATGGAAGATTACATATGTAAGATTAAGAAAAAGAACTAGAACTGTTGCTGTGGAGATGAATTCTGTAAGCTGTAAGACAAAGTTTGTGATGCAAGAAAGGCAAGGGAAAGAAATAGAATCTTTCTCTGTGCTGTAAGAACTAACACAAAATGAAATGGAAAAAGAATAGGTCATAAACTGAAGAATACTTCTGGGAATCCCATCATAAACTGTCTTCTTTTCATAGCTAAAGGTCAAACTCTTCTGGATTGGAATGATACCTGTCTATATTTATCCAGCACCTAGGCTTCAAACCAAGAAAGAAAGTATACATAAATCCCAGTGACAATTCCTAAGATAATGTTTCACCTGATTCAGCCCAAAGAGGAAAATCAAACTGCAATCTGGATTTACCAGAGGTTCTCACAACATCATTAAAAAAAAAAAAGTATCTGTGGATCCAAACCACAGCTAGCTAGAGGAATGAGCAATACACATATGTCTACCAGATGACAATAGGGATGAGTTGATGGAGTCAAAGTTCAGATTTACCACAGGGGAAAAAAAGTTTAATTCTTATGCCTGTTATTGGTTTGCATGTTGCTTATGAAGAAATCTTTTAAAAGCTAATGTCCCTAGGGTAACTAGGGAGGAACTGCATGCAACTATTTAATGCTTTGTTGTAACTTGAGTGTGGAGATATGTTTAGAATGTTAAGATCCTTCAAACACTACTTTAGAACTGTTATCATTAGGTACTGAATATATAATTTAGACTATATATTTTCAGAGTTATAAGAGTAAAGTCTACTGAAATCAATGAGGATTATTGCAAAATGCACATATTCAGAGCAACCTTCCCCAGTCTGGATATATCAGATTACAATTCCCATCATCCACACCCAGTTTGGTTTTCTCAGAAATGACCTGATGAAGGGAATGCTGTAGACATAGCATATCTTGACCTCAGTAAGGCCTTTGCCAAAGTTCCCCATGACATTCTTGCAAAGAAGCTAGTAAAATGCAGGCTGGACAGGGCTACCGTTAGGTGGGTTTGTAATTGGTTGACTGACCGAAACCAAAGGGTGATCACCAATGACTACTGTTCATCCTGGAGAGAAGTAACTAGTGGGATGCCACAGGGTTCTGTCCTGGGCCCAGTGCTATTCAACATCTTTGTCAATGACTTGGATGAAGGAGTGGAGGGCATGCTGACCAAATTAGCAGATGATACCAAATTGGGAGGGGTTGCTAATACACCAGAGGACAGAATCAAATTTCAAAATGACCTTGACAGATTGGACAGCTGGGCCAAAGCTAACAAAATGAATTTCAGCAGAGAGAAATGTAAGGTCCTGCACTTAGGCAAAAAAAAAATGGAAGGCATAAATATAGGATGGGGGATGTGTGCTGGATAGCAGCACATGTGAAAGGGATCTAGGAGTCTTGGTAGATCACAAGCTCAACATGAGTCAGTAGTGTGATACAGCAGCCAAGAAAGCCAACGCGATTCTTGGTTGCATCAATAGGAGTATGGTATCTAGATCGAGGGAGGTAATGGTACCACTCTATTCTACATTGGTTAGACCTCATTTGGAATACTGTGTCCAGTCCTGGGCACCTCAATTCAAGAAGGATGTCAACAAGCTGGAATGTGTCCAGAGAAGGGCGACCAAAATGGTAAAGGGTCTGGAAGTCATGGCCTATGAGGAATGGCTTAGGGAGCTGGGTATGTCTAGTCTGCAGAAAAGAAGGTTAAGAGGGGACATGTTAGCCTTGTTTAAATATTTGAAGGGATGTCATGTTGAGGAGGGAGTGGGCTTGTTCTCTGCCACTCCAGAGACTAGGACAAGGAGCAGTGGATTCAAGTTGCAGGAAAGGAGATTCCACCTGAACCTCAGGAAGAACTTCCTGATGGTCAGAGTTGCCCAGCAGTGGAATATGCTGCCTCGGAGTGTGGTAGAGTCTCCTTCTTTGGAAGTTTTTAAACAGAGGCTGGATGGCCCTCTGTTGGGAATGCTTTCATGGGTGTTCCTGCATAGCAGGGGGTTGGACTAGATGGTCCCTGGGGTCTCTTCCAATTCTATGATTCTGTGACCTGGAGTAAGGAATGATCAATAAGATAGCCAAGGTTGCTGATGACACTGGTTTAAATTGATGAAACAATAGACCTGGGTTAGAATTCACTAGGGAAGTTATGAATGCATAACTACCATAGTTCTGAAGCTATGTAATATATCCCAGCCTGAACTGCCCCCAATCTCCACTTTCTGGGCAGCAGTCACTGCAATTGATATGGGTCTCTTCTCATGTCAATATCATGAGTGATCTCTAGCGTTACAGCCAAAAGAAAAGTCCCAGTAGCAATTCCTCTTCACGCCAGCAATCATTCATGTGTGGGAATAGTCATTTGACCTGATCCATTAGGGCTCTTCATATATTATATTTTCACACAGAGTTGGAGTAGACTGCTTTTGGACACAGACAAGGAGTTCCGGAGCTGTTTTTGTGACACCCAGCTCATCCAACCGACCCGGATTATCCTTTTTGCTGATCAGCATGCACACAACGTGCACACAGTTTTAAACTTTAAGGAATTGCAGTTCACCTTTCAAATAGGTTTGTGTTTCGGTACTATTTAACATGTTTTTTTAAAAATACATTTTCCCCACAACACAAATAATCTATGGATATTTCTAGTTTTGGAGGCCTGGAAGGCAATTTTGGTTGTTTGTGAAGGAACCAGGGCATAAAATTGGACCCACTACCATTTCTTATATTTCACATTTATAAATTGAGAGCAACTGTGGTCTAATATTTTGAGCATTTGACTATGACTTTGGAGACCATGGAAATCCACAGGTTGACATTTGGCAAGTCATACTCTTTCACCATCAGAAGAAGGCACCTGTCCTTGAACAAATTTGCCAAGAAAACCACATGATAATTTTGCCTTAGGGCCACCATAAGTCAGAAACACCTTAAAGACATACAACCACCACCACTACTGCAACAATAATGTACCTATTAGTGAAGTAGAGTGGATTTTGAGTAGAATTAGAGTCCTGGAAGCAATGGTGGCAGAATCCAAGATGTCAACCTACCTTTTGTTGTTCATGGATTAACCATAGTATGGATTCTGAGTTGGATAAACATTATACTTCTCACTCTATGTTCTGTCTTTCAAGCTGTTGAGTCTACTTCACATCTCCCCTTCTTATGCAAGTGTGTAAATAATTTCAGGAAAACACTGTATTTCATAAAATGTAGAACAGTACAGCTGTTATAAAGAGGAAGCAAAATGGAATTAAATATTTTTAAAGCTGATTAAAACAAGATGCTAAACCATGGCCTCATGGAGCTTCAAATTAATGTGTTCTTCCCAGTTCCTCCAGTGTGCCCACAAGTCGATTAGAAACATCCATTTTCCATTTTGTCTCAAAACTTGATAGTTTCAACTGTGTGATCTGCACTGCAAGTAAAGTAAAGGGATTTGATCCAGGCAACCTATCTGTCACTTGAGAAATCCATCCTTGGATCTTCTCTCCTCTGAACCCACCCACCCACCCCCCAGGCTGGAAAGCCTGTATTTCCCAGTTATGGAGATAAAAGTAACCTTTTTTGGCAGGACAAAAGAGCATGGAGTGAATTAAATAGAGAGGCTGTACAGAGACAAAGGGTTAAGAAGTCTATCTTCACTACAGTTGATGCTTTGAAAACATTTCACATTACTCTATGGTTCTTCAAAGCAGTAGCTCTAAATCAGGGACATTCCAGATGGTATTGGCCTTCAACTTCCAGAAACCTCAACCAGCACATCCAATTGCAAAAGATTCTGGAAGCTGAGATCCAACACCATCTGGAGTTTCCCTACTTGACAGCCACTGCTTTACAATAAAACCAAAAATAAAAATGAGGATTCATAAAATTTAATTTGGCCTGTAGGGTTAGGTTCTACCATGATTATAGACTTTTCAGTGGAACTTTGAAATCTCCCTAGCAAAAATTAAATGGTCTCCTGAGGGAATGAAAAGGTGTAACCATATATTGAAATCAACTGAGGCTGGTTATGAAATCTGAATAAATAATATGATATATATTACATTCTTTTTCCTGATGAGCTAACTTAATTCAATTCAATTACTGGTTTTCTTTGTGTAAAATGATTTGATCTGGTTGAAGTAATGATTATTGAACAAATTAAAAATTAAATCATATCTACAGCACAGAAGTCTGTTTCAGGCCACTAGTTTACACAGCTGTCTGCAAAGGAGATGAGAATATTTCAAAGATTGGCCCATAAAAACCCTCCCTGAAAAGCTCATACTGATTGAAAGCATAAATCCTTTTTTTTTTCTAGGTCATTGTGAATTATGAGATAAGAACCTTTTATCTACCCAAAATGGAAAATCAATCTTGTTATCATTCATACTGTCATTAATATACCAGAAACAGGGACCCCTGCGTATTTCTATTCTCCGTTATCAACATGTTTCAATCAGTCATGTTCACACTTCAAAACTGCACCTTGAAATACCTGTAAGAGCAAGTGTGAAACCAGTCTCAAGTTTATTAATTCTAAGTTACTTTTTTCAAGGTCAAAGTGTAAACTATATCAAAATATAGTACCAAGTTGAGATTCCAAGGTAGATTGTGTTGGTGTTTATCTAAGATTTGAAATGAATCAAGGACACATCTCTCAATTTCTGAGGCACCATTTCATCCTTAGTTTGACACACACACAAAAATCCTGTTATCCTAATTAAGGTATTTATTGGAACAAATATTGAATATCTTGATGACAGGAGGTTATAAATGAAAGTATTGCAGTAAAATTGAACATTCTCCAAATGTACGAGGGGATAGTAATGTGAAAAAAGACCAATAATTTGAAACAGCAATAGTCATAGGCAGAAAGTTATAGTGATTTGAGTATTGCAGCAGGACTCCAGGAGTCCTTTCATACTAGACAAGTGATTTTAATGTGTAGTTTTTATGAGGCACCAAAAATGGTCTCTAGCTGAGAATTTTAACACTCCTCCCTAAACAGCAAATCCCAGTATACCATACGATGGAGCCATTGCAGTTAAAGTAAAATTATAGTGCTATAATTTTGTACTATGACAGGGTCTTGGTGGTCAGTGTTCACATCCTCACTGAGTGACCTTGGACAAGTCATATTATTGCAGCCTTAGAGGAAGGCAATGGCAAGCCTCCATTGACTAAATATGGCCAAGAGAACTCTATAACTGGGTCACCAAAAGGCATCTTAAAGGCACAAAAGAACAGATAATCCATTGCACAACCAATTATACTAACTAGGAAAACTAGACTAAATATGTTGACACATATTAAATACTGTCCATGCAATCATTGTATATATTACAAATCAGCCACAAACAGAAGTCTCCTTCTGGAGATATTTAGGGATCTTCCAGAGATGTTTCTTGATTCTTATACCACCTTCACAGAACAGTGTGAATATGGAGTTCCATCAGCTAATACTTGTAGTTTTAAATTACTTAGGAGAGGAAGTTCTCTTTTTCTTTGGGCTTTCTGCCATTCCTCCACAACAGAATGGGGATTGAGGGAGGGTGGGAAGGGGGACTGTTACAATTATAGAAAAATATTGTAATGTGTGATATGTAGTGTGTTACTGTGTGTTAAAAAATTTAAAGTAAAGAAAATGTGGGAAAAAAACCCTTAAAGAATTGAGTATTTTTTAAATACCTTTAAACTTCAGGGATGATTTTTTTTTATATAGAGCTTCTTTTTATGATCATAACCTTGTTCTGTATCAGTTAATTGGAAGCATTCTGCTATAACTTTACTCTTCATAGACAGTATCTCATTATTTTAGGCAATTAGTTGCAACACCTGGTAATGACTGTACTATCTCTTGAGGGAAAAATACATTACTTTCATGAAATGGCTGAACTTTGGTCCAGGCATCTGCATACTGACTGGTGACAGTTTCCTCCAGAGTGGTGGGCATGTCAGTCTGTTTTCCAATAAAAATAATAATCCAGTAGCGTATTAAAGACTGACACATTTATTATGACTTAAGGTTTGCTGGACTTAAACATGCCTTACTTGTTCTTACAAATCAAATAGAAGTACACTGTTGAAATTACTTTATTGGATTACCAAAATAGTATCCTGAGGTCAGTTCTGCTACAGAGATGGCAAGGCTTCAGGATCTGTGCAAAGCTTTCATTGTATGCCTCAGAGATCACAGTGCTGGACTTTTCAGTGCTACAAAACTAGGTGCTGTGAGCCTTCCCCATCCATACCAGATGTTAGAGAACAAGGGAGGGGAGGTAATTCACGTCAGCATTGGCAGTCGTTTCTGCTGATGGCATGGTGCTAGTTCCTCTTTGTGTGAAGCCCTGTCTGTAGATACATCATATGTGAAGATGGCAACCCTATAGGCACTAATAGGATTGAATACAAAGAAATTAAAACCCAGACTTTTATGAGTTTAGTATGCAAAGTCCTCTATTTAGATAGATGAATAGATTAAACTCTCTGTGGAGGGTTTCTGTGCGGAACATGAACAAAATTGTGGAATTTAGTATAAACGTGTCCAAAAGAATGAAATTTTTTTACCCATCACTGCCAACTTCACAGCTCCAAACAAACAAAGCTTATTTTGCTAAACATTTGAAAACTGTATCTGTTTGCAAACCAATTGTTATTACAACTCTGATGAAGTGAATCTGTCCTGAATTCTTCTTTTTCTGTCAAAATAACTACCCATGAAATATAAATCCAAGGACTCTCAAGTAGAGAAAAAACACAGTTAACATGACTGATATCTTTATACATCCCTTCTCTCCAAATCCAATACCACTGTAACTTATTTCAATAATTAGAGTGTATCTAGGGAAGGCCCTCTTTTTGTGTTTGTCCTTATACCAGATAATCATATTTGCCCATCCCTGAAAGCATCTCTCATCTCCACATCAACTTGCTTAGTTCAGTGGCCATGAATGGCAGATATGCAAAAATATCATCTGTTTACTTCAAAAGGAACCCACAGCAGATTACATATCAACTTTTGGTTGCTTTGAAAATACAGAACATTCAGTTCAACCATGTCTAAATAAAAGTCACAAATGCTTTTCTGTGAATCAGCTATTGCATACCTTATGTGTGCACTACTGGAGCAGGTGTGTGTCTTTGCATACAGGCTGGAGGATGAGTGAAGACACATGCTTTGGAAAGAATGATAGTTTAAATTAGGTATATGTGCATATTCAAAGTCATCTGATCCAATGCTCATCTGGAGGGAAAGAAGAACTGGCGTGGACCTTCCCTTCAACTATTCACTGATGATTGAAATAAGCCATATAAAGAGTTCATCAGGCATGAATAAATACAGATTTACTGCATGCAAATGTATCATCTTACATGAGAGAGATAAACCATGTGTGCAAACCATGCTTCATGATCATGAAAATGACTAAAAATGAAATGAATATAAGGTATTCCAAAGGTGAATAGTCCTGTATAGAAGGGCACTTCTTTACCTTGTAAATGGCAGTACAGAGCACATGGGTTTTATAGAGTGTTACACGTTCCATTTAAAAAAAGAATAAAGGCAGAAAGCAGATATTTTCTCTCAGTACTATGCCCTTTTCCTCTCACCTCCTGCCTATCTGCATAATTAGAATTAATATGGGTGGCATGTTTCACTTTTCATAAACTGAGATGTTAATAAGATGGATTTTGAATGTTTATTGTAAACTCTCTGCATCTCTTTATGCTGCTCATAATCGAAACAGATTTTTGATGTCTTTATCATTGGAGCCATAGCTACAAGGGTGCATTAATTATGGTTCATTGAATGAAATGCTGAGAGACAATTCCATTCATCTGATTGGATAACAGATAGAATACTAAGACTGTCATTAAGCACATACTTACCTGGAAGTAAAATGTGTTGTACTTCTATGTAGGTGTACATGAATTTGCTGGGATATTTTTCCAAAGTACCTGGTACATAGCAATTAGACCAGAAAGAACTCATGCATTCTCCTTTCTGGGGAAATTAAAGACCTGCTAGAAAAAGTTCATGGCTCAAAATGTTTAGCCATAGGTTATGAACTCTTTGCAAGCTTGCTATTAATTTGTTAAGGTGTTCTGTATCACAGTCATTAGTGGTTAACTTGTATGATGTCCTCAGACTTTAACAAAAGCTTTAAAAGAAAGGAAATGACCTACCAACATTTAGTTAAAAACAAACATATTGAATCTGGCACACCACACATGGAAAACAACCTATTTTAATATGCCTTCAATGGATTTTCTGGGGCTGCACTCACCCACCCACCCACACATTTTTGAATGAATCTGTCCTTTAGCAATCAGCTTCAACATCTGTTTGAGGTATATAAGCAAACATATTTGCATTTCGAACTTAAGATAGAAATATTAGCATATCCCACAGAAATATGGAAAGCCAGTGTGTTATACAGTTTTGAGTGCTAGACTATGACTCCAGGAAAGCAGGGTTTAGATTTCTGCTTGGGCATGGAAGTCTCTGGAGGTTTTGGGCAAGTTACATTCTCAGAATAAATCTTGCCAAGAAAGCCCTACGACAGGGTTACCCCAAGTCAGAGTGGAAGGAATGTGACAACATATCAAAGTACAGCATAAGGTATCGGCCATTATCTTTGACTCACTGAAACCTTTCAGTGTTCTCTCTGATCTTCATCAGTCACTTGAGTAAGTTAGTTTGACTGTGATTAACTCTACCACAGTATACCAATCACAGTTCTAAATATGTACAGAAATACAGAACAAATACATATAAGACAGAAGGCAGTAGAAGAGGGAAAGAATGGAAGGACAAGCAGAAGGGAAGGTGATATTGGTGTAGCAACTTCCGTAGTATCTAGCAGATATAAGGTAACCATTGAATAGCTCCAGAAATGTGAAGCCATTTTTTTTTCTCCACTTCAGAGGCAAGCACTTGCTTTCTTATCTTTCTCAAGATACTGGCAACTCAACTATGTATATTGAACAAATGTATACATATACATCTATGCAAAGACGTGTTTCTCAACCTGAATTTTAACTCTCCCCTCACACAGAATTTTTTTAAAACCTACTGTTATCAAAGCTTATTTCTTGTTCCAGTTTTAGGAGCTTCCTCTTCACATTTAACCCAAATGTATTTAATTTCAAACTTCCAAAGCGATATGCAATCTGATAGTCAATCATCCTTCAAAATTTATATTTCTTCAGATTTTCTAAGGGAATCTCCAACAACCAACAAAACAAAACAAACAAAAATAAATTAAAACAAAATGCACCATGTAAAACTATGAACATCTGGGAAAGTGTTCAAAATTCCTATAAAAGTAAAATTTAGGAGTGCAATTGTTCACTAAGTTTCTTCTTGAAGGTAGCAATGAGTAATTTCAACCATTTTCTTCCTGCTATGAGATAGTCTTCAAAAAGCATGTGTTACCCTGCTTGCTGGGTGTCCCTTAGGGGATCCCCAACGCTTGTCAAAATTATCACTTGTGAGGAAAATTAGCTATGATCACTGCTATAGCAATGCAAAGAGGGTAGGGTAGTTAGGGGTCTTGAGTCCAGCTTTGTGGAGTTGGATCACAGAGAATCAGGCTAACTGTTCAAATTTAAGTATTTTATTGAAATAAATGTTAAAATCCATATAATCATTCAGCTGCACTCACTCTCACAAGCATACAAGGCTACAGAAATTTAGAATGAGCTGAAAATTAAGAGAGAGAGAGACAGAAGGGTTTGGGGATAATACTGTACCAATCCAGAAGTCTTTGACTGGGAAAAGACAAGTGAAAAGCCCAACTCAGCCTCCAGGGGCGGGGCTGAGGGGAGCTTCTCCATTGGCAGCTGTATTGTTTGCAAGTCTGGGAGAACTCCCCCAAATGGAGGAAAAAGAGGGGTCCTAGTTATAGGCTGAATACATCCTGGGGATCAGATGGCTACATTTTTATGAAGATGGATCTCAGCTTTGTAGCTCAAAGAGAATACAGCCAGGCATCCTTGCAGTTTCCTGCAAGATGAGTTTCTTATCCAGGGATGCCTGCCTCCAAAGTGTAACATTCCCAGCTGTTTGAAATGTTAATTTGATCCCAGAGACCTCTTGTCTCCTGTAGGTTGCTGTTATTGCTCAAAATCCATTCTAATGCTCTGTGTGAACCATTTGCAAGATTCACCTAGGATGCATGACAGAAAACAGGGCTACCCTTTGATCTATCCATAGCTCTACTGCCTACATGTCCTTCCAGTAGACCTCTATGGCTCACTATGTTTGATATAAAATAATTATGATCCTCAGGACATAGTATATACGTGGGTTAGTTGGGGTAACACATGCAGTTTTTGCAGGCTATTTGCAATGTGGGACTTATTCTGTACAAAATTTGCACGTGGTTGTTTTGGGCAGAAAATAGCATTTTCAGCATAGGAACCCGCATTTTGTTCACGTGTGGTAATATTTCAATGCAGAATTACTAATTCCTACACAGAAAATGCTGTTTTATGAATAGATAAAAAACTTGTGATTGAGGATTTGTTCTGTATGAGATTTGCATATGGTTGATGTGCATAGAAAACAGCATTTCATGCACATGAAACAGTATTTTCTGAATGGAAAATGTTATTTCAATGTAGAACTATTAATTCATGTGCAGAAAATGCTGTTCTATGAACAGAATATGCTGTTTTGTGTGAAAGTCAACCATGTGCAAACAGAATAAATCCCCAATTATTATTTTTTTCTGCACAGACAACTACATTTTCTTCACAAGAATTAATCATTCTGTATTGAAATATTATTTTCTGCCCAGAAAATGCTATTTTCTGCTCCAAACAACCACATGTGAATTTGTGGAGAATTAGGGCCTTTTCGCACTATACTATTGTAGTGCTATTACTCCACTTTCAACATCCTATGGAAACCTGGGGTTTGCAGTTTAGGGAGAGTCCTTTAGAATTTTCAGCCAGAGAACCTTCTGGCCTCAGAAAACTACAAACCCCAGAATTCCACAGGATGTTGAATAATAACACTATAACAGCGTAGGGTGGAAAAGCCCTAAGTCCTGAGCTGCAAAGATTCTCTTCAGTCCAGGATTCCTCTCATCAGGGTCTCTCAACATTGAAAAAAAATGCCTTTTGACAATTTATTTTCTTAATATTATTTCTATCCCTAGTAAAAATACTATTCAAAATCCACTGCATTTAGAAAATTACTTGTGAAAGTATCGCATACCCCTCACTGAATTTTTACTAAAGAGTGTCAAAATGTGAAAAACAAATATAAAATGGTGGTCATTTCACCTAGTATGGAAAACCTCTATTGTAACCGATCAATGTTGTAGCCTTTTAACACCACCACTGGCTGGTTCATGACCCTCCACCTCCCCTACCTAAGCCTTTTTTTTTTTTTGTCCTTTTGGCTGCTAGGCTTCAAAATAAATAATCAATGGCAATTCCTTTCAAGCAATCCATTTAGGATTGGAGTGTTAGTGAACCAGATCAAAAGAACTTAGTATGAAGAAGCTCAGTAAGCCCAGAATTTAAATAATATATGGTACTTTAATACTTCATTATTATCTTGAGCTTTCTTTGTTGACTTTAATTAAACTCTTGCTGAAATTGCAGTCTTGATGAGAAGCGTGTGTGTGTGTGTGTGTGTGTGTTCATAAACCTTTGGTCACAAATAGTCCTTGCATTGTTAATGTTCTAATCAATGTTTGACAGTGACTGGGGTTTTATTTACCAAATTAAATGCATTCTGCTTGAAAAAGTCTTTATAAAAATGGAAAAGACAATTGCTTCCTCTTCTGAGCAAAAACAAAGGAAAGAAAGGAAAGTTCTGCTCTTCTGTGGCTGGTGCTTCTGAAAACTTTGTGCACTTTCACAAAGACTGATGTGACTCACCCAGACAGAACACCTACTTTTCATCTCTGATAATAAACCCCCTGATCCAACTGTGACACCACTGGAAAGAACCACATTGCACCATAAACTGAAAGGAAGTCGGAATAGCTTACAGCCATGAATAGCAAAATCTTGGCAATTGTCAAGAACAGAGAGGCAAACAGTGCCAATACTATAAAAATGTGCAGCTTAATTATAGAATCACAGAATCTTAGAATCTTAGAGCAGCCTGTAAGGGCCAACTAATTTAACCCCTGTGACACAGGAATATACAAGGAAAGTTCCTGAAAGATGTCCATCCAACTTTGGTTTAAAGACCTACAAAGAAAGAAAAGCTATCACTTTCTGTGCAGTCCTTTCCACTGTTGAACAATTCTCACAATAACATTCCTCCTAATATTTATGTAGAAGCTCTTGTCTTGTAATTCGAATCCATTGGTTCATGTTCTACTTTCTGGAACAGCAGAAAACAAGATGGCTTCATCTTCTACATGACATCCCTTCAGTTAAGATGGTTCTTATGTCACCTCTCAGTCCTCTCTTTTCCAACATAAATAAAGCTGGCCCTTCACGTTCACAGGGTTAGATGCAGAAGACCTTGCAAAAGTTTAAAAAAAAAACACAAATAAGAATTTCAAAGCCCAACCACCTCCTACAATCACTAAAGTGAATTTTACAAGACCAGTTGCCAATGACAGCCAGATTCTCCTCCTGGTCTTACCTCCATCTCTCATCAATTCAACAGACTCATCTCCTACCTTCTTTGGACACCTTTGCACAAACACACACAGTTCAGAGTGTCCAGAGAAGGTAGATTGTTGAAATGATGGAAAATTGAGGCATAGGGGTACAAAGGTGGGGCTGTTGGAACTATGGGGATTCAGAAGTACAAGTAAGGTGGTACAAGTAAGACTAAGTTTAGTTTTCTAAAGGCCTAGACCACATGCTAGGCAAGGCAATGAGGCTATTCTAGAACTTGACCACATTTGAGTGCAAGTGAAAGAATCAAAAGATCAAATTCTCCTCTGATTAAAAACATTACGCATAAGCCAATTACAGAAAAAGTTAAAATCCTTTTCTTTGACATATGCTTTACCTTACATGGCAGAATTATTTCATTCCTATCTGTCATTTAAAGAGGCTCAGGCTAGAAACAGTTTTATCATTTTGTGTCCATTTTGCAAAAAGCGGGAAAAATAAGCAAGGCTCGACAATTGTCTAAAAGAAGGAGGCCATGGTGCCCTTACTAGAACAAAGCTGAACAATGGCACGATCTCTCATGGTAGTGTTCCCAGTTCAAAGGTATGACACATGCTTTGCATACACATATCACAAGTTAATCCATTAAAAGGACCAAGCAAAAGATGATGGAGAAGACCGGTACCCAAGAACATGTAGAGCAGCTTGCATTTACAATGGAGTTCACAGTAGGGCATTCAATGGGCCACTCGTTTGACTGCAGAAAGCAGCTTTTTGTATTCAGTAGCATTTTAAACTTAGCTCTGTAAACAAATAATAATAAGGATGTGATCTGGAAAACAAAACACTGTGAACTCCTTTTTTGCAGTTTCTTTATTATAGTAACATATTAGCTTTCTCCCAAGAGAAAGCCTTAAAACTTTACCTCTACACGGTAAACTAGCTTAGGCTGAGACACTTCTCTGATTAGAAAACAGCCTTACCATTAGGCCAAAGTGATATCACAGCCTCAAGTTTTTGGAGTCATGGAAAGTCACCAGATGGATTGTTGCTAATTCATTACTGCTGTATTTTTACTGCAAGGGAGGAAGAAACGTTCTTACATTATTTTATGCCTCAGTTGTCATAACAATTTTACTGGTTTAGGGTGCTGAAAACCTTGTTGGCAGATAGGTACTACTGGTTGCCCTCCCTCAGGGAGCAAAATATCTTGGGACGGCCCTCTTGACACTGCAATGTAAGATCCAAGATGAATGGGATTTGATCCTTAAATTCTTAAGACTACATCCAAGAAGCAAACTAGTACCTCACATAGATTGCAGCATTCTATAATACATTAAAGGGTTTTTTTAAACATATATTTATAGAATGGGTATATATTCTCTAGGAACAATCTCATAAAACTAGTTTTATTCAAGGAATTTACCAACATAGCAATTTATTTGGTTTCCAGAAAGAATAGTAACAGCAGAAATCATTTCCCTTACAGATTTAAAGGTAACAAGCATTTCAGCACTTTTCCTTTAACTCTTAATTGGTGGAAATATCTTTTTCAGCTATACTTGCCATGCCTAGCATCATCTGTTACCTGTCATTCACTGTCAAAAACTTCTACAATCAAGTTATCAGAATGGACCAAACAGCAGATGTCAGGCAGTCTAATATACCTCAGTATATTAGCTAGATTAAATATTCTCAGCTGTGTATGTTTGAAGGAAATAGGCAATTTGGAACAGGGAACATTTTTTTGCCAAAAATTATGATTAGTGGCAGTGGCAGAAGTGATGATAGTCTGAATATCATAGACTCAAATGGAATCTATCCAATATGTTGTTAGTTAGAAAACTGCTGTAATTTTGCTACTTGCATGACTTCCCTTTGAGCCTTGTCTGGAGACATTCCTTTCTTTGATCAATAAGCTATAAATGAAAATGTACAACAATGGGGCAAAAGAATGTTTTGCTTGGGAGGGGATAATGTGTTGCAATATGTTCTTCAAGGCCTAGCAGCTAACATTTTTCCCTGTGCGGTATGGCTTCAGACCAAATGCAGTCATTTCTACCACTTTCTGATTTGTACAAAAGTAGAAATGAACAGTCTGTGGTATATTTTCTGTCAGCTAAGAATGGCCTGTGCTAAAAGCTATTTTTAAAAAAGAAAAAAAACATCCTAGTTGTCTCTAAGAGGTTTTGTGATGTCTCATTTGTGGGTGATGTCTGCACTAATTTTAATTTTTTTAAAAGAAAGTATCTATATTATTTTCAGTCACATGTGATGCACTTTGCTTTTGTTAAACTTCAGTACTTCAGACTGCAAAAAAAGACTGAATGTTTTAATGCTTTCTTTCTTTTCTTTTCTTTTCTTTTCTTTTCTTTTCTTTTTGTCATTCCTGAATGTACAAAGAATATATTAAAGTCCATAAAAGGATCATTCTATGCTAACCTTCTCTATGACTTTCTCAATAGTTGGATGACCATGTAATATTAGACACAGTGTTCAAGCAACCAGTTCCCCTTCTCACTATCTGAAATAGCAGGATCACATAACAGACACATCCTAAGCCTGCAGATTCAGTCCTAAGATATTATCATTTGTGTATATACTACTGTATATCTCTGGCATTACCCGGGATTTTATTTTCTCATAGGTAATACTTGTTAGAAAGATTTGAGATCCTGTGTCTCTAATTCCCCATACTGTCTTGTCCAGTACCTGTAATTTTTCCCCATATTCCCCAATCCAATCTGTATTCAGAGTTATTAACATAGAGAGGTTGGGTTCCTGAGGCAATACACTGCCCTCCTCCTTCTTGCTACTAGGCCTCACCTCCATAGCAACCAGCCTATTCTCTGGCTGAGAATTCTAAAGGCCCCTCTCTAAACTGCCAACCCTAGGATTCCATAGATTCTTCTTAGGCAGCCAATCATATTAGGTCTTTGCCTGACACAGCCAATCATATAAGTTCTTCTCGCCCAACACAGACAAACAAACTTTGACTTTTAATTATGCACACACACACACACACACACACATTAGTAGATTACAACTTTGTACAATAAATCTTCAAGATATATTTCAAAGTTACACTTTCAAAGTTTTGCTAACTTGTAAATTTTCCTTTGAAATCTATCTTGAAATTGTATTTATTTATTTCTTCTTACTGTCCTTTTTTTTTTTTAACAGAAAACTACACCAAACAAAACAAAAGTGGAATCAATAGGGGATTATATGGAAGAGACTATAGATGGGAATTGTATTGACAGAAGAGTACTGAGCATAATTTTCATTAGCAGATCCTGCATGCAATTGACAAGAAAGCTATGTCAGTGATAGTTGATCGACAGACTGTCATGATGACTGACAATGCATTTTGTTGATAATACCGACAAATCTTGGGAATTGCTTGACTCAGTCCATATTTATAGCTTTGAATGCCTGGGGACATTTACTAGTAGAATATGAATCTGCCTGCAGTGAATGACTGAGGAGAATGATACACAAATGATACACAAATAAATAACGTATGGCTATTTTCTGTTCTTGCATCCACAATTTGACAAGTGCATTCTGCTTTTTCTTTCTATTTTTATTCTCATGTGCATCAATGGCTTGTTGGTCTTGAACCAGAACTCCAGTACACATTTGAAGGGAGATGTAAAAATTCCAATCTGAGGCCACTGGTTTTCAAAATCTAAATTCCTGACAACAAAGCCCTATATTGCATATAGACTGTGGCCACTGCATAAGTAGGGCCTGTATAATATTAACTCTATTTAAAAAAAAAAAAAAACCTTGATTGTACAGTTTTTGCTATTGTGGATTCTCTTTAAAGCTAATGCTCTTAACCACCCAAGATACTGAAGTAGCCTAGCTTTCAAGAGGAAAGAAAAAAATGTTCCTAATTCAAGAGCACATGTTGGCACCTTTGAGCCTCTAGGTGTTTTGAATTGCAACTCCCATAATCCCTTAACTTTGGCCATGTCAGCTGGGTCAAATGGGAAGTGATGTCTCAAACATCAGCCCAAGCTCCCCACTCCTATTCTAGAAGATAGCACTACAGATGACCATCAAAATATGCTATATGCAGGCCACTTCAATGGTTGTCTTATGTTGGCACATAATATATGTATGACAGCAGACTGCAATTCTGATTGCTATGCATTCACAGCAGCAAAGTCAATAGTACAACCTGTACTTTGAAATAAAAGGAACAAAGGCACCAGAGCTGTATGGAATGGGTTTGGAAAGCAACATATGAGAAGATGATTGCCAGCTATCTCTTACTGTGGATCCCCTGTGTCTGCTGTAGATCCATAACTGGCACTAGGCCTGCTCATGTGTCTTCTCTTATCACTATCTCTTCATAGTGGGCTATGCTGTGTCTATTACACTGACATCTATCATCGAATCCTGAAAAGCACAGAAGAGCAAAGGACAAAGATGGCAACCTCAAGCCTGGCTTCCACTACTGTTCTGAATACTGTGTGCTTCACATGTGATATGCATAACACTGAGAGTCATTCATCACTTTGTTGGCCTAGATGCTTTGTACTAGAATGTTTTTGGCACTTAGAGAACTTAAGCATAAGACTACCTCTGCACCACTGGTATAATTCACGAATAGTAAATTGTTTGGTTCATTTACAGCATAAATCCTATTATGAATTCTCACTAGAGTACAGCCATTGAATCAATTGGATTTTGGCCCTTTTCGAATGCTTTTTTTCTTGCCGAGCCCCTTCAGCGTTGCACGAATGGGAGCGTCGCTCCGTATGACGCACTCCCACTCGCGCGACGCTCACGAGGCTAAAGCGGGACGTGCACACATTTTTTTATTTTCGGCTTTAAGCCGAAAATACTCTGTGCTTGCACAATGCTCGTGGTGCCCTCGCGCACTTACCTGTGTGCGGTGTGTCAGCAAGCCAGGGCCCCGTTGCGCTTCCTTCCCCCAGCGCAGCCTACAACTCCCAGACTGTGCTGCGGAAGGAAGAAGCGGGTCGCTAGCGTGAGGGTCGCACTAACAGGAAGCCGATGTGGGAGGAAGAAGGGCTGTCTTGAGCTGCTCACGTAATTGGCTGCTCGCATAAGCACCACTCCCCACTGCCGCGACAAGGTATGGTGCGAAAAGGGTCTTACTCACATATTGATGCATCATTCAAAAGTTGAGTCTATTCTAGCTGGGAGTAGCAAGATTCTGGCCTATCTATGCTACTTTTGGAGAATGTTTGTGAAACTGTTTTTCAAGGATTATACTTAGTTTTTACTTTTGGAAATGCAGCTATGAAGAAACTAGGTAAGATCCTATAGTGCAAAAATATACAGTTAAATATCAAAGTCAAAATCTTCCATAATTTTTCCAGTTTCTATGAGTGGTTGTTAAAACTGGACTGTTAAGAAAGTTGAAAGAAAGAGAATGCAGATACCATGGACTGCCAATAAATAGGTCCTAGAACAAATCAACTCTGAAGGTTCACAAGAAACCAAAATGATTAAACTGAAGCTTTTGTACTTTTGACATCATGAGAACACATGATTCATTGGAAAATATGGTAATGCTTATGTAATGCAATAAAGTCAAAAAGGAAGAACATATTAGAGATGGATTGGTTGCTGCTCCACAGACTAAGACAAGGAGCAATGGATTCAAGGTGCGAGAAAGAGGATTCCACTTGAAGCTCAGGAAGAACTTCCTGACGGTCAGAGTTGTCTGGCAGTGGAACAGTGCCTCGGACTATGGTACATAGTCTCCTTCTTTGGAGGTTTTTAAGCAGAGGCTGGATGGCCATCTGTTGGGAATGCTTTGATGGGTGTTCCTGCATAGCAGGAAGTTGGACTCGATGACCCCTGTGGTCTCTTCCAACTCTGATTCTATAATTCAAGTCACAGTCTTGAGTTTGCAAGAACTAAACAGGGCTATTCATAACCAGGGATCCTGAAAGTCTCTCATTTACAGGGTCACTATAAATCAAAGCCTACATCAAAAAAATGCTTAGTTTCACAAATTTTACAATTTGTCACCAATTTGTCACCATCAAATAACAATACTTAATTTTTCTCCATCTTTCTCATTGTTTATCATTTCTCAATATTTTGGAACAGTAATCTTCCTTCTTTTCAAATATGGGAACTACCTTTTAACCCAGCCCACAACATGAGACTAATATTTTCTTTCCTTTTTTCAATACGTATATATGGGAAGAATATCTGTATTTCTTCTACTCCTCCCTCTCTCTTTGCCCTACATTTGTCTCTCGCACTCAACTTGTCCTAATATCTCTCCTTCTATTGCAGTTTATCTTGACTCTTTAAAAATAATCCTATGGGCGGTAATATGATGCTGAAGTTGCAGTCCACTTTAGACCCCCCAATGCTGAGTTTCCATTGGCAGAAAGAAATACACTACAAAAATGTAAGTATCATATGAAAAAGACAGATGGGCGGACAATTTAGATGCCAGTAGGCTAAAAATGCTATTGACAATCAACCATGAAATAACAAGACCAGACACAAAATTGAATAATAAGGGCCACTTTATTTAAGCTCACCTATTTAAGGTTGAATTGGCCTGGATGGGAGCAATAACAGGAAGCAACCTGATCCAGGTCCACTGGAGGGAGATGTCACCACAATCTCCTTAGCCTTCCCATGGGTGAAATACCTCAAGCCCAGGGGCAATCCAAATTGCTTTGGGTTTCTGCTCAGCCTGGAATAACTGGAAGACCACCTGAGGACCCAGGTTGAGGAGCCCTACCAGTGAGAGCCAGAGTCCCAGATGAACTTCAAGGGTAGCCTCCTTCCCTGTCCCCTGGGACACAGGGCCCTAAAAAGGGAATTTCAGAGCCCTACTCTACACCAAAAGGGTGCAAAGAAGTGAGCACTGAAGTATTACTGAGAGCAGGAGGATGGGTCAAGTAAACAATCCAGAATAACACATGCCAGGGTCAACTAGCATAAAAGAGCCTAAGCCCCACTCCTGGCACCTGTTGTGATCCTGGCACTAAGCAGCAATTACAACCGCACCCTGGTTTCTGACATGAAGACCATCAAATTTTTACCGTCCCCCACAGCAACTGTGTTAATCAGGTCCAGGGAAGTATTCTAGGGGCTTTCGTACTTTTTCTTGCTCGAAATGCTACTCTAGGCTTTCTTACTTTCTTACTTTTTCTTTAGAAAACTGCTTTCCATTAGTCATATCGTATGCCTCTGTAAATGGAATGCAAATAACTCAAAGTGGGCTAAATTATTATCCCCTGCCCTGTTTGCAGGCAACCAACTATCAGTAACTTCTAGGGGAGAAGGGCACGAGGGGAAAAAATGGGTGGAGATGGGTTTACTTTTGAAGATGAGGTGAGAAGTTCTCCCTTCTTCTTTCATGGAAAAAAGGATTGTCGTGTTACTTCGAGCAGCAGCTTGACTGCTCTAAGCAGCCCAGAAGCATTCTTTTTGACATTTCATATGGAATGCTCCATGAGAATAAAGATACATCGTAGTATCATTATCAGAGGTATTAGTGGATGGTGGCCCCATTCTCAAGTCACCCTTTTGAAAATGAATACGATCTTTCGGAGAGGACATTTTGCCCTACCTGAAATACTTCCAAATCACTGGCCAAATGCTTTAGCCTATTAAGACACATATGAAATGAAAGATTCAAGATAATTGGCTTGAGGAACTGAAATCTTGAAGAAAATAGGTGGGAAAGAAGAGGAGACAAGGAGTGCTTGACAAAGCAATTTAGGGAAACAACCATTTCAGCAAAATGGAAGGAGAAAAGCTGACTACATAAATTGAAGCTAATGAAGAGAAACACAAAGCACAGGCGATTTCTAAATGTGAAGTACTGAAGGGAGTTTTTAAAAAAATAGAAGAAGAAGAGGAAGATGACAAAAGAGAACCAAGGTAAAAATTTTTGTTAGTGCAAAGCTTTCAAAGTCACCACTCACATCTTTACACAGAGGAGAAACTCCTCTCAAGTCCTCTAGTGAAAAGAGGCCAATTGTATTTTTTAAAATAATTCCTCCTAAAATACTTTTGAACCTGTAGTAGAACATGATAGTCTGATTCTTTTAAAAAGAAAAAGTTGAAATTTTAGGGTATTCCATTTATTTTCAGTTGCTGTATATAATTGTTCTATTACAGCACAGGGAAAATTGGATGTTATGGTTGGCTTTTGGCTCTGGCCACACCGGTCACAGTTCCGAAAATGGTGTGGTTAGGTCCCCAAGCATTAAGGCATACTGAATGTGTATTTTCCAGATATCAGCCCTGGTCTCTCCTGAAGCTCCACAACAAATATCTTTAGAAATTCAAGGAAGCTTCCAGTGCTATTTGTGACACAGCCACTCAGAGGAATAAAATTAAACATGCTGGTGGGTGAAGGCAGAATTTGAAGCATGCCTAAGTAGCTCTTGTAACACACTGAAAACAGGAGTATGAAAAATTCAGTGTTTCCTGATGGTCTCTCCAAACTGAGAGTGACTTGAAGTATCTGAATGATGGGAATGCAAATAAAGTAACAGAATCAAGAAATCATGTAACATCAGCCTAAGACTTCAATCTAAACCCTCTTCAGGAAGTCTTTTCCATGCATACACTTAACACAAAGAGATTGGAGCAAATCAGGGCCATTGCAGTACCAGATTTATGTACATGCTAAGTAAGCCACAGCTTGGCATTTCAGACTGTGAGAAGTTTCTAAATACCCCCTCCCATTTTCAATTTTTGCCCAAATGGAGAAAAAGAAAAAGAAGAAAAGAAACTGTGAGAAAGTAAACTCTGATAACAGACATTATCATTCTGATTTTAAAGAAACAAATCCAAGGGAATGTGAAGAACAAAGGAACTATGAGCCTTCTGGGTATGAACAATTTTCATTCTCTCTCTCTCCCTCTCTGCAATGCTATGCATTTGGGGAAAATATTATAAG
Source organism: Ctenosaura bakeri (assembly GCA_948474755.1). Classification (NCBI taxonomy): domain Eukaryota; kingdom Metazoa; phylum Chordata; class Lepidosauria; order Squamata; family Iguanidae; genus Ctenosaura; species Ctenosaura bakeri. Next base: position 224,880 of record CAOLHI010001091.1, on the reverse strand, counting down.
GGAAGAATTATTTTGGGGAGAAAATGCCCTCATGTTGCTTCCCCATAGGTGCAACCTTGAACTTATTCCCATCATTTAGCCAAAGGGATTCTCAATAGCTTACAAATATCTATTTGACAGTCCCTGGCATGAGGTTTACAATTCAAGTAAGGCTTGCCACAAATGGGGAAAGGTATGGGGAGAAAGGAAGAGGGGAAATTAAGGTAATTTCCACACTACACTGTTATAGTGCTATTATTCCACTTTCAAGATCATATGAAATCCTGGGGATTGCAGTTTAGGGAGGAGCATTCAGAATTCTCAGCCAGAGAGCTCTTTGGCCTCAGTAAACTACAAACCCCAGAATTCCCCAGGATGTTGATAGTGGAATTATAGCACCATAACAGAGAATTGTGGAAATGACCTCAGTTAGACAGTTACTAGGGCTCAGGCATAATAGATGTTTGTTTGGCTGCTCATCGCCTCTTGTGGCCAGAGCAATGACAAGTGAAAGATGGAGGGACAGATATGATAGAGGTATGTGTCATTGCTCTTCTTCTCCAGAGCAGCAGCATTTGAAAGATTGGAGGTAGTAGCTCCTCTACCAGATCACCACAGAATTTGCCTCTTACCATTCTCTGCTAATCAATTGCTGCCTGAATGCTGAGCTGTTGCAATGATGATTAATTTTGGCCCCTATTAGCAGGAGATATACACAGTGCAGCAGACAGAAGTTTGAACAACAGCTAGCTAGAAGGGACTCAAAAGAGGGTGAATGTTCTGATCTTAGGCCATTTCCGCACTAGCCTGTTATAGCGCAATGATTCCACTTTCAACATCCTCTGGAATCTGGGGTTTGCAGTTTTGGGAGAGGCTGGCTGCCCCTCCCGAAACTGTAAACCCCAGGATTCCAGAGGATGTTGAAAGTGGAATTATCGCGCTGTAACAGGCTAGTGCGGAAATGGCCTTACAAGATTAAACAGTCTCTTCAATGCAACAACATCAGCAAAATGTAAGCAAGACATGTGAGAACTAAGGATTTTGGAAGCCATGACTTTAATGGCTCTGGGAAACAAACAGGGCTAACTTTGCTCAGACTAGAGCAGGTAATAATAAATTCTGAATGTTGTATAGGCTCTGCCATTGAATCTGCTTTCTCCACTAGAAAAGATAACAGCATGAATAATACAAATAACATTTGAAAGTACACAAAGGCACAAATATGAGATGGCCATAATGAGACTGAGGAAGAGAATAGGGATTCTTTTTCTTTTTCCCCCAGAGGAAGCCTAAAGTGAAGTTTGATGCAAATTTGGTGACTCCTGCTCAGCTAAAATATTTTCAAAGTCTAGCTGGAGGTTATTTTAAATTGATTTAATAGGGGCAAGTCATTTTTAGGGTAGAATCAAAAGGCAGGGATATTGCAAAGCACCTTCTTTTTTGCAAGGTGTAGTTCTACACTCGGTGTTCAGCAATTTGGACCAAGTTTCCTCATATCCAGTAATTTTCCTGTATTATATGCCTCTCAGTTTGTTGTGTTGATGTGGGGGCAATACAATGGATAAGCAAAAGCCTTAGGATTAAAAAGTGGTCTGAAAGCAGTGAAAACTGAATTGAAACTATTAAAATAAAAATACAGCATTTTGAGGAGAAAACATGTTTCACCTTTCTCCCAGACTGGTTGAGGTTGAAGAGTTTAGACAGCTGGCAGCAGTTATGTTAAGAGAATCTTTAAAGATAAAGCCTAGGCCCATAAATTTATTAAGCAGGAATCCTTTTACTAAATTGATTACCAGTATTTTTATTCTCTTTTATTGCTGTACCTTTCTGTCATGGTTCTGCTCAAATTCAGTTGGGTGCAGTTGAATTACAAAGGAAGATATGCTGATTAGATTCGAAGATGAGTTATGCTCTATTGAGGAACACAATGGATTTTGGGTGGCTTTGAGTTAAAACAACAACAACATGTAAGTACCCTATGGATACAAAAGTGATATATATTGCATTGGTTTTGTTATTGATATTTTTTTATATAATTTTATTAAAGTTTCAGCAAATAAAACAAACAATTATCTCTGCAATGTCTACATGCAATGTTATTTCTTCTTCCTTTCCTTTCTGGATTACAATTATTAATATTTCCTCTATTTGTTATACCGCATATCGCAATAAAATGTTAGTAATCAAACTTAGTTCATTAGTTCCTGCTATATTTCTCTACTTTACTTGTTACATGATATTTCTATCATTATTACCCCGTATAGTAATTGATATCATGAATTATGCATTGCCTTCTGTCTACACCCAACCCAAATCCGTAACAATCTTCCACTCTTTATTAATGTCTTTGTCTGATTTCCCTTTTAATCTTTGTGTAAGAATGTCCGCATTTCTATTTTCCATAAAAGTTGTTCACCACTGTTCAATAGTAGATATAGTTTCATTTTTCCAAAGTTGTGCATACGCAATACGAGCCATCGTCCCCATGTATAGTATTGTTCTCCAATATTTCTTCACTGACGTTCCATCTAATATATGTGTCATGTTTAGCAAGTAAAGTTCAGGTATCATCCCAAATTGAATCTTCAAAATTGAACATACTTTCTTATGTATTTCTTTCCAGTATTTTTCTGCTTTGGGACATGACCACCACATATGAAACAGTGTACCAGAACTCTCTTGACATTTCCAACATTGCCCTGTACCCATCTTATAAATTGTCTTTAATTTTTCTGGTGTCATGTACCATCTGTGAAACAGTTTGTAATAGTTTTCTTTTAAGTTTTGGGCAGCAGTAAATTTCTGTGTACGTTGCCAACTCTGTTCCCACCATTCTAATTGTATTGGATGTCCGACATTTTGTGCCCATTGTATCATCACTGCTTTAACTGTCTCCTCCTCACATTCTTGATGTAAAATTTCTTGATATAAATGTGCTAATAAATGTGGTGGATTTTCTCTTAGCAATCGCAATAATTGGATTTGCTCCTTTTGTTGTATTCCATAAGTTTGTACATCCATTTGAAATCTTTCCTTTAGCGGTCTGTAGGGAAACCAGCTTAATTTTATTCCTTCAATTTCCAATTTCTCTCTTGATTTCATCTTCATACCTCAATCTTCTGTCGTTTCTAGTAAGTCTACATATCGTAGGCATTTGTCTGTATCTGTCCATCTTCCAAAGAAAGCTTCTTGTGGGGAGACCAAGTTGGGTACCTGCCTTATGTACTTCTTCTTATATTCGCTCCATATTTCAAGTAATGATTTCCTAACAAAATGATGCGTAAAATCTTTATCTACTACTGTTTTTCCATAGAACATGTAGGCGTGCCATCCCATTCTTAAGTCAGCTGCCTCTAACACCAGCATTCTCATATTTTGAAAATTCATCCAATCTTTTATCCAAGTGAATGCTGTTGCCTTGCAATATACCTGTAAGTCCCACAGGCCTAGACCTCCCCTCACTGTTAGGTCCGTCATAATTCTCCATTTAATTCTTGGTTTCTTCCCTTTCCATATAAATTTAGTTATGTCTCTCTTCCATTGAACAAAAGGTTTGATATTTGTAATGATAGGCACATTTTGAAAAAGATAGTTCATTTTTGGAAGTACATTCATTTTTATCACTGATATTCCTCCCAACAGGGATATTTTAAGTTGAGTCCATTTTGCCAAATCTTGAGTTATCTCCTTCCATTTTTTATCATAGTTGTTGTGATAAAATTCGTTATTTCTTTTTGTAATCCAAACTCCTAAATATTTGGCTTTCTGTCCTTTATTAAATCCTGTTTTTGTTTGAATTCAGCCTCTTCTTTCTCCCTCATATTTTTTGTTATGTACACTGTTTTTTCCTTATTAATCTTGAAACCGGAGTAATCTCCATACTCTTGAATAGTTTCCATCAATCTTTGAACACTCTTGAGGGGATCATCAAGAAAAAGTACCAAGTCATCTGCAAAGGCTTTGTGTTTGTATTGATATTTCTTTATCTGAACTCCTCGTATTGTCACATCTTCTCTTATATTATTGTTGAGTATTTCTAATGTCATAATGAATAACCGAGGTGATAGGGGACAACTCTGCCTTGTTCCTCTCATTACTTCAATCCGTTTGGTGCATTCTCCATTCATAATTAGTCTCCCCAAACGTGTTGAGAATATATTGCTTCAATCCATGAAATAAATTTTTCTCCCACTTGTGCTTGCTTGATAGTCATCTTCAAGAATGACCAATTGACCATATCAAATGCCTTTTCTGCGTCAACAAATACCATGGCTAGTTTTCTTTCATTATGTTTTTCGTAATATTCAATTATATTTAAAACTGTCCTGATATTGTCACGCATCATTTTCTTAGGTAAAAAGCCATTCTGATCTTCATGAATGTGTTCTTGAAGAACTTTTTTAAGTCTCTCTGCCAAAATAGCGGTAAAAATCTTATAGTCCGTGTTTAGTAATGAAATGGGTCTGTAATTCTTAACATCCGTTGCATCTCTTTCTTCTTTTGGAATCAAAACTACATTAGCTTCTTTCCATGTTTCTGGTAATCTATCCTTCTTTATCTCATTTATTGTTGTTTGAAGTGGAATTGAGAGTTCATGTTCCAAGATTTTGTAGTACTTTGCTGTAAAGCCATCGGGTCCTGGAGATTTGTCATTCTTTGTGTTCCTGATAGCTTCTACTATCTCCATCATTGATACTGGTTTGTTTAAAGTCTCTCTTTGTTCTTCTGAAAATCTGATTTTATTCTTCCTCTCCAAATACTCTTCCAATTCTCCTTGATTTTTTGTTGAGGAGATAATAGCTTTATGTAATATGAGTAGAATGCCTGTTTTATCTCCTCTTGCTTTGTTGTCTCTGTTATTATATTTCTTGATCTTCCTTTTTGCAATAAATTAGCCAAAAGTTTAGAAGGTTTGTTAGCCTGTTCAAAAGAAGTATGTTTTAGTCTGCACATCTGTTGCTCTATTTCTCCCAAATTTAATTGATTCAATTCTGCTTGACATACCTTAATCTTTTGTCTTATACTATTGTCTGTCGGGTTTTTCCTCATCTGTTTCTCCAATTTTTTCATGTTCCCCAAAATCATTTCTTCTATACGCCTCCTCTCCATATTAATTTCAGCAGGCCATCTGATAAAGTTCCCATGCATCACAGCTTTACTTGCATCCCATATTGTCTTCATTGGCTATTCAGCTGTCATATTTTCATTGAAATAATTAATTAACTCTGTTTTTGCTTTTTGAATGTACTTTTCCTTGTTAAAAATTTCTTCATTAATCCTCCATGTCCTCTCTCTGATCATGACCTTAAAAATCACTTGTAGAGGGAAATGATCTGAGCACAAATTTGGAGGACTGTCTATTTCAAGTGTCTTCAAAAGCAGTTCTTTAGATGCCAAAATCATATCATTTCTGAACATAGATTTATGTCTATCTGAAAAAAATGTATACTCATCTGATTGTCCGTTTTTATATCTCCAAACGTCGTATAACTCTAAATCATCCATCATCTGGAAAAAACTTTTAGGTAATTTTCTGTTATTTCGCAGTATCAATTTCTGCACTGTTCTGTCCAATGCAGGATTCACTACTCCATTAAAATCCCCAAGAACCACCACATTTGGATTGCCTGTGACTTGTACATATCGTTATTGATATTTTTAAAAATAGCTCTTGTTTTGATTTTAAGTTCCTGAGCTTAACATTTACCAGTTCACTCAGGTACTTTTCGCATGGCATCTGCCATGTGAAAGAGGGCTTGGAGCCTTGTGTGATTGCGAGGAGTGATCTGCATGAAGCTCTCACAATTTCACAAGGCTCCAGGGGCCAGCAGGCAATGATCATGCACCTTTGCATTTTTGGCTTTCAGCCGAAAATGCTGCATGATCGCGCATTGCTCCTGGGCCCTGCGCGCACTTACCTGGTGTGTGGAGCCTCAGGAGTTGGGCCAATCACGTTTCCTGTCTCAGTGCAGCCTGGGAAGGTCCCAGGCTTCACTGTGACAGGAAGAGGTGGGGCTCTCACGTGAGCAAGAAGCTCATGCGGAGCTGAAGAAGCAGGGAAGTGAGAACCTCTCACAAGAGGCTGCTCGTGTGATCACCGCACCCCAGCACCGAGAAAAGGTAGGGTGCGGAAAGGGCCTCAGTTTCATTGCTGCTATAGTTTTCAACTGATAGATGTTACCATAACTGATTATAAGGTGGATAACACCAGAGGTTCACATTATAAATTGGCCCCCAAAGTGACCCAGATATCCTCTCCATTCTTAGTGAAGATATTGAGTCATCCTAAATGCTGTAAATCATGTGAAATTTTCACCTCAGCTGGGTTAAACCAGGAGGTAAAAAACAGATATGTGAGAAGAGAAAAAAGAAGCTATACAGAAAGAAAGACCAATGTAACAAAACAAAACAAAAAGGGAAAGAGAGAGAGAGAGAAGTGGTTCCTATACTACAAATTAAAAGTGAAAAACTGGGTCTAAACATGAAGATCTTTCAAGAAAATGGTAAATGGTTGAGGGGGGATTTGAATCCAGTCCTAGTCTAGCATTATAACCACCATCTCACACTGCCTCTCTGATTTTCACAATAGATTCTCCCCTCCATCCCTTTGTTGATTAAAATCAAAGAGCTCCTTTCTGAAAATGGAAAAGCCAATTAGTGTGTTGGTTAGATTGTCAGGCTGGTGCTGGAAGAAACTTGAATCCAAATATCAACTTAGTCATGAAGCTCAATGGACCAGTTTTTTATTGCTCATCTCCTTCACCTAATCTTACCTCTTCTGATAACAAAAATTGGAAGCAAGGCTATGTTACCTGAGCTCCTTGAAAGGATTACAGAACATAAATGTAATGATTAAAGTATATACCTGTCAAAATCTAATGAACAAGTGAGTGAATTAAAAAAAATCCACTCTGAAATAGAAACTTTCTGATCTAGAAAGGGCTATCTATACAAAAGAAGTCTTTCTGCTGCAGAATACAGACCTTGGCACTTACCATAGTTTTTCTGTGCTAGATTAGAATCCATGGATAATCAACTGATGATCAGCACTTCAGATTTGACAAATAGCACCAATCATTTTATTGGTGGGTAAAAAGGATCTGAATTGGGGACTACTTTAACATATGACATTGATAACTATCCACGCTGGCCACCTATTGTTGGTAAGTGTGCAGACACATGTGTGACACAAACTGTATGCAATCACTGTAGTATGCTTGGCTGGGGCAGAGTCTACCACTGTTTAATGTACGGAAACACATAAAGTAATAGGGCAAGATAAGAGAACATGATAAAAGGGAATGTAAATCTGAATATAACGTATAAAGGGCTTCCCAGTTGCTGTCTTGTCATTTATTTTCCTTCCTGCTATCCTAGAGAAACTTCATAGTATGTTAATACAGAGTTTCTAGTGTTTGAAATGCTATATGACACGTATTTAATATATTATTAACCACCAAATATATTAAGACAGGGACAAAAGAAAGTGAAGATAGTACTTGTCTGTAAACCCAAAATCTATAAAATTTCTATTTTGACATCATGACCCTATTATTTTGTTGCAGAAAAACAACAAAGAGTGTTATAGTACCTTAAAGATCCTCAGTTTGGTCATCTCAGAAACTTTGATGTGTGCCTGATGATGTGGGCTGTGGTCCAGGAAAGCTTATTCCATAATAAATTTCAAAGTCTTTAAGGTGCCACGAGACCGAAATTACTACTTTCTAAATATATATCAGAACAGCCACTCTGAAGGTAAATCTAACCAGATTTTGCAGAACATATTAAAAGAAGCCTATATTCAATCTTGTTTCTCAAACATCTGTTGTTTTATTATCTGATATACTGAAAGTGAGTGTATTGTGGCATCAGAAACTCAGCTATCCTGAATTATTAACATTTACTGTTCAGATCCACATGACTAATTATGAGAAGTCTTTGTATTGGTAGCCTAGGGCAAATTCAAAGTGCTAGTCATTACATAGCCAGAGGAAGAGGTTGAAATCCAGCTGTGAATTATATGTGCTTTATTTGCTCAGGGGATGCATATCTGGATAGTGAGCACTGCAATGTAGATTGGAAGGAGGAATAGTTCCAAGAGAGAAAGAATGTAGGTGTTATAGCAAAGTAGTGGCAAATGGTGAGATGAGAGATGATTTTAAGGGGTCCTTTATGTAGCCCCTCCAAAATGTTCATGATATTAAAAATAAAATAAAAATAAAACACTACTTTGTCTTGAAATATATGTTCTGTTTAATCCTCATATAGTACCAGAAGCTGACAATAGCATTATCCAAGAACACTGATCTGATCCTAATCATCAAATTAGAATAGATGGAGACATGGTCCCTCTCCCCGAAATACCAATGGATCCTTCTCCAGTCCCTAAAACGAATGGCTGACCTGGAACAAAACCAGGGTGATGTTGTTCAGGATACATGATGCTTCAAAAGGAAACAGGAAAAGCAACATCTATATAGCTTGAAAACAAGCTCTTATGAACTTCTCATTAATCCCCTGATCATCTTTCATGTGACTATTTTGCTCCCCTTAATCTTTTTACAGACGGAGGGAGGAAGGGAGGGAGACCCAGTCATCTTTCCTAGTATCAATTAGACTAGCAGTATCCCTGAGTCAACAGGATCAGTGGGATTTATATAAGTATTGATTTACTCTTTGTCAATTGATTCAATCAGTTTACTCCGTTTGGGACTAAAGGCTGGATTTTAGCCTCTGTGCTTCTTTCCTAATTTGGAAGAGTCATCTTCTGAACCTTCAAAACTTCATACAATTGTTCTTTCAAAATGGTGGCAATATTAGGCAACCAAATTGTTAGCAGCAAATAAGTAATTCTTAATGATTAGTTTGTGTTTAGGATCTTTCTCCTCATGTATCTAACCAATTATTAGAAAAATATACGAGACTGAAACACATTCAGTTATTGATATTGCTCATCTACCTTTACTTTAAGACAACTAATTGGGGAATATTTCTGTCAAATGTGCCAAAATTAGTTTTGTCATTTTCACATTGCCAGCACATATCTTCACAGTACTTATAAATGCAACTCAATTGATTAGGTGTTTGATAGTATTAATATAGCATTTTATAGTTGTTCTCTTTCATGTCTGTTGGACGAAAACAGGCACCAACACATCTATAAAGTAAGTAATGCGAGAGTGGAGTCTAATTAATGCTTACCCTTTGTTTCAACCCTCCATATTTTATTTGGCGTATGTGCTCAAGGCTTTTGCTTCTTCTTATCTGCAGACTTCACTTCTCTCTTCTCTCAAGAGATTTGTTACTCTGTCTGTTTTCCTTTGTATAGAAGGAGTATCCACGAGGCTCAAAACCCCAACAAAGTATGTGAGTTTACACCCACAAATGAAAATCAGCTTTTAAGGACTTTTGTAACCAAGGATAGCTCAGCTTCTTTTGCCTATCTTATTTGCTATCCTAAGGTGGATTTCCCGAGACAGTAAACATAAGTTTTTTCTCTTTTTTTTAACCTTCCAAGAGTATCCAGAGCCATTTTTCTTCTTTCTCTCACAAGCTTATATTGTACTAGCCCCACTGAACTCTGCTTAATATAGGCACAAAATATTCCAACAATATTAACATAGGGTGAAATTGCTTAGTCTTGTAAGAATATTTTCTTCTACACTTGTGATGGAGTCTGATAGCCAATCTCATGTCGAAATTATTACTTTTATCTTCATCTCTTTTCATTATTAACAGATAAGCAAGCCTTTCCACATATCTTCTTGTTTGTTAATTGTTCAGAGGAAGTTAGAACTAAATTAAAGTGGTACTTTGAATGTTGGAATTTATGGAAAGGTTTGATTGACTATATCAAAGCCACAGTGGGACCTGCTCTTGGCTACCACTTGTAAAAGCCTGTTGACATGATGTCTACTCCAGTGTTGGGACTGTACTACTAATGTGACAATATCATTGCAAATAACTGGTGAAAACAAGAATTTTGTTGAGGAAAGTTCTTCCTTTTCCTCTTTTCCTACTGCTTGCAACTTTTTCCAATAATCTATACATTCAACAAATCACATATTTGCATGCTGAAAACAATAAGTAGAAAGAAGCTTGCAGAATAGGACATTCATCTTCTTCTCAACTGCAGTCCGCTGTGTCCTCATAAACAGGACTTGAAGTACTCAGGAAGGAACCATTGAATGAGAAGAACTTTGGAAAGAACCTCTGCCAGTACAGAGGAACCAGATAGGGGAGGGAGGAAGACAAATGACTGTAAATCGTTTAAAATCTCTGGAGAGTTGCAAGTTCATTTTTGGAAGCTAATACATTGTGAACTTCATGTATTGTCTTCTTTATTTATGGCAGCCAATTCATTATTCTTTGAAACTGGTTTCTGATTGCTGCAGGCATTGCTGTCACCACTGAATCTGGGTGGCAAATTGCAGTGGTGATTTTCAGGGAAAAATAGGCCTATTCAGTGGAAATATGCTTTTGTGAGACTGTGTGATATTGGAGGCCCCAAAGAAGATGTGGGGGACCACATGATTCCCACCCCTGATCTATGTGGTTGTCACAGTGGGAACTTGTTCTCACAGCTCTTCCCTGCAGCACCCTTGAGAAGTTCACCTAACATACTGGGACGGGTAAAATATTGTGCCATGGGTATCCAGTCCTACCTATAAAGGTCTCAGTAAGGGATTGGACACAGGGACAGGTAATGACCTCAAATGAAGCAAAAATATCTTATGAGAACAGTGGTTTTGGCTGAGTCAGTTAAGACTAAAGTGAAGGCAGGAAAATGTACCCAAATCAATCTGTAAAACTTAGTGAACATCAAAGGGATGCTGCAATAGTGTAAAATATTATTATGTTTTTTAACATTAGCAGTTTTGATTGTTCTTACTGACTCAGCCAAAACAGTTCAGAGCACAGTTAGAAGCACTTGTCCCAACTCTGTGCTGTGCCAGAAAAAGGTAGTCTTGCTGATGTTGATTCTTGAAGTTATCTGTTGTGCTGAATTAATCTTGATCAAAGGTCACTTGAGTGGTTCATGCTATTTTTCTGCATAAATGATAATTCCTCAAAGTGCAATTATCATGAATATTTTATTGAATCAGCATTTCTACTTTAGAGGAAAGTAAATAAAGACTTTCCATATGAGTAGAATTATTAATAGTGGGGAAATGTGTCTTGTATGAGAGTGAGCCGTTTCATTTCAGACTCAGATTTATTAAATGGTAAAATGCATGACTGCCTGTAAACTTTAGTAACCAATCCTCTTGTGTTAGAATTCCATCATGGCAATGACAATAATAACAACATTCCTAAAGATCAATAATATAGCATGCAGTAGTACTTATGTATTTCTTATATAGTTGCATGCTACTGTTTAGAAACCTGTTATACAGACATTGTGTGTGCATGGGTGTTGGAAGAACTGGCTGGAAATCTACATATGCTATTGTGTTATGTAACTATCTTAGTTGGTTAGCTAAATAGCATCTCCCAGACCAACCCCCCACAATCTTGACCTACTGGGCAGAAAGTGGTGTGAGCCATGGAGGTCTGCTCTCCTGTTGATTGGAATGCAGAAGCTAATTTAGGAAGAACTTCCTGACAGTAAGAGCAGTTTGACAGTGGAATGCACTATCTTGGAGCGTGATGAAGTCTCCTTCTTTGGAGAAGCTGGATGGCCATCTGTCAGAAATGCTTTGATAGTGTATTCCTGCATGACAAGAGGTTGGACTTGATGGCCCTTGTGGTCTCTTTCAACTTTACGGTTCTATGACATTTTCACATCTTCCCACAAGTGATCTCTGGTGCAACAGATGCAATATGCCTGCCTCAACTCCTCTTGAACCAGAGATCACTCATGAGGGGGAGTAAAAACATAAGTCAGTTGTGTCCTGATCAACAGTAGAACAGATTCTTGTCACTCCCAGTGGCTCCTACCCTGTACATCAGGATTGGCAGACTTTTACCATATCTATGTATTCCCTACACTGTGGAACATGCTGGGACCATGAATATGAATCAGTTGCAAATGCATAGCACATAACATGTTAGGTTACATGTTCATAACTGCAATCATGTATTCCAGTTACTGTCTTATATTCTTCACTGGAAAATCAAAGCACCATCTGAGCAGAGAAATATTATTTTCTATAATTTACATCCCCCACCCATTCCCCTGGCTTGGGATCCAAGGCAGCCCACAAAGATCAAACCAGATACAACTAAAACTTTGCATCACACAAAAATGAAAATACAATTAAATTATCAATAGAAATAAAAACAATTAAAACATGTTCACAAAAGTCAAAACAAATACAGTTAAAGGACTGCATTGCACAAAAGTTAAAATACAATTAAATTATCAATAGAATTAAAAGCAATTAAAACAAGCACATTAAAAAAAACTACAAATATAGACGATACAGTACAATATGAAAGACTCTTTCCTCCTGAGCATAAGTCTTCAAAGGCCCTCTCCAAAATTAATTAATTAAATAAATCCTTCACTTACCTACAGAAGAACAGCAAGAAGGGCTTGAGTGCAGCATCTCTGGGAAGACAGCTTCCAAGAAGACCTTCTACAGTGTTTTCACCAAATGTATCTCTGAAGGTGGTAGGGTTTAATAGATCATAACCCAGCATTTTGAATTGTGCTTGGAAACAGAGCATTAGACTGGTTGTAGAGAAGGAGACACTGCAGAAAAGGATAAATTAAAAATCATTCACACTCAAACATCTGCCATGTTCTTCACATTCTCTTGCTAACATTGTCAGTCCCTTTTCTTGGATGCCTAATTTGTATCTACCCATACAAACCTGCCACAGTCTTAAGATCCACAGAGGAGGGCTTTCTCTTGGTTCTGCCACCATCACAGGTTTGGTGAAGACATGGAAGAGAACCCTCTGGAACTCCCTTCCATGGAAGGTTAGGCTGGCCCCATCCCTGCTCTCTTTTTTCCAGCAAGCAAAAAACTATTTGTTTAAGCAGGTGTTTAATGGGTAACTGCTTGCAAGGAGCCTGGTTGGAGGGGGGGGTTATTTTAACTTTTGTATGCTTTTTAATTATGTTTATACTGTTTATTGTTTTAATTTGCTTTTCATTGTTTAAAATTTTATGGTATAAGTTTTAGCTGAGTCTCTTTGTGGGTTCTATTCCAGGAGGAAGGTGGCATATTAATGATATAAATAAATAAAATAAATGCTGAAGTGAAATTTTAAGTGACCACAACATTAGAACTTTGGACACTGAAAGAAAAGTTCATTGAGAAGGGCAGAATTCTTATCAGAGAGGGGGGAAATGCCCTAATTTCTTCCCTCCGAGATCTACACTCCTGATTTCTTTGTTACATATGCTTATTTCCTAGGAGAGTCAACTAATACTAAGAACAAAATGTTATTGAGTCCTATAATGAAAATCTGGGCGAGTCATTGAGAAATTCCATTTCCGATCTGTCCTTCTTCCTTGAAGTTTATTTTTAAATTAATTGGATTTTTAAAAATTCAATAAAAAAAATTATGTCAAAGAAAAGCTTCTTGAGATTAAACATAAACAACTGTAAAAGAAAGCTCCTTAAATGCCCTGCATATGGCTTATTATTTAGCTGTAGTGCAGAGAGCTGCCATTGTCTCCAAAATGTCAAAAATACTATATGCTTTGATCAATATAACAGATTGGCTTTAATATTACTTAGCATTATATTTTTGAAGCTGGTTAGTAAAACAAGTTGCAATAGGTTGATTAGTAGTATTTCCTAAAACTCCAAATGACAGTAATTCATTACAAAATATTAAATGGAAGTGCAAAGTGCAGTGCCTATGGAATTCTTTCCCTGCCCAACATCACAAATGCTCCTGATAGATGGCATATTATTCACAATGTTCTAGTTTAATGATGGCAATTACTCGTATATTATTTTGTTTACAAGCACCTCCTTGTTGCAGCTTTTTGTAATTTTGCCTTGTGATTAGTAACAAATCCTGCACAGCAGCACATTCTAATAGAACTCAGCATGGACAATTTTTCATGCAGATTGAATCTCTGCCCAAATTCTACTAATCCTTTGATTGCTCTCAGGAGAAATGTTCAGTTATCTACAGTGTTCCCACTATATACTGACTATTTTTAAAGATAATAACCATCCTTAGAACGGCCAGAAACATAGGCCTTACACCCGCTCTTTGGCCTTTAAAAAAAGAGGCACACTTTGGGTGTAGATTGGCAAGTGTGATGGATATAGCTTCTATTTGTTGTCACAGCCACTGACAAAAGGAAAGAAGAACTACTGTTACACAGTCCAAGTGACTGTCATTTCAAGAAGAGTCCCTGATAAAGTCTCAAGTGGCATCTGAGCAGAACTTCACTGTGGCTTCTGAAACAAGAGGACTGTATCTTCCCTTCTTACTCTTCCTTTACAAACTTTGAGGGACACACTGTAGATTATATTAAAGACATAACATAATATCACACTTCATTGCATGTTATTGCTATTATTATTTGCCATCTTCTTGACTTCAATTTATGATGATAGATGGGAAGGCTTCAGTAACTGTGCAAATTTTTACTCTTTGCATCAGAGATCATAGCTCTGAAGTTTTGTCTGTTGAACTCCTAGGTGCTGTGAGCCTTACCCTTTCATGTAGATGCTACAGAACATGGGAGTAGAGGTCGTATCAAAACTGGAAGTAGTTTCTACTGATATTATTATGGCAGTTCCTCCTTGTGTTAAGCCCTGGTGCTCCAGGTAGCAACCCTACCAATGCTATCAAGCATTATTGTCTTTTCCAATGAATCACATCATCTCAAGAAATATCCAAAGTACAACATACTCAGGTTGGGCATTTTGGCTACTAGTGAGAGTTTAAGCTAGTTTAATTCTAAGACCCATTGTTTGTGGGTTTTTGGTTTTGTTTTCTTTTTTGTCTTTGATATGCATAGAATGCATAGAACTCTCATCCAGTTCATACAAAGTTATTTTCTTCATACAAATTTATTTTCTTTCTGTCAGCTTTCTTTATCATCTGGCTTTTACTATTTACTTATTTTATGTATTTTTATCCCACCTTTTTCCCAATATGGTACCCCAATCAACTTACAATACAAGTTAAAACAAAATAGATAAAACACATTGTAATATGAAATTCTAAAACATTAAACAATCCAATTGAAAAACTAATTTAAAACAATTAAAAACACTTCAAGTGCACATGAAATATATTTTAAAAATTAAACAACATATCTATTGCACTTGCACATCTTGCTTCTCCAGCCAACTAGGATAAAGATGTTTGAATCAAAATGTATGAATTATGAAAATGTTCAAGGATCTTTTATTATATAGCTTAAGAAATAACCAAAGACACTCAAGGTGAAGTTTTTGTTGTTGTTATATTTGTATAAGTTTACTGACTTTGGTTGTTGTTTTTTTCCTTCTTGTTTCTTTGTCGTTCTTTTATAAACTAAGTTTTATTATTGGTAATTTTTCTTAAATAAAAATAGACTAAAAAGAAGATGTTTGAATCAAAATATAGTCTGGACCTAAGCTGTATCGCATTAGGTGTAGAGTTAGGGCTAGGTAGTCATACATAGAAACCAAAAATACTATGGTGTAGATGATTCCAACTTTGATATTTAGTGATATACCTTTGCATTTGAGGATCACATCTATCTCCTTCACAGCGCCTTTCCAAGTCTTAGCCTTCTTCTGATTTCTTGACTACAGTCTCAATTTTGATTAATAACAGAGTTAAGATATAGAAAACTTTAACTATTTTGATGTTTGTTCCTCCAACTTTCACACCTCCTTCCTCTGAGTGTAATCCCACTTTCCATATACATTACATTAAAGATGCTAGACGTGGTTGTCATGTTAGGAATGTTCTGTGTCTTAAGATTTCTTGAACAAAACCTAAGATCGTGGGTTGTATCTTTATGACATCTAAGGTAGATCCATGAAATATAAGAGTGGTGGGCTAACTAAGTTTGGGAGGCAGACTAGACCAGTTTCTGGCTCAATTGATTGTAGAAACAGGGATGACAGCAATCTCAGTAAATGGATGTAGAATTTGGATAAAACCTGGGTAACCAGCTAAAACTGCAGCATAGAGGCAGGGAATAAAGCAATTTTCCATGGCCAGAAAAGTGGTAAATAATTCTCACTAGCTGCAACAAGAGACCCAGCATGGTGTGAGTGGTATAAGAATTGGGCTATGACACTGGAGACCAGGATTCAAATCCCAACTGGACCAGGAAAAGCCACTGGTTGACTCTGGGCAAATCACACAGTCTCAGCCTCAGAGGGAAGCAAGAGCAAACTCATCTAAACAGATTCAACTTAGGGTCTCCATAAGTCAGATATTGATTGATTGATTTAATTTATATTCTGCCTTTCTCCCAAATGAGGTTTAAGAAAGGAATTGAAGGCACACAGCAATGAAGTTGCAAGAGAGGCTATCATTGTTGCTGGGGCTTGCTTCCCACATTGCCACACCTACAGTGTGCATGATATATAGGGACTTTCTCCAGGCCTTATACTGGTGCTGGAACTGCAAAGTGCTCAAAGCTAGCCCTTAATTTTTCCCCTAGGATGTGTTCTGCTGCCAGGGTGTGGATAAGACAAAGACTTAAGAGTTGCCACAATAGCATGCTACTCTCTACCTTGCTCAATATGGTACAATAAACTCAAGTGTTTATATCTACAGTTCTCTTCCCTTTCTTTCCCTAACTCCTGAGTTTTTAAAATGTATGACTTCTTACAAATGCAGTACACACAGAATCACCTTTATGCTGAACAAAAACGGTGGGGGGAGAGAGCCTTATACCATCCAGGAATGGGTTAGGTTTGGCCCTTTCTTCACGAGGCAGTTAAAATGGGCCACGGCGTCCTGGCACAGAGGTCGTCCATACCTTGGATTGGACTAGGTGTGGACTATTTAACCTAGTTCTGCACCTCAGTCCGATCCAACCCACCCCAAGTGGTCCTCCCCCGCACTAAGTAAAGACCAGAAAAATCAGGTCTTTACATTTTCTGGAACGCTCCATTGCATTCCTAGTTACCTGTGCAGATGCACAGGCTCACATCAATGTAAGCCTGCGATCAGCGGAGGGCGGGCTGTGGGCGTGGCCAGCCTTAATGGTTGATCCATTCCCACAAAGACACCAGAAGCTGCCAATTTGAGCTGGAGCAGTGCTACAGACCTTGCACTGCTCCAGTTCGCCCTGCAACAATGGAGGAGCCCTGCAGAAGGGCTCAAGGGACAGTGTGCATTACTTCGGACCCAAGAAGAGCTGGTAAGTAACGGCACAGAGCAATTCACTCGCCTCGTGCAGAAAGAGCCTTTGTGTGCTCAGCCTTTTTTAGTAGGGAATTTCTAAAAATCTGAGAAATTTTATGTTAAACTGGGGGTGGGGGTTGCAGTTTATTTAAAAGGTGAATTGCTGCCCTTGGTGAGTTCCAGGACTTCCAGATATTAGGAGAGAACTGGGCTGGGGACTATGCATATGATCACTGGGAGTAATTAAAATGCAAAGGATAGCTATATGCCACATCTCTGGGCCCTGGGTGAAGCCTCAAGGAACTGAGATCTCTAGGCAGGACAACAAATTTTAAAGGAAGCAGAGCTGGAGGAAGAGAAAGTTTGATTTATGTGTATGAGATGGCACTAAAGAAGGGGTGGGCAAAGTACTGTTGTGCTGAATATCCTTTCCTTCTTCAGATAAATTCATACTCATGTCATATAAAGCCATAAATAATAACAGGTACACTTCCTACGTGGTTACATCTCTGTTATGATTATGGTTTCATTATTTTGTGTAGTCCCCTGTCAGTAGCAATAGCTGCTATTTTCTGACAGAATGCATGCTGTACTATCCCACAATCACAATTGTTCTTTTCTGTTTTTGCTCTTCTCCATATGTTGCTTTTGTCAGTGTAAAATAAAAGTTTAAAAGTGACTCTCCTTTGCATACTGAATGTCTGAAGTTACTCATATTGGCTTGAATCCAGATGAAACCATATTTAGAGTAGATCCATTGAAATCAGTAATCCACATATGACCAAATCGAGATCCAGTCCATTGTTAGCAACTGATACTGAAAGCAACTTTGAAGTGCTATTGACTTTCATGCTGTGAAAGTAATAGTCACCTTTCTGTGATATAAAATCTACCAATTATGTCACAGGATTTGAAATATATTGCTGTTTGCATTATGATGGCTACCCCCTGCTCAGCTAACTTCTCTATTTGTCAAAAAAGGATGGGGGTATTAAATTAACACTGAAAGGTTGCCATAGTGTGTGCACTGATTTGATTGGGGAGAGTAGCCAGTAAGTAATTCAATGTAGCTTCTTGTTGTTGTTAGGGTTTTTTTTTGTTGTTGTTGCTACTGCTGCTGTTGTTGTTATGTGCCTTCAAGTTGTTTCCAACTTATGCCAACCACAAGGAAAACCTGTCATGGGGTTTTCTGGGGTTGTGAGTGTGTGATGTGCCCACAGTCACTCAGCAGGTTTCCATAGCTCTGCAGAGAATCAAACCTTGGTCTCTAGGGTTGTGGTCCAATGCTCAAACCATTACATCAGGCTGGCTCTCCCAATGTTGTTTACTATATAAGTTTTTTTTCTCTCTTTCCCTCTCTCTCTCTTTCTCTACATGTGAGTATTTGTGTGTGTCTGTGACACTGGCCCATAAATTTTAGCTCTCTGGTTTCACATAGGAATTAACTGTATAAAGACCTTTCCAAAAAACTTCCTAGTATTTTGAGAAGTGGGAAAGAGAAAAGTGTACATCAGAAGATGTTCTCATGTTAAATCCTTGTTTACATATGAAAATAATGTCATTTGGAGAAGGCCGTTGTACACCCACTTAGCTCGGTCTCTCTCCACACACACTCTCCTAAATCTGGGAACAGAGCACACATTTGTCCAACACACATGTGCTAGATGAATGGAGAAGGCTTCATCGTTTAAGTACAGGCCTGAAGGCATGAACTAAGAGCTCATACACTTACTGCTTTTATGTGAGAACACTATCCACAGGTTTAAGTGGAGATGTGGATTAACAACAGGCCAGCAGCATGGCCTATATTGAGATGGCACAATCATTTTTGACCAATCAATTGAATTTCAGTTAAGGAAGGATATAAGGACATATACTCTTATGTTGATTTGTTTCATATTCTGGTTGATTTAATTTTTTAAAAAAAACCATTAACTTATATTGTTCAGTTCTTATATTTTCATATTCCTCTGTTCCCTCCCAAACAAATAACGAATAGCCCAGACTGTACTTGCAGTGCAGTCCCATACTTGTCCTTCACAGATAACTCTTACTGAGTTCAGTCGAGCTTACACCAAGGCAAATGTGCATTAGATTGCAGTTCAAAAAATTCTATTACAGCATATGAAGAAAACTACTTGGCTTGCTTGTTTGTTTCTTAAAAGCAAGATCTTCTATTGGGTCTACATGAGCAGATTCAGATATCTCAACGGGTTGGGGAGGGAACCAAAAAAATCAGTGCTTGATTGCTCTTGTTTTGATGTTTTTATACCACTATATAAACAAACACATGTACACATTAGATTGTCTCCTGCTTCTTTGATTAAAAGGTGATAATGGATGGGTGAATAGAGGAACGGAGAAAAGGAGGGTGGACAGGGGGATGGAAATGCACAAACACATTTATTCAAGCTGTGACACAACAGTTACATGGCACATTCAGTTCAGTTTAATCAGTCTCTACTGGACTGATGTCACTAGATTTAGGCACTAGTAATTTTGCATTTTACATTGTACTTGTTTCACATGATAACTGAATAATGATTTTAAAAAGCTCATGAACAATGTTTTTTTAAGAAAATATTTTACAAACATCTCAGATTTAATGTTTATAGTATGTAGCAGGCAATATTACAGTGACTGACTGACTGAGATTCTATGAACACACCATTTGCCTGGCAGTGGTGGTACTTAGGGTGGCACATTGCAGACAAACCAGGGTTCAGCTGTCCAATTGGCACCTGACCAGGATGTCAATTTTCTTACTCATAGACCTGGCTTTTTTACATGGAGGTGAAACACTTATACAAGGAAATGTGGAATTCCTCTGGGCATGAGCAAAAAAAAAAAAAAGTAGAACTTCTCATACAACCAGTAGTTGGATGAACAATGTGCCATAAGCGGATCCTGATCCATAAGTTTGTTTTAATTAACAAATCTATTTCCTAGGTTGATTGGTTGATGACTTTTTGAAAAACAGAAACATAACTTTAAACATTGTAAGCTAGCTACTTGGTATTTTTGCCTCAGAAGACTGAGATTAAAAATACATACATTAAAAAACCCCACTTTTCTGTATAAAAAATGACAAAAAATTACTTCCAGAGTACAGTAGCTTGTGCATAAATGCAAAGTGGAAAAAATTTTGTTTTAAAGGATTACTAATGATCATAGAATACTATAATGCATAAATAGAACACACTGGAGAAAGCTTTTTGAAGGTATACAACAAGCATGCTATTCTATATTCATACTGACAAACACTCAAGAAAATCATTATTAATATCTTTGCTATATAATGTCAAATATCTGTCTTTAAAAAGCACAAAAGGTATTAATAAATAATTTTGTTTGTATATGTGGTTTTTAGTTCTGTAATTAGACAAATACTCTAGGGAATGTTAGGAAAATTGGGACATCATTTTATTTTGATTACATTCAAAAACTCGATGTGAAAGACAGGACATTTGGTAGTAGAATACGCTGGGTTCAGAATTTTGCTGTATAGAATATATAAAAGTGAAGGTAGAATGAGAAATGGCATAACACTTGGAAGATGCTAAATGCAATAACAGGACTATCCTAGATAAAATCCTAGATAAATTTACTCACACATAATCCCTATTGTGCTCAGTGTGTCTTACATACAGGTAAGTGTGAATAGGGCTGCAGTCAATGTGTCTGAGAAGGGACCTTTCTATGTAAAAGGTTCTGCCTTTGGACTATAAGCTGATGGCCTCTTATAATATTTCACTCCATGCAAAAACTCCTTCTAACAGAATAATTGAGGGAGTGATTATTGATACTAGCAATCCGGAGGTGATGTAGAGCATTTACTGTTGTGTAATGTTGCCTGGGTCAGGCAATGACACAATACTCTGGTAGATTACCAAAATTATTTTCAATACAACAGACATACTACTATATAGAAATGGTTTATGAAAAATTGTTATCGTAAGGGGAAATATTTTTTCAACTTGGTGCTTCATTAAGCTTATTTATAGTAGCGACAAATGATTTCATTGCAGATAAACATGAAAAATTTATATCATAGGGAATTTAGGATATTTGTTAAAGGTGGTTTCTTTTGGAATTCACCTGTATCAATAATCTCCACGAAATGGGTAAGAGGAAGTAGTGACAGCATGTTAGAGAATATCGAAGATTTCTGGGGTTAATGTTAAACAAACATAGGAAGACTCTTACATTCTGTAATTCTTTTTATTATTATTTTTTACATATATCTTTGTGTAATGTCTGTATATCCTTTTCTTTCTTAAAAAAAAAGAATAAAAAAAAATTAGGAGGTGATGTAGAGCATTTACTGTTGTGTAATGTTACCTAGGACAGGCAATGACACAATATGTTGGTAGATTACCAAAATTAATGAAAACCATGGAGTATATCATGTGAAAATTACATGTGGATGGGCAATATTACTGTTTATTAATACCATTGCGTGCCTGTTTTAATAAAGCTCAGTAGCACAACTTGAATGCAATGCTGTTGCTATACCCTCTTTGATGGGAAGCTTGGAAAAGGATTTACGAATCTGCTCTAGTTTGATGATCCACTGTGAACATGCGGTGACTTCTATAAAATTTTCTCACTTGTTGCTGGATACCATGGATGTTGCAAAAGGCTTCCTTCAGGCTAAATCTAATTCAACCCCTTTAGCTGGACAGCTCCCTTGCTGCTTCAGCATCCATGGTAAGGCTCTCCCCCTTATTCTGCTGGACAGCTCTCTCCTGTCTCTGGGAGTCCTAGCTCAGCATTTGTAGCAAAGGGACAGGATGGAGGGCAGATTTTCCTATCATTATAGTAGGCTACCTATCACTGTAGTAGTAAAAAGGGAAACTTCTACTTGCATGAGCAGATATGAGAAGCTGGAATCAGATCCATTCTTAAGGACTGAGCTGCATCTCCTTGCCACTGGTAATCCCAAAATTGAGACCCAGCCTTACTAATAGGCACAACAAGGCAGCCACTTCAGGAGGCAGAAACAGCATGTCCTTCCAGCAGTTACCTCTAAATTCTCTGACCATTTGCTTCTGTGCAAAGTTCAAAGACAGATCAGTGCATGCCATGAAGGATACCCACCACACCTTGTGGCGGCCTGCTATCTTCAGCTTTTCTAGAGGATACTGCCAATAGAAGGATTCAACTGTCAGCGCAGAAGAATTCTTAAATGGAATGAGGATACATCATATCATTGCCTCAGGAAATAAAAATGTGGGCCTGCCCCTGCAAATAAATAACAATCAAATATGCTCTACCAAACAAATAACCCATGACTAAATCCTATACCTATATTTCCATTCCTCTAATTTTCCATCTGTCATTCTGGAAATTTAAAATCTTTTAAAAATATCAGAGGTGCTTGTACCTGCACTGACTGCCTCATTCATCTGTATAATCCAATTATTTGGGGTTCAGTATGGAGCAGAGTTGGGGAAAGTGTGGCCCCAATGGTCTCTTTGTGACTCCAAGGCCACAGCAGGGGTTCCTGGATTCCTGACTCCCCCACAATCTTCTACTGCTCCCCAGCCAAAGAAATCTGGCAACAGAAACAACTTTCTCCCCCTGGAAGCCTCCAAGAATAGCAAATTCACAAGGAAACAGGGTACAGGGACCACTGATACCCCTAAAAAAAAAAAAAAGAAGAAGCTTGAAAGTAGACACTTGGTTATTTCTTAGTTTAATTCCCCTACCCAGAATTTTCAATGTTTGTCCATTTGCATCATAATGTGAGGGCATAAAATTGCCCCCTGAACTTTTAAAAGTTATTTAGCCCAGTCTCAGTCTGGAAGGTCAGAGGGAAGATTTTCAGGAGAAAGTTGAGCATCAAGAGTGACCATTTAAAAAAGAATACAGACCCTCAAACCTTCATGGTAATAGTTATGAATTAACTTTTGTAGGGAAATCGACAATAAAGATAGTAAGGATCAGAACATTAGTCTATTTACCATTCCAGGGGACAGCTGGAAATAGTGGCCAAAATCCTTTTGGACAGTTATAAATGTGTAACCTAGAGTTAACCACTTGTGACTGTTACATATTCATGATCTCTATGTTGCCCCTAGTTTAGGGATTATGTAGGTGTGATAAGAAAGCTGCTAAACCTGTTATGTTTTTCAGTTTGCTATTGAGCATGATGGACTTTACAGTATTGAAAGCCATGCTGACTCAGGCCATTTCCACACGGGGCGAGGGAATTGTCCTGTGCCGCTACTTACCGGGTCTTATGGCTCCCCAGTCTGGTCCAGGCTGCTTCAGAGCAGTGCATGCTTGTCACTCTGCACTGCTCCGGCGTCAAAAATGATGGCTTCTGATTGGTCGGGGATCTTGACCAATTACTGAAGCTCGCCAGCCTAAAGCCCGCCCCTGGCAGTTCGCAGGCTCACATTGGTGTGAGCCTGCAGATCTGCACAGGGGAGCAGGCTCGCACTGGCACGCTCTGTGCTTTTGAAAAACCAAAAGAAACAGGTTTTTCAAAAGCATGCTGGATGACCACTTGGGGTCATTCTGGAGCAGGCTGACGTGCTGATCTACGTTAAATAGTCCGTACCCAGTCCACTCCCAGGTGCAGATGTCCTTGCTGGAGGACAAACTGCACCGTTTCAAGTACCCTGTGCGGAAATGGCCTCAGTCTGTCAGGCTTCAAAATCCTTGATAGCCTATATAATGCATCCTCTATTGTCTGATCAAGGAACACTACTATAGAGTTCCTTGAAATGCTCTTACTAAAAACTAATTCTGATAAGAAGCAACATTCTGAAACGTATCGAAAAACAAGTAGAGCTGGTTCGGCAGAACCAGATGCAGGGGGTGAGAAAATGAGGGAGGTACTTCACTGTTTTCTCTTCTTGCCTATGCAACACTTTAAGCCAACTAAGAGTACAAAACCTTTGTTTGTTAGTCAGGATCCACCATCTTTTGGAGTATTCTCTATTTTTGGTACATCCAACAGCTGTTGCTTCAAATAAAACAAAAACAAAAAACTCCTTGCTCTCACAATTGTGTTCCATCTTTATTCTCATGCCAGGAGGGAATTTTCATGACAGCAGGGACTGCAAAAGTCTTCCAATCTCCACTTACCAGGTATCAGCCATTGTGAAAGAAGGGGATCTGTTCCCCTGCCATTCAGGAAACATCTGGCTGACAGTCCCACTCCCCCGTCATGCAAATATACTCCACCACAGGGGGGAATTGCAACAGGGATCCCACTTCTGCCTGTGATGCCAGAGATCTCACACAGGAAGGGATGGAAATGGCAGTCATAAGTCATACAATCACAGAGCTGGAAGAGACCACAAGGGCCAATGAGTCCAACTCCCTCCCATGCAAAAATGCACAATCAAAGCACTCCCAACACATGGCCATCCAGCCTCTGTCTAAAAAACTCTAAAGAAGGAGACCCCACCACATTCTGAAGCAGCCTATTCCACTGTCAAATTTATTTTACCATCAGGAAGTTCTTCCTAATGTTTAGATGGAATCTCTTTTCCTGAAGTCAGTTGATTCCCAAATGACAAAGAAATGGACATCCCTTTGATTTTAACATTTGTTTCACAGTAAGTGAAGATAGTTGGCTTGGCTTGGCTTGGGTTTCACTGTGTAGCTTGAGTAACTTATGGTGCTTATATATAAATATCTCCCATACAGGATTATAGCCACTTTTAGTATTTATAAGCATAACAGGAAGAGAGGTAACTGAATAAATATATTTAAGTTAATGTGTAAATGCTCATTTCAATTTTAAAAATGTTTTCAATTTATAAAATTGAAAATTTTTCCTAACACCTATGTCCACTTACCTAAGACATGTCTGGTCATCATTCTATGGTGGCTGTGGTGTATTCATTGGGAGTGGGCCAGCTAGCAGGAAAAATCTAAATAAAGGCTGAAATTGTTATGCTTCTGCCTAAAAAGATCTCTAGACATGATGTAGTTCTAATTCCATTTGTATGCTGTTTAGATTATCTCAAAGCCTAGTAAATCCATGAACAGAATCTGTAACCTTTGCTTTCAACTTCCAGTGTTACTTCTATGAGCATTTAATCATTCAGGGAGTCACCTGCATCCTATCAAAGTTAATAGAAAATCCTCCTTTATTTCAGTGTGATTTAAGTTAGTCAACTGAATATCAGATTGCAAATGTTGTCATATAGATCCATCCTGACTGGACACAGCAGTAAAAGGAGAAGGAGAATACATCCTTTCATTAATTCTGTATGCCATTCTTTAGCACATCACTGCCAACCCACCCGATCCCAGATAATTTTGATCAAAAATGCAGATTCCATGTTATGAAAATCAGAAGAAATATAATTATACACAACATTGAGGGATGAGGAGATTAGCTATTTCGTTTTGTATAGCAGCCCAGCAACTGCCATTTCCCTCTCATTCTTGTTGACATAAATGCTGATATATATATATATATATATATATATATATATAAAACATACATACATACATACACATACACACATACACACACACACACACACATACACACACACATACATACATACATATTGATACTCAGTGCCTGTTGGGTAATTTGAATAACACAAAATCAGGCAGTGGGATTAGACATGGTGATAATCAAAGAGTACCTATCATTAGCCCCACAGTGACACTGATTGTTTTCAGCCCATAATTGCATTTCATGTTGTTAACTGCCATCAAGTCAACTTCAACTTATGGTGACCCTAAGGATGAGAGACTTCCAGTTCACCCAGGTCATCAACAGCCCTCTCAGTTCTTGCAGACTCAGAGATGTGGCTTCTTTGATTGAGTCTTCTTGTTGTAGTGTGCTTGCAAGTCCTTTCTGACTTACAGGAACCCTAAGGCAAGCCTATCGCAGGGTCTTCTTGACAAGATGTGTTCAGAGGGGGTTTGCCTTTGCCTTCCACTGAGGCTGAAAGAATATTACTTGCCCAAGGTCACTCAGTGGGTTTTTATAAATGATTTGAAGTTAAAGTCAGGTTAATCTACTATATAAAAGTCAATGTTTGCCTGCCTGTTTGCATCAGGCAGGCGAAGACCTCATACGATTGGCTGTGTGAAGAGAGAAGACCTCATACGATCGGCTGGCTGTGAAGATTCTATGGAATCTTGAGGTTGGCAGTTTAGGGAGGGGCTGTTACTGCAGTTCCTAAGCCACACTTAAGGTGACATAGATATCATTTTGATATAAATAATTTGGCTCTCTTCCACCATCCCTCTCCACATGTTTGTGAGGCCCCCGGACAAGCACGGAACTAGGCTCAGTCACTAAACGCTGCAATATCCCAACACGATACAGGCAGGCCAGAAATAGCCAGATCACCACTTTAGGAGACCTCCCTGCAAACACTCTATTATGTATGCATGCTACTTACAAAGAGATCCCTGCCCGGAGCAGGCAACTTGACAAGCTGAACATTCAACTGTCAAGCGTCGTGCATTTGCATATTGGCTACCTCTTTGTCAATTCGGACTTAATTCAATCATGTTAAATTTTGACCTTTCCAAAGCTTTGTCTCGCACCCAAAATTCATTGTTTTCCCCAAGTACGGAATAGCCTGCGGTTACATTCCTCCTTATAAAAACCCCCGATTCCGAGACCATCCTCAGATCGCTCCTGAGTTCCATCCCGTCTTGTCGCCGCTCTGCTTGGCGAGCCTTCCCCTCAGTTATATTGGCTGAGACTGCGCAACTTCGGACCTTCGCAGTGATCTATCCGGGCTTCAGGACAGGTGTCGTATCACCCAATTCAACACTGTCTGTATTTAATAAAGATCTCAATTATTCTTATAACTTGGTGTGCTCCTTGGCTTGGCCTGACCCCGTAGGCTTTGGGTAAAAGATTCCGCTGCGTTGCCCTGCCTCTCGCATTGCTAGCTTGTGCTCTTAGCTAATTTCCCCGAACTTAGTTAATTGAGAGCACATATAGGTGTCCCTCCCGGGATCCCCAGTAATCAGGGTAACAGGGTCTTTAGAATTCTCAGCCAGAGAGCTCTTGGACCTCGGGCCAGTTGCTGTGGAGATGAGGCCTACCATCAATAAGGATGCCAGAAAACATTTGGGAGGCATATGTGAGAAAAATTACAAGGTCTCCTTGCTTCACACAGTAGATTGTATGGGTTCCATATGTGAGGAATCTTAAAGTTGAAATTCAAAACAAAAAATGCTTCCAGAAAAACATAAAGCCATTGTACAAGTTCAACAGAAAGGGAGGAAAAAAGCCAGTACATCAATGTCACCAGACAACACAGAATGAGTTGGGGACTATGAGGAAAAGTTACAGGTACTGGAATAGGCTGGTTGCTATAGAGACCATGCCTAGCAGCAAGGAGAAAGACAGTGTATTCCTGCAGGAACCCAACCTCTGAATGTTGATGACTCTGAATGAAGACTGGATTGCATAATATGCAGAAAATTTACAGGTACAGAAATAGGCCAGTTGCTATGGACACGAGGAGGAGGACAATGTAATCCCTCAGGAACCCAAACTGTGTATGTAAATAACTCTGAGTACAGATTGCGTTGGAAAATATGGAGCAAAGGTACAAGAAATGGAGAAGACAGTTTGGTGAGTTCTTAAGAAGAAAATAAAAATCCATAAAACTAAGCAATGATGCTATCCTTTACATATCTGCACAAGGAAATAATTCCTGTTGTGCAAAATGAATCCTGTTGAGAGAGTATGAGAATTTCTCTTTACTGGAAATAAATCCCAGTTAATTCAGGAACTCTTTTCTAAAACAGACATAGGCCCTTTTCGCACTGAGGCTTTTTGCGTGAGCCGGAGTGGGTGGCTTGCGCGAAAAGCCTCTTCCGAGAGCCTGCCGGTTCCCCGCTCGTTCCTTCCGCAGGTGAAGGAACAAGCGGGGAAGCGGCAGCGTCCCGGAGGCGGAGGCGGCTCGCACGTCCATCCTCCCCCGCTTGCGCGAGAAGCAGGAGCCTCTCGCGCCGCCCCCGCGCACGCGGGAAGTGAGTGACAGTCGCGCCTGTCCCCCCCGCGCGCGCCAGGAGCGAGCGACAGTCGCGCCCACCCACCCCCGAGCGCGCGCGCGAAGCGGGAGGCTGTCGCGAGCAGCCCCCCACCCGCGCGAAGCAGGATGCCATCGCATCAGTCATGCAAGCGCCCCGCCCCACCCCTTCCTTCCGCAGGAGCGGAGGGAAGGAAGCCCTACCCGCTTGCCTCTCCGACGCACCGCACAACAGGTAAGTGAGGGTGGGCGCCGGGAGCGTTGCGTGAGCGCGGGGTGATTTTCGCTTGGAAGCGAAAATCAAAAACCCCGCGCTTGCGCCGCTGCAGCCCCGTGAGAGCGCCGGAAGTGGGAGTGCGTCGTGTGGAGCGGCGCTCCCACTTCCGCACGGCTCACGGGGCTATTTCGCTCGGGAAAGCCCGTGCGAAAAGGGCCATAAACTCTTTAACTTCCTATTTGCCCTCTTTGAGTTCAGATCAGCTGCTTCTCCTTAGTAAGTCCACCACAAGAGCATCCTCTGACTCCTCCCCAGTTTGCTCACTGAAAAATTCAGCTTCTCCATTCTTTCCCAGGAAGGGTTGTATGCCTGCAGGTAATTTGAAATGGTTGCAATGGTGTTCCCCTACCTAGTCTTCCCACTAGCTACCTTCTCTTTGGATTGGTTGTTGTTGTTGTTGTTGTTAACCACCATCAAGCTAACTTTGACTTATGATGACGCTGTGAATGAGAGGAAGGAAATGGCAAAACAATATCTAAGTATTCCTTGCCTAAGAAAACCCTATGAAAATCGTGGCACCATAAGTCAACAGGTCAACACACGGAAATACATGAAAGACTTCCACCCTGGAATCAACAGCCCTGCTCAGGTCTTAGAGATTCAGGGCCATGGCTTCCTTGAGTCTATCCATCTGTAATATGGACTCCATCTTTTCCTACCACCTTCTACATTACCAACTATTAGTATATTTTTAGTTAGTCATGTATTCTCATTATATGTCCAAAATATAACAGTCTCCATTTAATCATTGCCTTCCAAACAGAATTCAGATTTGGCTTGCTCCAATACCCATTTATTTGTCTTTTTAGCCATCTGTAATAGCTATAGAAATTTTCTCCAGCATCACATTTCAAATGAGTTGATTTTCTTCCTATGATCTCTCTTCACTGTCCAGAAATAGAGAGAAACTGAAAATATGAGACACGACAATCCTAACTTGAGTATTTTGATTTGTTGATTGCAGTCTCCATTCTGAGTAATGACTGAGCCAAAATACAGAAAATTTTTATTTTAATATCTTTATCATCTTTTTAAAAATTATGTAAATCATCTGTGTTCACTACATTTGATTGACATTAAAATGGGATTAACCAATCAACATCATTTAAAAACAGTTTAAAACATAGAGTAAAAAATGAGGGAAAAAACAATTCAAAACACATAATTAAAATAGTATTGCACAATTTTAAAAGAGCTTTTTTTAAAAAAAAATCAGTTTTCAAAAACTTAGCAAAATTTTTTTTAAAAAGTCTTTGCCTGCCAATAGAAAGGCTGCAAGGGAGACATCCTACCTTCCCTTTGAAGGGTGTTCCAGATTCTAGGAACAGCCACCAAGAAGGACCTAATACATTCATTGTCTCCAGGATCTCCCACATATTCCACCTAAAAGATTTCTAAAAGGACGCAAAGATGAGTTCTGCCTTTAAACGTGCACCCTTCAGTTTTCTCCTTTCCATTGCAGTGAGGAAAGTGTTCATTTCTGTTCCACACTGTGGAACCTAAGAAGGAGCATAAAAGAAGCGTAAGACAGGAAAAAAGTACAACTCAAAAGAATTCTCTCAATCCAGAGATGACTAAAGTTTCCATATTAGTTGGAAAAGAGTAATCATATATAAGTTTATTTGGGCACTAGCAACTCTCTATAGATTTCCTTGTCATGAGACTTCTTACTTCTGAAGGAAGCAAAAAGCAATTGAATAAGTTTTCTTTTAAGTGCACAAACTTCTTTTATTATTTATCTTGGGCATTCCTTTAACAATCCTGTAAGATATGCCAGTGTTGTTATCCTCATATCACAGAAGGGAAAAAGAAGCTGTGAAACAGTGGCTTGTATAAGACTAAGCCACCAACCATTATATAAGAGCATCTTGTGCTGAAGGTGCATACATTTGACCAAGTCCCTGGAGGACCTGGGAAGATCCATTACCACGTCTGTTTAGCTATACTCTCAGCATTCCATCTTGGCACATAAATGGTAAAAGTGGGAAAAGTTTGGATGATTGGATGATGGGACAGAAGAATCCAGCTTACATGGTTCAAGTATCTGCTGATTTTAAGGTTTGATGTTTATAATACCAGCATTCATGACTATTTTAGCTAGCAGAAGATACAATTGCTATTTTATTTAATGAATAACTTCTATAACTAAAACCCGAATTATCAATTAAGATGTCAACAGTCAACTCAAAAGCTTCCAAGAATGATTGTTTCTGATCTCAGTACCATACTAAAATAATATGCTTACCATCTCAGTAGTCACGCAGTTGGGATCCAAATGATTATGATTTTTAAATTATTTTATTTTTCTGAACTGAATTGTATGCAATATCCATACAAGAACTGTATATAATGTAAGTACAAAACCTATCTATTCCTATATCTCATTATTTTTGTTAAAAAGAAGATAGATATTATTCATGAGGTTGACAACACATTGAATTATGTACTCTTTCTTATCTGTTGAAAAAAGAACTCTACACTGTTTAGAAATAATCAGAGCTGTAAGATCATGGGAAGACCAGAAATGTAGCCTTTTAGCTGAAACTGGAACAAATTTCAGAATCAAGAGGGATATGCTTACATATATATATGAGGAAGTGCCTCATAACCTTTCATAAGGTCAGGTATACATACTATGATGCTGTAGTGTTCAGAAATCAGGGAGAAGTTTCATTACATGAAGAAAAAATTCTTAAAAGAAACAAAAGCCACTGTTGGGTACTTTAGGCTGAGTAAAAGAATAGTGGTTACTTTCTAAAAGTTCTTAGTTTTGATTTTCTCTATGTAGATAAAACAGGCATTGAGCAAAGAATATTTTTTAACCTCAAAATGTTTTGTTTAGTTCCTATGATTCCTCCATTTCCAAGAGATGGATAGCAAATAATACATTTTTGTTCATCTCCTTACTCTTTCTACTGATTTGTCAATGTATTACACTGGCTTCACATTAATGAGCATCACAGAAGCTCAGAGACAACAAACTTAGGCTAGTAGCTACCAATGTCCAACCATGCCTGCATTCAGAACATTATCGAGGGCCACTTCCTTGTTATGATAGCTTCACAGGCTATTTGACTCTTCCTGAATAAACTCTACACAGTCTGGATCTTGGGATCTGAAAGGCCATGTCTACCTTGTGAACCTGTCCATGCTTTGAGATCACTGGTGGAGTCTTGCTACCTTCTATCAGTCCTGTTATCTTCCGGGGCCAACTACAAGGGTTGCAAGAAGGACTTTCTTGATGGATATTCCCAAGCTCTGGAATTCCAAACGGAAGTAAGCACTAGTTACTTCTTTTCTGATGTCTTTATGAAAACAGGCAATGAACTTTTTATTCAGTTTTGGCCTTTAATAGTTGAGCTCACTTGCTATGACAGTGGCTTTTACCTAAATGCTGTATTTCCTTCTATTGTATTTCTTTCTATTGGTGTATTTTTATACCTCTATTAAATTTCAATTGCGTTTTCAGAAATAGTAAGCTACCTGGAGTCCTATTCTTGGGAGAAAAACAGGGTACAAGTCAAATAAATAAGTCAAGAATAGAATAGTACCAAGAAGAGCTTTTATTTTTTATTTTTTTCCTGATATGCTCTGTTTTTGGCCCTCTGAACAGAAAGCAGGGGGCAGGGAGGAAAGCATTGTATTTGGTTGAGTTTCTAGCAAATAGAAATTGCTGGGAGACACAGAGATTCAGCTGTTTTAGATATTGATTTCAATCCCCTTAGCCAAGCTCTGGGTCCATGGGATTAAGAGATGTGTGAGGAGAGAAAAATGTCCACTGTGGCAACCTGGGAGTGAGAAAATGGACCTCTAGGGCATCAATAGTTTGCAAAGAATATGTCTTAATGCCTTTAGAACATAATATCAGGAAAGGCTATAATATTAAATGTGATTTCTTATTGTTTGTATCGTTTGTTGTTCTTTTCCCAGAATATATATGGTCAAATACCTCTTCCTTCTTTCTTTTCTTATTGATGGCATCTTTTTCCTTTCTGATGCACCATGAATGCAGATGAGCTGTTAAGGTGATTCATTCCTAAAGTCATGTATTGAGAAGTGTAGCGAATTATCAAAGCCTAGAGACAAGGAGCACCTAGCTCCCTTTGATCATCATCATTTTTTCTGACAAGCAAGAATTGCTCTGTCCATCTAGCAAAGTGCTCATGTTGTCATATTTATTTTTGGACTCATATGGTGTGTGAAAGTAGACCTTGGGGGAAAAAAATGTGGAATCTGTTTGAAAACTTAAGCACCCTTGCAGAATGGAAACCTGAATAAATGCAGAAAAAAATGGCCCATTCAAAAAAAAAAAAAAAACTTGAGAAGAGTCTGTGTATGTAAAAATGAACTGAACATTACCAGGACATACCCGCAATGCTTTTCCTGTCTGTTTACCTCATTTGTCCTTTGTCTACCCACCAGAATGCTAGGATTCCTTTCTGTAAAATCTGCATGTATGAATAGTTACCATAATCTAGAATTGGAAGTGCCGCAACATTGAAAATGAGTGATTGAATTTGTAGATCTTCCACAATCAGCCATGAAAGGATGAAATAAAGGAATGTGTATTGTAACAGAGACTTCACCTTTGAAATAAAGAAGGAAACCATTCTGATTAGAAAACCTTTGTGTGAGAGCTATCACTCATTTATGTATGAAAGACACAAGAAGATTTCAAGGGCTGTGGGATCTATTTTGTGTTTTATTAAAACCCAAGATTTATCACCCGAGCGTATATTTGCAAAGAACTAAAACTTTATTTATATGTCAGCCTAGAAATTTGTTATCAGAACTAGACTCAAACTCACAAGTCCTTTTATAAAAAAATCTCTTTCTGGTTTTCCCTGAGTGATTTCTCCCTGTCCAGCAATTTAATGATGGATGACCAGCTTTCCAATTATTGTCCATTTTAGACAACTGGGATTTAGAAACCCTTGCTTATCAAAGGATTATGGTTTGCATTCTGCCAACCCATGATGTGAGGGGTGAGTCCATTACAAAAGGTATTTTGGAATATAATAGCACAACCTTCTCCTGTTATATTTTAAGAAACTGGTAATTTCCCACAACTATCGGTTTAATTGAACATCCACCATTCTTTTTTCTTTTCTTTTCTTTTCCTTTCTTTTTTTTCTTTTTCTCTCTCTTCTTTTTTTTTTTCATGGTACTGAAACAGCTGTAAAGGTCTGAAAATAGGTTTGATTTCCCCTGTGCTTTTGTTATTTCAATTTGATTGATCATAATTTCTTTCCTTCTCCTTTAATTATTCTTATTTTCCAGAATAAATTATTTTAACAGCATGAAAGTAATGGATGTCATGGAAATTTCAGGGCAAGGGAGACTTGTGGAACTGTAAACTGAAAAAGGATAGTTCTAAAATTGTTTGATTGAGCCCTGATGCTTCCTTACCAATCCCTTAGGTCTAAATCATCACCTAAAGTATTTTTGTGTTATTTTTGTCATCAAAGCAATTAAAAGTTTAGAAGAGTAAGGTTTTGACATTTTTGAGCCATGTACCTTCATTTAATTTCACTGTGCATTACTCAGTTTGATGTCTTGTCTTTTGAGGACAGGAATGTTTTCAAAATTCATCATATGTTACAGCAATAGTTACTGACGTTCATGTTGGCATTACATAGACAACCACATCTAACACTCTTTAGTGTTTTAGAAGTTGAAGAAGGCCACTTTTCAAACAGCATGGAGCTGTCACCACAAATATAAAATTTTCTCCAATGATTATGCAACATTATACGGCCTGACATCATAGTTTAATGACATCATTGAGTGATGATTACTGTCTCCCATAATCAGCCAATGAATTGGATACAGACTGAAATAGCAAACCTAAGTGCAGAATTCTGCTTGGATGGAAATCTGCTGAAGAGTGTCTCTGGTAGAAAGTCTTCTGTATCCAATTCCCCTCTGGCCATAGAGCATGAAGAATGGAGGACAGTCACTAGAAAAAAAAATAAAAGGTAAGGTGGATGGTATAAACATTGGTGGGGGAGATTATACAAACTTTTGACCTAGGTCCCATTCCCACAGCAACATCATGATCCTTCATTCCATACATTTTGAACTTAATAGGTGGGTTATTCTGTCAACATCCTTATGGTGATGGTGGTGACGGTGATTCAACAACATGACTGCAAACTTGAGGCCACTTAATTCTGAAGGAGGAATGGAAAGAATACTCTCAATTATTCATTCTCTGATCATAAATGAATTTCCGGACAGTTAGGAATCCTCTTCGGGAATAATAAAAGCATAGCAAGACTTTTGTGCAATTTTCTCTTAGTGTTTGACACCCTGGAGTGTTCTGCAGGACTTATTCCATAGAGAAACAATACACAAAAACCCTGTTTTCTGAACAGAAAATGGGCCATAATCATAGAATCATAGAGTTGGAAGAGACCACAGGGGCCATCCAGTCCAACCCCCTGCTATGCAGAAATACACATCAAAGCACTCCCAATAGATGGCTATCCAGCCTCTGTTTAAAAACCTTCAAAGAAGGAGACTCTACCACACTCTGAGACAGCATATTCCACTGTTGGGCAACTCTGTCCATCAGGAAGTTCTTCCTGAGATTCAGGTGGAATCTCCTTTCCTGCAGCTTGAATCCATTGCTCTTTGTCCTAGTCTCTGGAGCAGCGGAAAACAAGCCTGCTTCCTCCTCGACATAACATCCCTTCAAATATTTAAACATGGCTATCATGTCCCCTCTTAAATTTCTCTTCTGCAGACTAAACATACCAAGCTCCATAAGTCACTTCTCATAGGGCATGGCTTCCAGACCCTTCACCATTTTGGTCGCCCTCCTCTGGACACGTTCCAGCTTGTCAAGATCCTTCTTGAATTGAGGTGCCCAGAACTGGACACAGTATTCCAAATGAGACCTAACCAAAGCAGAATAGAGTGGTACCATTATCTCCTTTGACCAAGACACCATACTTCTATTGATGCAACCAAGAATCGCATTGGCTTTCTTGGTGGCTGCATCACACTGCTGACTCATGTTCAGCTTGTGAACTACCAAGATTCCTAGATCCATTTCACATGTACTGTTACCCAGTCATATGTCCCCCATCCTATATTTGTGCATTCCATTTTTTCTGCCTAAGTGCAGGACCTTACATTTCTCTTTGTTGAAATCCATTTTGTTAGCTTTGACCCAGCTCTCCAATCTGTCATGGGGAACTTTGTCAAAGGCCTTGCTGAAATCAAGATATGCTATGTCCACTGTATTCCCTTCATCTATCAAACTTGTAACTCTTCGTAAAAAGAGATAAGATTAGTCTGGCATGACTTATGTTTGAGAAATCCATATTGACTCTTAGTGATTACGGCATTGCTTTCCAAGTAATTACAAACTTTCTATGCAAGAAAACACTTGTGCAGAATGATTCCTGTGTGACACTTCAGGATGCTCAAATACAGGAAGAATACTGAGGAGGAATACTGATATTCTCCCGCAACAGGGCAAAAACTGCTTTTTTTTATTTGGCCTCACATATGAGGATGAAATAGTTGAAGGTTTACATCCTTACTTGGAACTTTTTTGAATGGCATTTTTAATGGCAAGCTCAGGAATCAGCACATTCTCATCAATTTCTCTTTCAAGTTCACACTCAGTATACAAGAAATGGCTCCATTGTTTTCGCGCTGTTGGAGAACAGCTGCAGTTTTTTGTGAGCACTAGCCTCCTGAAATATCTTTTAGCTTCTGTCACAGTCACTGGCAGCATGCAAAAAATTCACAGGACTACGCATACTCCACTGAAAATTAACTAAAGTTGTTACTTTTCAATTTTTTAATAATATAAGTGTGGTAGTTTCTGGGGAGTTTTTTAAGTTTTTGTTGTTGTTCAGGTGCAACATTTCAGAAGGAAACTTCTCAGAAAGCTTTGCGAGATTCTTGTGCAGTAGTACTTTGCAAGTTTTTTCTAAAGTTTTAGCATTGTATATTTTGAGCTGAACAGAATGTAAAACATATGTCAATAGTTGCATTGAATCTGTACTCTAATGTGGAAATGATCTTGTCCAAAGAAGCTTTGTGACAGTGAGTGAATGGCATATCTACTCAGAAACCTATAGAAATTCTACCAGAAGAACAAAGTAGTACTTACTACTGCTGTCTTGCTTCGCCAGTCTCATCAGGTGTCTCATCTTCCTGCTTGCGCAGAGGGAATTTCAAGCAAAGGAAAACAAATCTGTCTCTCTATTAGTATCACACAATCATAGTTTAACTGTTCTAGAGAAGGACTTGAGGTGGGGGGGCAAGAAGCCACAGCACTCCAGAACACGCGTGTCTAACATTGCTTTTGAATGGTTCTAGCAAGTCACACAAGATCTGAACAATCAATACACAGATACAAAGGAAATAAGTTTCTGTAAATAACCTCAGGCATGGTCTACAATTTATCCTCAGTTTTTCCTCATAGAAATGGGAATTACAGGTTGGAGAACTCTCTCAGTATTTCTGTACCTCTTGTAAAGTGTACCCTTCCTGCTCCATGTGAGTCCTGCTGACAGGGAGGGGGAAACAGTTTTGCCTACAACAACATGGGCAGCTGATAAGGACTTACACTCTGCCCAAAAATATCAGCACATACTCTCAGTCTCTCTCTCCCATTTTCACTCTCACACAGGGTACATACGTAGGTTATTGAGCTGTGTAAAATTCGCACACAGGTGATTATGCAAAGAAATCAGCATTTTCTGCACATGAAACTAGATTTCTGCATTGAAATATTATTTTACACGCAAAAAAAAATGCTATTTTCTGTGCAAAACAACCACATGTAAATTTTGCTCAGAATAAGTCTTGAATGGTGTGGTTTTTAAAGACTTCCTCACAGCAAGAAGAAATTGCTGAAATCACTCATTGCAACGTTTAAGATGAAACATAGGCCATTTCCACACGGGGTTTTTAAAACAGTGCAGTCCGTCCTCCAAGGAGGAGATCTGCACCTGGGAGCGGACTGGGTCAGACTTACTTAACGTAGATCTTCACCTCAGCCCGCTCCAGAACGACCCCAAGTGGTCATCCAGCATGCTTTTGAAAGACTGCTAAAAACAGGTCTTTCAAAAGCACAGAGCACGCCACTGCAAGCCTGCTCCCTTATGCAGATTTGCAGGCTCACCCCAATGCGAGCCTGTGATCTGCTGGGGGTGGGCTTTAGGATGGTGAGCTTCAGCAGTTGGTCAAGACCCACGACCAACTGGAAGCTGCCATTTTGGATGCCGGAGCAGAGCGGATCGATGACCACACACTGCTCCGAAGCGGTGTGGACTGGACCGGAGAGCGGAAAATTCCTGTAAGTAGTGGTGTGGGGCGATTCCCTCACCCCATGCAGAAATGGCCTTAGTGAAGAACTTAAGCCCTAGAAAAGAAGCCCAAGAGAGAGAAAGAGAGAGTAGTACAACCAGCAGGAGGAAGACACTTGAAGACAAAGATGAACAGAGACAGCCTAGAGGTTTTTCTTCAAAGACCCTCCACTGCGCAACAACCATCTTTGTCACTCCCAGAGAAGACATGCTAAAAGGAAATCTGTTGTTGTTATTATTGTAATTGTTATAGTTTTGATGTTGTTGTGAGCCTTCAAGTCATTTCCAACTTGTGACCACCCCAAGGCAATCCTGTCAGGAGGTTTTCTTGCTGACCATGGACATGTCACACTCTCTCAGCCTCAGCAGAAGGCAAAGGCAAACCCCCTCTAAATGGTAAGTTACATTTAGAGGGAGTTTGCCTTTGCCTCCTGCTGAGGCTGAGAGAGTGTGACATGTCCATGGTCAGCCAGTGGATTTCTTTGGGGGGAATTTGAACCCTGGCCTCTGGGGTCATATCCAATGCTCAAACCACTATACCATACTGACTGTTTTGAACAACAAAATTGAACTCATGAAAGCAGCTCAGACTCACAATCCAAACCTCACTGTTAAAGGAAGCATCACATCATGGCCAAAAATTACCTATTACCAAGATATGGACCTCAAATGGGCTGATGATGATTTGGGTATGCTAGAACTAGAAGATCAAAAGATCATTCCATTAGATCCAAGCCACAGAGCAATGCATATATGTGTTTTCTCTCTCTTTTGGGTCAGCCTTTGAAGAACTGTGTGAGATAAGTGTGTTCTTTGCATAATAGTGTCTATGGGTATCACTGGAAACCTGCCTTGTCATGCTTTCCTGCCATACTGAGCTAAAGCTCTCTCTGTTGATCTTTATCTTCCTTCTCAGTTCTTAAGCCTTCATTATTTCATATATCTTCTCCTAGTTTGTCTCCTAGTCTGTTGTAATAAATGGTATTTATTTTACTTGGATTACTGTCTTTAGGTGGGTTATCCAGCATTTGAGCACAGACAAAAGACACCATACCCCTTGGTTAGGACAGAAGTCCAGACTAGGTGAAATGCACTTTCTGAGTCTGGAACATTTACCCCAAAATTTCATACTGAGTAACAACATAGTGGTGGTGGCATAGTCAGATCCCCACTGGCACATTTATTTATTCAAATCCACTTATACTCTGAAAAGTAACGCCACAAAATAATAAAACAACTGAGATACACAATACCCAAAATTAATATACAAGTGTGTTAACCAAAACAAAAAAATGATGGTAGCCTTCCTACACAGGGAAAATTGGAATTTAAAAAAGAGTAAGATTTCCACAAGCACCAGAAACCAAAATTGTTAGAGTATATCTAATTTCAGAGGGAGAAGTATTCCATATGGTGGGTGAGACCACACTGAATGACCAGCTCTGAATGACAATATTTTAAATGCTAAGGAGAACAATATTGACCATGGACCTAAATCACGGGTGTGCATTCCAAAATGGCCACAGAAGAAGCTCCTTAACTTCAGATTAATATACCATTTATACTACAGGAAGTAATTACCGAATAGCATGATAATCCATCAGAGATATCTATTATTGTTCAATGAACAATGTCACTCATTTAAACCCAAACTCTGGAGTCTTCTGTCTTCATTTTGAGACCGGGGTGCACTGCCATATTAAGCAGAAATATGTATTCTCAGTTACTTCTCTGGACACTAAGCATGAATGGTAATCATTCATTGCTTCTCAAGAGAAATAGAGTGAGAGCATATTAACATGCTTTCACATATTATAAAGTCAAGTCAGCTACAGAGAGACTGATTAGAAAGGCTGTTCTACAGTGTGATTTAATGTTCTCTGAATTTGTGTGCTCTTTAATGAAGCTGGAGGGGCTATATGGTTAGATGGCTTGGTTGCGTTTCATCAGGGCAACTACCTATGGCTGGGTGAATAGCCATTTCTCGTTCAGCAAGATGTTCAAGGTCTAACACAGCAGGCACAAAGAAACTGATTTTTTTTTTTAACATGGGGTTAAAATGTTGCCTAATTATGTAACAGACAAAAGTGGTACGACACACATGTGATTGGTCTGTATGTTATGGCCACATCACCCAATGACCTATACTGTGGAAGCCACATTTGGGAAGGAAACTATAGAAAATACAGTTAGGGGACTGCAATTTTTTTCCCAGTTAGATCCATCTATAGCTGGACTCATACTCGAGAGATCTATAAAGTCATGGCACTTCGGCTGTTCATTTGCAAGGAAAACAGACCAAGTGAAAGTTAATGCCCAGGACAGTTTGATGCTATACTTGTATTATCATTTTTATGTTTCAAATGCTTTTAAATCACCCCTATTTTAATAGGATATCTTATTTAATATTATTGTGATTAGTTTTTAGCTGTATTTTTTAAATCTATGGCCCTTTCCACACTAGATTGTTACAGTATTTTTATTCCATTTTCAACATCCTATGGAATCCTGGGGTTTGAAGTTTAGGTAGAAGCCTCAAAGGCCTATGGCCTATGTTGTGAGC
Organism: Ctenosaura bakeri; assembly: GCA_948474755.1. Classification (NCBI taxonomy): domain Eukaryota; kingdom Metazoa; phylum Chordata; class Lepidosauria; order Squamata; family Iguanidae; genus Ctenosaura; species Ctenosaura bakeri. The sequence continues at coordinate 184,473 of CAOLHI010001091.1, read as the reverse complement.
ACAGCAACATCTAGCGCAGTACTTCCCAAACTCTTGTCCTTCAGGTGTTTTGGACTTCATTTCTCAGAAGTTCTAGCTGCCTTAGCCAATGATCAGTGATTCTGGGAGCTGAAGTCCAAAACACCTGGAAGACCAGAGTTTTGGAAACACTGATCTAGAAAACCACAGTTGCCTACCACCGCACTAGAATAACAAACGTTACCACAAGAAGTCACCCTGTATCTATCAAGATCCTTGGGGTAGGGCGGGTAACAAGACAGTTTCACAACATTAAGAAATTGACATTATTGATAAACTAACCAAGTACATAGTTCTAGCAAGCACTCAGCTTTTGGAAAAACATCTTCGTCTTTATTCCAATGATGAGAATGTGAAGGAATGCACTATGTTCTACAGTACACCTAGCTCCCAAGAAACATACATTATCTGATTGTCAGTTTACCATGAAAGACTTGGACTCACCACATCAATGATATTACCACATCTCTTCATCTGAGCAGAGCTTTCTCCCCTATGGCCATTAATGAGACAGGAGTCATTATCAGTACAGATCACCTGGTTCCCTTGATTTTGTTTTGATACAATAAGCCAGGATATCATTGGAAAGAATGCATGACAGAACCTGAAAAGAGGATATTTTTTGTGAAAGTTGTGTCTACAGTGCAAGAACTCCAGCTAGTATCTGATAATTTCCATGATTTCACAACATATGATGCTACAGCATCGTTGGATTATAGATAAATAGAAAGATATGTTGCCCTGAGCTTTTATGAGTCAACTGACAGTATGTCAGTGTTTCATATATCAAGAGAATATGTGTACATGATTGTATATGAAAACCTCCATGTTTACCATAGTTTCTGACAGCTATTGACTTTATCAAAATTTTCACAGAACTTGAATCAACATATGGTGATTTAAAGTATGCTTGTGAAGTATGTTGGCTGAGTTGAGGGATATGCTGAGGCACTTTTATGAACTGAGGGATGAAAAACAGCTTTTCATGATGAACAAGAAGAAACCTGCTGCAGGGCTTGTATGAACACAAGTGGCTATCAGACACCATTTCCGTAATAAGTACGGGTTGTAGTTGTTTCAGGGGCCCAATTCCACATGATGTCATCACCATCCAGTAGCCATCCAGTAGCCAGCTCTTCCACAAGTGTTACTAGAATGCAATATTCAACTCCAGACTACCATACCAGTCTGAAAGAGAAAAAAGTAAGCCTCTGTCACGCAATTCAACACTGATTCACTCAGTGTACTAAGTATTTGATTGGCATTCAAAGCTGCAAAGGAGTAATGATGTTAGTGCAAAATCAGACGTTAGAAGTAATATAAGCAACAAAGTAGCACATAAAATGTTAATTTGAAGAGAGGGACACTGATTTCTCTTCTACAAACAGCACAACAAATACTGATATTATTACACTTCTTTGTTTTTGGTAGCACTTACTCTTTTTTTATACTTACGGAGGACAAAAATGCTTGGGGAGTATTTTTGAAGGGATTTTCCTCCAATGTGATACTGTTACCCCAAAATGTGGGTGACTCAGGGGTCCACCCATGATACCAGTAACTCCATGTGGCAATGAGGAATCAATTACCTCAATTTGAGGGCCTACGAGATGAGGGTAACATAATAAGATCTTCCACCAATGTTTATGGGGTATCTGCAGGAAAGAACCAGAAATCAAAGTGACAGCGTGGCATTCAGCAAGTGAGATACTGCATCTGACTGCCCAAAAGGAAGAGTTTTTTATATTCAAAATCTGCCTGGAGGGCAAGGGTGTAAATGACTCTCTAGCAGAGCAAACAATGGAGGTTGCAATGTGGACAATGGGGTCTGGAAGGAGTTAATAGTCTTACTGTTAGGCAACAAAGAGTTAATGGATGTCATAATGGCTCTGTAATAATGGACTAGTAAAGGAACAATGTGGGCAAATATCCGGGTGCTAGGATGAAAGGTTGAAACAATCAATGGTTTGATGGTAACTTCCAGTCACTATTGTTTGACAGCAGAGACATTACAGCTTCAACTGACGCCTATTACCTCTGGAGTAACCTTGTGACAATGACTGGCTACACCTAAGTGGGATTTCTGATCTACTTTGCAGCACACATGTTCAGCCAGTATTTTTCCTCTGCCCGGCATGGGCCCTTTCCGCACTGAGGCTTCTAGCGTAAGCGGGGGAGGCCGGCAAGCGCAAGAAGTCTCGTCCGGGAGGCTGCCGCTTCCCCCTCCTTCCTTCCGCAGGCGAAGGAACCAGCGGGGAAGCGGCACCGAAGGAGGCTTGCCGCGCAAGCCGCCCTCCCCCGTGCGAAGCGGGACACCTCGCGCCGGATTCCCACCCCGCGTGCGCGCACGAAGCAGGCGGCGTCGTGCCGGATTCCTCCCCCCACGCGTGCCGGATTCCTCCCCCCCGTGCGCGCCGGATTCCTCCCCCCGCATGCACTGGATTCCTCCCCCCGCGCGTGCCGGATTCCTCCCCCCCACGCGCGCCGATTCCTCCCCCCGCGCATGAAGGATTCCTCCCCCGCGTGCGCGAAGCGGGCGGCGTCGCGTCCCCCCGCGTGCGTGCGTGCGCAAAGCGGGCGGCGCGTCCGTCGCGCTACCTCCCCACCCCGCTCCTTCCTTCCGCAGGGGCGGAGGGAAGGAAGCGCAACCCGGCCGGCTCCCGGAGGCTCCGCACGAAAGGTAAGTGCAGGTGGGCTCCGGGAGCGTTGCGCGAGCGCGGGGTGATTTTCGCTTGTATGCGAAAATCAAAAACCCGCGCTTGCACCCCTTCAGCCCCGTGAGCCGGGCGGAAGTGGGAGTGCGTCGTGCGGAGCGACGCTCCCACTCCCGCGAGGCTCACGGGGCTATCGCGCGCGCAAAGGCCCGTGCGAAAAGGGCCTTGGACTTAAAGTCACATCATGATCCATTTTATACAAATGCTAATCAATGTATTTTGTCAATCAAAACATATTTCACCAATTAAACCATATGAAATCTGGAATGTGTGCAGGCTGGTAACAATGCTATTTTCTTACCTTCTGGGCGGATTACTTTCTTTTTTAAAAAAAGAATAAAAATGAATAAAAATGTATCAGCAGCTGTTGGGAAATATATTACCTAGCTTAAAAATTAATATTAACAGCAACAAATTACTTGTAACTTTGCATTGAGTAAATTACTTTTTAAAAATAACTTGCAAAGCACTGGGCAAAATTTTTTTCCGCAACATGGAAATGTGGAACAGAAGAAAAAAGATTTAAAAACCTGTGGAAAGAGGCCATGATACAAATCTTTGGGACTAAGTACTGTTCTGAGCAATACTTTCAAGATTTTCCTTGATAAGAACCATTATCATACAAATATGATGAATATGAATTTGGAGAGCCACATGGTAGTTCCATGAGATGTAGCTGGGGCCATTTCTGCACTACACTGTTATAGTGCTATTATTCCACTTTCAATGTTTGTAGTTTACCGAGGCCAAAGAGTTCTCTGACTGAGAATTCTAAAGGCCCTTCCCTAAACTGCAAACCCCAGGATTCCATTGGATGTTGAAATTGGAGTAACAACACTATAATACTTTAGTGCAGAAATGGCCTAAGATTCACTAACAAAAAGACAAACATAGGCATTACACTAGAGTGAAGTGAACATTTGGGCTGGCTTCCTGTTCAAGATCTACAAGAGGATAAGTACAGCTTATATCTGTGCATGTCTCCCCATCTCTTAGGCTATTTTCACATGAGCTTGTTATAACATGATGATTCCATCCAGCCCCTCCCGAAACTGCAAACCACAGGATTCCATAAGAGGTTGAAAGTGGAATCATCGCGCTATAACAGGCTCGTGCAGAAATGGCCTTACAAAGGTCCTTTCTGCACGCGGCAAGGGAAACGCTCCCTGCTGCTACTCACTGGCTTTTTGGTGGGTCCATTTGGGTCCGTCCTGACGAGGAGCAGTGTGAGCTCCGGCATCCAAAATGGTGACTTCCGGTTGGTGGAGGCTCTCCACCAACCGGAGAAGCTCACCAGCCGAAAGCCCACCCCCAGCAGATCTGCAGGCACGCACTTCCGGTTGGTGGAGGTGGAGGCTCTCCACCAACCGGGGAAGCTCACTAGCCAAAAGCCCACCCCCAGCAGATCTGCAGGCATGCACTAGTGCGCACCTGCAAATCTGCACCAGAGCACGGCGACAGAGCAACATGGGGTCGCACGCTCCGTACTTTTTAAAAACCTCTTAAAAGAGGTTTTTAAAAAGCATGCTGCACGACCAGTTCCGATCACTCTGGGGCAGACTGAGGTGCGGAACTACGAAAAGTAGTCCGCCCCAGTCCACTCCATGGTGCAGAAGACCTCTGTTGGAGGTCGCTCTGCACCGTTTTAATAGGCCAGTGGGAAAGGGCCAGAGATTGGAATTCTCTTTCTCCCTGGTCTATGACTAAAACCCACTGGTAATCCACCTTCATCCTGTGGGCCTCACTCTCCCTGGCCAAATAGTGGCCAGTAAAGAGGAAGGAATGGCTCAAGAGCATCTGGCTATGTGACAATAGCCAGATACACTACAATGATAGCTCCCTCTAGGACTTTCAGGAACACATTTATATTTCCTTCTTTAATAGAGAAGCAGTTTCAAACACATACCAGTTTTTTTTCCATTTTGTAGCTCAAGAGATGGCATCACTGCTGTTGGACCTAATCTGTCCCCACTATCATACAGTCCCCAAATAGATTAATTAATGCTTTCCTTCAACTTCTAAATCTAAAAATGCTGCCCACCAGTGCCCTAACCGATCTAGAAAAACAGTCAAAAATGGTAACACGCACATAGAGTGAAACAGGAATAAATTTATCATTCAAATTGAAATCCACAACAATGTCATGCAATTTTATGTCTAAAGCCATTTCTGCACTGTACCTCCTTCCATTGTCCTCTCATTGCCATCCTGGCCTCACCTTTAAAGGGAAGGGAGTGTGATGCGAATGCTGCCATCTGCACCTGCCCAGCTCCCTGCAGGAGGGAACACAAGCAACACACGTCTTTCTTCCACAGTGCAGCCAACCTCTTTCCTGCGCTGCACTGGGGAAAGAAGTATGTGATTGCACTTCCACCCCTTCTGCATGGCTGGTGGTGACCAGAGTGTTGTGAGATTGCAGGCACTTAATGGATTTTTTTGTGTGTGTGCAAAAAAAAAATAGATTTTTGTGTGTGTGAAAGCATGATTTGTGAACCACTGCCAGTGCATCCCCCTCATGGGATGGTGACACCATGCGGAAATGGCCTAAGTCACTTCAATACTCATACTGTTTGTCGTCGGTGTAATCAGTTAAGGAAACAATACATGACTAAATCCCAAGTCAAGATACAGTTACAAAAGGAACTGCATCACACTCCTGAGAAGTGTAATAATCCAGTTTTAAGGACCATAGTCATTTTTAGATGGCATCTTACAGCTAGTTCATATTGGGCTGTATGTCTCTTTTCATGAATACATGTCAACTTCAAAAAGGTGGGCTTAGACAGATACCAGTGCTTGTACACATTGAAACATTAGCTATAAGGGATGTAACATATATATAGGCAGAACTTGTAAAAACAATACCATTTTACTGAGGTTGCAAAAACTGTTTTATATGATGGATTTACAATCCAGTCATGTAGCTAATGGTTTGAGCGAAACATGACAGATTTCTGCAAGTGTAAGAGACACATAACACATGATAGGCTCTGATAAACTGAGAACTGAGAGAATTATGTATGTTATTGCCTCAAGGGTGGATTTATTTTCAGCATCTTACTGAAATCCATTATGCATTCCACATGCGCAAATATATGAAGTAGATCAATTGGCTATTTCTGAAAGCTTTTTTATTTCTTTTTGAGTAGATATATCTGCCAGATCCAGAGGTATAACATCTTGACTCATATATCATAAAGAGAATTCATCAAAACACTGAATGTCAGAATCACAATTCATAAAGTCTAAGGAAGTACCCTTTTGTCTGTCCTTTCACTCCCAACCTTCCAACTCACTGTGGATATTTTCTAAAATGCCCCACCTGGTATTACTGCTGCTCATTTGAGAAAATGTCATACACTCATGGCAAAAAGCAAACAGATTGACAGACTCTACTGTAAATGAGGAAAAGGAGAAAAGAAAGAGGCAGAAGAAAATAGGAGGGTGTTATCAAGATGCTGAGTCTGACTACTACTTTAACTTCTTTCACAGTGCCATGGCTTCTAAAACCTCCATTTTGCCTGAAAGGTGAAGTTTAATCCTGACTGCAAAGATCATCACAGGATACATTTATTTCCTTAAACTTTTGGGTAGGAGGAATATCTTCTACTTGCTGTTCAGTAGGCCTCAAGTTGCCAAAATCTGTGTACAACTGCCTATTTCCTTCCAGCAGTGAGAAACTTACAGGTTTGTTTGGTGAGGGCACAAGAAAATGCTTTCTTGCATTCTAAGAGAAGCTTGGTCATCCCATACCACGATGTCCTTCCACCAGAAAGCAAAAGCTTTTTTTCCCCCCCACTTAGGCAGGCTTTGGTAAACCACTGGCGGAATAGGAAGGGGATTTTAACAGTGTGCAAAAATACCTCAAGATTTTCTCATTCTTTATGAGAAAGGAAGCCTTCACACATGGAGACACAACCCTGGAGAAAAAATATACAGAAAAAACTGCATATTGTCTGAAACCACAAGGTTTGCACAAAAAGGTCTTTCTAGCACAAAGGTTTTTAATTTTTTTTTTTCATCACACAAAGTCCTGAAATGTGAAAAATTTCACATCAAAAAATTAGCAACCCTCACCAAAATGTTTAAAATTCTTTGTTCTTATATATGCAAATGAAATATACAAAGACTGGTTGGATTTAAGCCATACTCTTTTAATAACAAATTGTTATCACTTTGAAAAGGTAATACTTTCCATTCAATTTTAATAAAGAACTCAGTTTTCATCATTTGATTTGACAGTTTACATCATTCACATTTTGCGATTTTACATTAATGTGGACAGAATAAATGTTTTAACATTTTCTTGTTCTGAAAGTTTTTCTCAATATATTAAGATACCACATTGAAAAAAAAATCTCAACTCAAATTGTCCCCTTTTTTGTTGCTTTAATACACACACACATATATTTTTCTTCTGCAAAATATAATGTGCTTGAGGGCACATGATTTTTTATTTTTATTTTTTGGCAAAAGAAGGTGAAAAAATAACTAAAAATATGCCAAGTCTTTTGTAATCTTGCTCTGCAGGGGAGATTTTGTTATTGTTGTTGTTCTTGCATAAGATTTACATTTTTGATTTGAACTATCTTAATTTACCATTTTATTTCTTTTCCTTTAATGTGTCTGTCCTGTATTGTATTTTCATTATTGCGATCCAGTTTCTCTATACAAGATACCATTTGGCAAACTTCTCACTCAGTCTTAACCAACACCATTTATTAATTTAGCAAACTTTTTTCTTCCTTTAATATATTTTTTAAGCACATAATCTTCTTCTTCATCCTTTTCTCCTCCTTCTCCTTCTTTAAGCAGTACATCTGGTAAAACGGTAGGAGGCTAATTTGCTCACTGAGCTTCTCTGGTAGTTAAGTTCTCCACCCAATATCTCTTTAATTTGTGCAGCCTGAGGATGTGGACAGGAACCTTGAAGTGGTGAGAGCCACCAGATATCTACTGGATTATTCCCCATCCTGCAGTATAAAAGCAAGCCGAAGAGGACTAGCTAAGTGGCTTAAAGGACTAGCAAATGTCTCATTGCAGCCAAACTGAAGTTGTTGTGAGTCCTTTACAGAAAAAAGAAATCCACTAGATTACTACAGACCAGCCTTGCTCCTTTTTAAGGCAAGGTTCTGGAGTATATGGTGGCCTCTCAACTTAGGCTGAAATTGATTATCTATATCCAGATGAAGGCAAACAATCTGAAGCTTAATCCGGGCAAGACAGAGGTGCTTCTGGTCCATCAAAAGGCAGATCAGAGAATAAATATTCAGCCTATGCTGGAGCCTCCTGAAACCTCAGGTTCACAGCCTTAGTGTGCTCATGTACTCAGTGGCCAGAAGTGAGTTTGCACAGCTACAACTAGTGTGCCAGCTGTGTCCATTCTCTGAGATGTCAGATCTGGTACGGTGACACATGCCTTGATTACATCCCATTGGGTTTGTTGTAATACACTCTATGTGGAGCTGACTATGGAAATTGTTCAGAAAATTCAAATGTCAAAAATGCTGTAGCCAGACTGCTGACTAGGGATAACTATAGGGAGCATATAAATCCCTTTTTAAAACAGTTCCATTGGCTATCATTCCATTTCTGGGCAGAATTCAAAGTGGTTATGACATTTAAAGCCCTGTACAGCTTGAGTCTAGACTGTTTGAAGACTGTCAGCCTGCCTGAGTTTTAAGACCTAAAGGAGAGGGCTTTCTCTCAGTCTCACTGCCATCTCCAGCAAGTTTGATGAGGACATAGGAGAGAGCCTTCTCAGTGGCTGCTTCCAAGTTGTTGACCACCCTTCCATTTAAGGTTTGGTTGAACCTCTCCCTACCGTCTGCCACTGGCAATCAAATAACTTTTTATTTAGGCAGGCATTTGGTTTTTAACTTGTTTTTAACTTGTTGCAGCAGATAGAGCTTTTCAGATGTGTTGTATCTGCATCTTTTAAAATATGTTTTAAATATTATTATCAGTGATGTAGACTTGAGTCGCTTGACTCGGACTCAAGTCAGATTTAAGTCACTTCAGTGACTCAACTTAGGCCCTTTTCGCATGGGCTTTCTCTCCGAAATAGCCCCGTGAGCCTCGCGGGAGTGGGAGCATCGCTCTGCACGACGCACTCCCACTTCCGCCACGCACACAGGGCTGCAGCGACGCGATCACAGGTTTTTTTATTTTCGTTTTGAAGCGAAAATCACCCGCTCTCGTGCAACGCTCCTGGCGCCCATGCGTGCTTACCTGCTGTGTGGAGTGTCCGGGAGGCGGCCGGGTCGCGCTTCCTTCCCTCCGCGGTGCCTACAGCTCCCACAGGCCCCTGCGGAAGGAAGGAGCGGGGCGCTAGTGCGACGGACGCGCCAGCAGGAAGCGCCTGCGGAAGGAACGAGGGGGAAGCGGCAGCCTCCCGGAGGAGGCTTCTCGCGCGAGCCGCCCTCCCCCTCACGCGAGAAGCCTCAATACGAAAAGGGCCTTAGACTTAACTTGGCAAAAATTAGGCACTGACTTGACTCGACTTGAGACTTGCATATTTTTAGTGACTGACTTGCTGCTCTCGGTTCAGTAACATAGCACATTCATCCAGAAGCCTTACAACCTACTGGCCACAGGATGATATGTCCCAAGCCCAAAATGTGGACACATTCTTAGAGGGAACAGCAAATGGATTAAGCAATGGGGTTGAGGTGGGGTTGAGGTTTGCTCAGCAGCCTGTCTCTGCTTAATGTAGGAGGACCTTTCTAAAACTTTTCCTAAGAGCAGAAGGTAAGACTCATACTCAGAGTGCACAGTACGTATCTCAGAGGGGAACAGCAAATGTGTTAGGCAATGGGCTTGAGGAGGAAAGATCCTTCCTTCTAAATCCCTTGAAGCTTCAGTAATGGAGAATAAGAAGGATCCTATTCCCCACTTCTGAAAAAGCCTCCAGTTTTGCAAATGGGAAGTAAGAAGGATCCTATTCCCCATTTCCAAAGCTGCAGATGGTAAAGTCACAAAAGTGGAGGGTCAACTCTACTTAAATTGTTAAAACTGACTATTTGACTCTGTCCAGAAATTCTGTAATACAAGTTGGGTTGTAAAGTTGGCTCCTAGACTTGAGACTTGATGTGAGACTTGACTTGAAAGTATCTTGTAAGGACTTGAGACTCAACTTGAGACTTGAAGGGAGAGATTTGAAACTTGACTTGAGACTTTGAGTAAAAAACTTAAATACATCACTGATTATTATTATTATTAATACTGTTATATTTTAATTGTTCTTATGTTTTTAAACAGAATTATTTGCCTTTTTACTTTTGTATTACTTATTTATTTACTTACTTACTTGCTTGCTTATTTATTGGCTACACTTTGCTGTACTTTATAGCAGATCTGTTGTAAGCCATTTTGAATCCTGTTCTGGGAAAACATAACATAATGTAACAAACACAATACATAACATAACATGACAACATAACATAACAAAATATACCCTTACACTCTTGTGCCATGATCTAAACACTGTCCATAATAAATATATGGGCCTATCACTGTATCCTGTGAAACTTGAGTATGCAGTTTCTCTTCTCCTGGGGTGTTTACAGAATTTAACTGCTAATAAGATTATAAGGTAATTTCCAGTAGTAGGACTGATCCATCATTTCCCTCTCTTTCTGAGTTAGTTTAAGATTAACCAATTAAAATCTCTGTTTTGAGGACACCAAACAGCTCAACTCTTAATTGATCAACCTAGAACAGAAGTAGAAAAGTTCTAAATAAAGGAGACCCATTATTAGCCCCCAAGGCCTCCCACGTACCATATACCAAGCTCCTAAACAAAACCAAAGCGACTGGAATTTAATTTCTTCATATATAAAATTCCTTTGGGGATTAAGATTAGGTGTAAGGGAGCTCTGTGCTTTGTTTTAATTTAGAACTGCCACTCTTCGGAGTGTGAAAATTGTCACTTTCAGTGAAAATGAAGAGGGGTTTAGAGGCCTCAGAGAGGCACTATGGGTCTGCATCATTCCCACTGCCAGTCTAGTAAACCTTTTGGCTAGAACCCCTCATTTCAGGTCCCAGAGTCTTTCCTATTCAGCATCCTTTCTGGGGAGGAAGGACAAGGGAGAATACTTCCTTCCACTGTCCCAGCAACTGTTCTGATTGCTTCCTTAATGAAAATTGTTCTTATGAAGCTGGAAGGCTCTGTTTAAGAATGTACAAAGAGTAAGAACATTTAAAGGATTTGCTGTTTTTATTTTTCTGCAGCCAAACTTGCAATATTTCTAACCTCTGCTCTTGTTCGATAATGGCAAGTTCAATGAGAGGTTGGCCAGCTTTCACAAAATAGAACTTCTGAGTTATCTCTTAGACTCTGACTGTATCTGACATTTCATCATGAAAATGACTGTTGTCGACAAGATGGCTAAAGGAATGACCCTGTGGATGTTAATGGCTGCTCTTTTTGATTGGTTCTGTATTAATGGAATGTTCTGCTTTCTAAGAAAATATTTATAAAGACACAGTGATTTGCATGCCTTGATATGTCGCATTTTTTTGAGAGGCATGCCTAATGTGTATAATTTCTGTATTTAAAGGCAGAAAATTTTGAAAAGGACTAATTATATCCTACATTATCATTTGATGACACAGTATCAACAATCTATTTTAAGTGACAAGCAATTTGCAGGAGAAGCATAGCCACTTCTAAATGTCACTTCTAAATGTAATCACTTCTTCCAGAGCATGGGTTTCAGGGAGGCACGAACGATGGATACTAAAATCTACTGACAGAATAACTGCACAACCCCAGGCACCCTTTTGAATAAACTCAGGCACAGTACATTTGTGTCAGGGAGACAGAAAAAAAAATTGTGTGTATACATGAGGAGTTCCTAAACCAAAGAAATGAGAATGCAGCCATCTATTCCAGATTCAGGGTTATAGCACAATTGCTACACCGTAGTGAATATTGTATATTTTAAAACATTACCTGAAGTACAGAAGGGAAGATTGCCCAAGAAGTCCGGTAAGTACCGCATGGGGCGATTCCCTCGCCCCATGCGGAAATGGTCTAAGGCTTGGATCCAAATTACAGTAGATTCACTGAATGGCAAGGTGGCATTTACATAAATCCCATTGAATCAATGGGTTTACTTTACTTGGATTAGCAATTGTATAAAGACATATGTCTAGATAGAACTTATTACTTGGAAGATTTTGGACCAATCATCCTATCTGCTGTTTGTTTTACAGTCCATTCTGTGGAGTTTGCTAATTTGATCAGGCCACAGCTAAAGCATTCTATTTTTTTCTTAATCTAAATCATGTATGTCCAACTGAAGTGGGTTCTTGAGATGTGGGGTAGGGAAACAGATGCTTGACACAGGAAGCAATATTCTATCTCTCCACTAAGGAAGCAGAACCAGGAAGCAATGCAAATTGAATGAGGAATAAAAAATGTCCTCTAGCTGTCTCCTGGGTCATTTTCCAAAAAGAGGGTGGTATCTTATCAGTGAGTTATAATGGTGTATGTCCAACTTAACACCATCATAAATCTTTTTTCTTTTCTTTTTCTTTTCTTTTTGGTGGGGATTATTGCTGAAGTCAGAATTCTGTACCTACTGCCCAGTGATCAAAATCTCCCCACCAAACCCAAGTTTTAATCTTGTGCAGGTTCGCAAACCACCTATTTTGTGGAGAGTGGGGGGGTAGTGGCACAAAAGAATTCAGATAGAGCTAAATGCTCAACAATGACATCTTCAGGGACTTCTAGCAGATACTTGTGAGATCTTACAGAATGCTTCTGGCTATAGAAAAAGGTGTCAACACTTACACTCCCTCTATTTCCTACCAACCAGGAAATGGCTATCTCTTGGGTCTCTTGGAGAAAAGCATGTTGGAGGGTTGGATTGGAAATATTTTATAGTCACACAGATGTGATACATCTCCCTGTCCAGGATCTTGGCCAAAATTAGCAGTCTTCCACAGCTGTATACGGGGGGGGGGGCTTTCAGGCAATAAGTCTTAGATTATCTGGCAGAATGGTTAGTTTGTTCCTCACCTGTGAACTATTGAGGGCAGTTACATGTTGAGATTGAAATTACATGAATTCATGAAGTAGCCCATAGACATTTCAGGAAAGGGGAAAGGAAAAGCAGATCCATCAACATGCCTCTTTAAAAAGTCTTAAAAGGCATACTGTTGAAATAACTTTTCATAAAATTTCACAGTTCATTTCCAAATAATTTATCAACACTTAATCTGAACCAATATATCTTAACTAACCTTTTCTTGACATCTCATAACATTCTTTTTATTTTGACTTATTTATTTAAAAAGACACAGAAGTTAAAATATGTCTCCTGGATACTCACCTGCTCAAATATCTTTCAGGCCACATGCATAATAGGAATATTTCTAAAACAGATGCACAAGTGCACCTTGGGGAAGAATTACACATTGTAAACTGTCAACATAACCTTCATGGTCTGACTGGTTTCCTGGTTACTCTTGTGATATCTCCACAGTTCCTCTGACATGCCAGTAACATCTGGAGAAAGTACAAAGTTTAATGCAACTATGCAAGTATATTTCACACATCCCAATAACATTTTTAGAAGGAATAAAAAATGACAGTAATAAGGACACTTATGTTTGTGGAGCAATCCTTTCATATATGTTGTAGCATCCACGTTCCTTTTCTAAGATTTCAGCTGTGCATGCCAAGGAAGGGAACTCCTGGTTCTCCAAACATTTTGCCTTACAACATCCATCCATGGTAAGAAATTATGAGTGTTATATTTCCAAAGATAAAGAGTCCAAATGTCTCTTTGTATACAGAGGACTAATGCTGAAATACAAGAGTGATTGGAAAATGTTATTAAGATCTCACTTCAAAAATAACAAGGGCATCTTTGTGTAATTAATGTCTACATTCACTTTCAAAACAGATCTAGATGTATTCACAATAAAAGTTTCAGTCCCTTGCACCCTTACTTGGAGCAACTTAACAGATTTACTAAGAACACAGTGAATGAGGAGAGACTTGGTTCTTAATACAACAAATTCCAAAAGCCACAAAACAATAGTATTGTTATTTGTGTTGACTAAAAATCACAAAATACATCATGTAAGCTTTCAAAACTTCACTGGGTTCTTCATCAGGCAATGAAGTTAAAAATCACACAGGAAAAGGAAATGATGTCAGAGTCGCAGATGTTGTCTGTTGTCAGTTAAATTGCTCTGGAGAGATATCAATGCCAGCAGTCATTGGGCATGGTGGGACGGGATAAAGGCAGTAAAAGATAGGCATTAACATTTTAAATCTATTAGCAGCAGCAAAATAACTTTCATTGCAGGCTATCACTGTCCTGTGTTGCAGGCTATCTCTTTCCAGTGTGAGCCTAACTGCCCCTTCGTTAAGCAGAGAGCATTGAATTTGTCAAGAAGTCTTCATACTTTTACATCTGGAAAAAAAATTAGGTGTTGTACATATAGATAAAACTTGTCAATTGTAGTCCAAAGGAGAGAGTTTTACCTTTGTTGGTCCACTGCAGAATTAGAGATGGAGTCTTCATAATCAAGGTACCTCTACAGAGGCCCTTTTCGCACATAGTTTCTGTTGCAAAAGGGTCCCTTGAGTGTCGCGTAAATGGGAGCGTTGGTCCGTACTACGCACTCCCATTCACGTGACAATCATGAGCCGGACGCAGAGCGGACGCACACCTTTTTATTTTCGGCTTTAAGCTGAAAATGGTGCGCAGTCACGCAATGCTCCCGGGGCCCACGTACACTTACCTGCTGTGTGGTGCGTCAGGCGAGCCGGGCCGGTCGTGCTTCCTCCCCCAGTGCGGCCTACAGCTCCCAGACTGCACTCAGAAGGAAGGGTCAGGGTGCTAGCGCGACAGTCGCACAACCAGGAAGTGAGCTGCAGGATGAAGGAGCAGGGAAGCGGCAGCATTCCTGCTGAGGCTTTTTGCGCGAGACGCCCCCCCCCAGCCACGCAAACGGGTAATGTGCGAAAAGGGCCAGAGAGAAATCTGTGTCATGTATTCATAAAATAAATTCCTCAGTTTGGTGAAGAATGTAACAGTATCTCATGATAATCTACAAACATTAAAAACTAAACAAAAGAACAAAATGCAATCAGTGTAGAACAATAGAACAATCCTCAGTACAAGATTAATTTATATAATAACATACAGATGCTAAAAAACACAAGAGCAATCCACTATAAAGTCATTATGAACAGCTGAATGTAAGATACATTTAAAAAAAATAAAAATTAGACATTGCGAAAGAGAGCAAGAAAATGATCAGGTATCAATAAATACAAAAAAGCCATACTCAAATGGCTTTGTGATCTTAAAATGCTTGCTATTTCTATCAGTAGCAAAAAGTCCTACACATTGTCTTTGTTTCTGTTTTAATCAGTTGCTTCACATCATGATAACTTCTATAACAAGTGATGTATGTAAAGCATTTCTTTCAAGCTCGTTTCTTGCCTCTGTTTGCAGATATACAAGCACTATTATATTTGAATACAAATGGGAAAAACAACATTGTGTTCAATAGAACATTTATCATCAAGAGAGGAAATATGAAAATTCTGGCACCATTTTGAGTATTTTGCAAGACAACATTATACAAAGCAACAAAGAAATTCACATCAGGTTCTGTGTGAAAGTTGACTTTGATTGTTGTTTTTGTTGGGTTTTGGGGGGTTTTTTTTGGATTTTTAGAAAAATTGTTTTAACATTTCAGCCTATTGCATGCATGAGAAATATGTAATTCTTCATACATTGGTAGATCCTATTAGTTCCAACCAGCAATGACTAAGGAGAGGGTTTATATGACCTGCAGACCCAACAACATCTGGCAGGCCACATAATCCCTACTCTCTCTGAATTAAAGTACAGATTGGGCTGTGAACTAATGGTGAAATCTTTGTGTGTTTCTTCTTTGCATTTCAGGAAAAGAAAGAAAGAAAGAAATCAAGAGTTTTTTCCCTGTAATGGGTGAGAACCCAATATAACTTTTCACATTTTAGGACCTTTTGGGTGAAAATTTCTGAAGGCTGAGATTCATTAATTCTGTTGGAGAAGCCTACATTTCTAGCAACCTACCTGCTTCCCATGGAGGCTACTTTCTATGATTCCGTTCCTCTCTTGGGGGTACAACAAAAACTGGGTAGAGGTCTCTCAGATACTGTTGTTCCTCCTCAGCCACTGATAGGCTATGAGAAACACTTGGGTGCTTTCCTGTTGACCTCAAGCATCACTCCCCATCAGCTCCTGAGGAAGGCATCTGCACCACAAAGCTTCTTGAACATTCTTGTATGTTCAGAGCAAGGAACTGGACACCTTTTCCTGCAACACCCCCAAACAGTACATGTACAAAGGTAGCCAGTGATTACAGTAGCATATATGACCTAAATACCCCAAAGGCACCAGATCCCATCTGATCTTGGAAGCTAAACAGGGTCAGCCCTGGTTAGTACTTAAATGGGGGATCACCAACAAATTCCAGGTGCTGTAGACTATGGACCTTTCCACACAACACTGTTATAGTGCTATTATTCCACTTCCAATACCCTATGGAATCCTGGGGTTTCCAGTTTAGGGAGGGGCATTTAGAATTCTCAGTCAGAGGGCTCTTTGACCTCAGTAAACTATAAACCCCAGAATTCCATAGGATGTTGAAAGTGGGATAATAGCACTATAACAGTATCGTGTTGAAAAGCCCTATATTTTGGAGGAGGGAATTGGCAAAACCACCTCTATTTCTTGCCCAAGAAAACCCTTTAAAATTGATGGGGTTGCCTTAAGTTGACAGGCAACTTGAAGGCATACACACACATGTACATGTAGACAATCACTTTTTAAACTACTCAAAGTAGCTTAACTTTACTTATTTATTTTAAGTGGTTATGCTCTCTCCTTTAGTCAAAAAGTCTCTAAGAAGAGTAGAAGTAGGTAAGCAGTCCACATCCCCAGGTTTACAATCTATGATCATTCGTAAATGAGACACAAGAGACAAGGGAAAGATAATTGAGAGTGAAGAGGAGAACAGCAGCTAAGGCTAGCCATGGCAAACTTGTCCATGGATGTTGTGCTTCCTAAGCAGTGTGCGGAGCAGTGATAAATGAAATCTGGAGGCTCTGTGGCCAACAGGAAAATGCAATGTTTTTGCATGAAAATATATTTTGTACAAATCTGTTTGTTTGTGCTATTGCTGCTGCTGCTGCTGCTGACAAGGGGTGGCCCTATTGTCATGCAAAGAGTAGCCCCACTATCATGAAAACTGGTACTGGGAAATTATGAAATAAAATTATGATAATTCTGTCAAATTTGAATTCCAGAAAACAATCATATGGTTTTAAGTTATGATACTTCATTGTCCAGTATCATACACATTGTAAGACTGCTGTTTTTCATTGTATAGTAGAAGATTTTAATCCAGCTGTTAGAGGGGAAAGCACAAAAGTAATCCAGAGTAATATTTCTAGATCTTCAGCTAATATAGGAGATCTTTTGAAGTTCTTGGACCAAACTCATAAATGATGTAAAACCATGACAGGGGTAAGGTTTCCATTGGGAAACATTTCAGTTTTGGACAGAGATGTGATGTAGATGAAGGGCTGTGTGAAATGCTTATAATCCTGGAATGATCTTATTGAAGTCAATATCAAAGCTCCCATTGATTTTAATTTTAATTGAACTAGATTGCCTCTTCCCTAGGTGTTTTTATCAACAGCTATCTGAAAAGTAGGTCATTTCTCTTGAAGGTCATCAAAAGGCTAACAGAAGAAAATTGGAAGTGTGTGGTAGTTTATTTGACAAATGCCTGGATCTGCTCTTTGGTCACATGTTATGTGTGTACGTATATGTGTGAGAGACTTTCTTTCTGATTCAGAGACAGAGCACATGAAAAAGCCTAAATGATCTAAATCAGAGATGCAATATCAGTATTTCTCCTATTGAAACCCTCTTCATATCCCCTTACAAATGCTTGTCATAGTTCATCCTGACTAACCAACTGTGTTTGTGTGCATGTGTGTATGCATGAGTGCATAAGTATGTAGGTACACTCAGGCCATTTCTGCACTACACTGTTATAATGTCATTATTCCACTTTCCACATCCTATGGAATCCTCGGGTTTACAGTTTAGGGGGGCATTTAGTATCCTCAGCCAGAGAGCTCTTTGGCCTCAGTAAACTACAAACCCCAGAATTACATGGGATGTTGAAAGTGGAATATAGCACTATAACAATGTAGAGCAGAAATTGCCTCATACATACATTGACATACAATGGTGTTGAGGGCTGAATCAGAGAACACAGACTGAGGCTCTTCATATTGTCATGTCCCCAAATGATTCCACTCTTTCAGTGGCAGTCATCATAACATGTTTCTTTCTCACTTAAAAAGATATATCTATTTTCCACAATGTGGGTGCAATGTTTCAGAGCAAAGCTCCAGCTGGTCATACCCACCATCTTTCCTTCCCAGTGAGTCTGCATAAAGGCATTTTGGGGGATGAATTAATTATGGGCATGTCTAGAGCTTCACCCACCCACCTACAACTACCAAACTACAAACTAAAAGGCAGAAAGTAGATAATGAGCTCAAGAGACTTTTTGAAAAATTGTGGGAAATCCCTCAAAGAAGTCATGCCCCCCCATTCTGCTTCCTGATATATGGGGCGGGGGAGAGGAGGAGATAACAAATGGATCCCTCATGTTCTTTTTATTAAGAAGAATATACCCACTTGGCAGTGTGTTTCTCCTCACATTTTCATCCTATTTCCTTAAGAAAGGGCAAAATCAACAAGGCAGTGCCAAGAGAAGGCAGTGATATGAGGGCCAAAGAGGGTATCTTGCACCATTCTCTCTCTCTCTCCCAATCTCTCTCTTCTCTCTCTATTTCTGTGTGTGCGTGCATGTTTATGTGTATGTGCATCTGTACAGGAGGGAATCTGTGCTCACACCTCTCCTTGAACCACTTTCATTAGTTCTGTTGTTAATTCTCCCCAGCAAACCCCATTGCCCTCAGTAATACTTGTTTCAAGTTAGTGAATTCAGGAGCAAAGCCTAAGGGAAGGGGTAATTGTAAAGCGACACTTTTGACATATAGCAAGAGACATTTGCCTCTAGTGCAGGTAAATTTACCTCTGAATTAATTGAGTTACAATACAAGCTAGACATGGAGTGATTAAGTTAGTTCAGCATTTTTTAATCACAATTGGCTATTATAATCTCTTGGATACTTGTTTCAAGGGTTTACTTACAAACATTTTTTATTATTATTAAATCATGCTGCTAACTTGTGAGACTGGACTTCTTCCCTGCCTGGCTCTCCTTAGAGCATTAATCAAAGGCACTTCTGAAGTAATGGACTCTGAAATTAAGACAGACTTTTCTTGCATGGTGATGAAGGAACAAACTTTCATCTTTTCTAGCTTACTGAGATAAGACATGTGACGCATTTATAAAGTCAAGGCATAGTCCTCTCCTTGTCAAGGTTATTACTAATTAATTTATTTATTTAGGGACCTGTTTCACTGCATTATTTTCTCATTGAAAGAAACTTATCAGGGTTGACGAAGTATATCTGTAGAGATACTTAAGTATTACACATTTTTATTCTATACTTCTATCTATTTATCTTTATATATTGGAGGCAATGTTTCAGATCTGCCCTTTCTCTTAATCTGTGGACGATATGTACCAGAATGACTTCATGCAGGGTGTAATGATGCTTTTCTATCATATTTTTGGATGAGCAGCCTGGAAACTTACTACAAAGGCAGTGAATTACTCTGCACCTCCATTTTCTTATTTGTCAAATGTTTTATAATTATTCACATAAATCATACGGATAATTTCAGAATGAGCACTCCTTTATCTGATTTGTTAGGTTTGTTATGATTTCTACAACCTGAAAACAAAAACAATGTTTCAAGCCAGAAAAAAAAAGGAAAAAGAAAAGAAGAAAGGGGAAAAGAGTCAGTTCATCTTCCCCCCACCCTCTACTCCATTCATAATGAGATATGACCCACTATAACCACTCACTGAATAGTAATCAGAAGATTAATTATATACAGCCTAACAAAAAATAGACAAGGCTCAAGAAATTAAATTTAAAGGACCACAGCAATATCTTTTGGTATAGGATCTCTATCAACAAAACCCCTTGAAAGGACCCAAATGCATACACCCGAAATATCATGGGATGACAGAGCCTCTGCTCAGAACTTCAGTGAACTAATTAAAGAGTGCCTTCGTTGTCAAGGCTGAATAAAAGACACACATAGTTTTCAGCAAAGACTGACAAAAATATATTAGTGCACCTGCCTAGAAAAAAAAATAGATTAAAAAGAGTAAATATGCCCACTTTCAGTACTTTTTAAACTTCCTGTACCATTTTACAGTTTTTATTGGAGTGGTTTGAAATTCAGAACAATTTGTAGAAATCATTGGGTAGATCAGGGATGCCAAGTTTCACATTATTAGCTCAATAGGTGTCATTTTTTATAAGCAATAGAAATGAGGTTTAAAATGATGGAAGTGCAACTCAACCTAATTGGGCACTCCAGTTCTCCTTTCATGTAGACAAAATAACAGGACATGTTCAAGACTACGATATTTCTTCATTATTTGGAAAAACTGCAGTATCCCTGAATCTGATCCATATGTGAACCTTAACAGTGGAAGAAAAAGATGATTCAGAAGATAGGGACAGAAATGTTGGCGAGACAAGAAGACCTCCAACTCTTACATTTATTTACTGTATCCATTCACTGGTGTTTTGGCCAGATTGTCTGCTTCTTGATAATCAGCTTTATTTTTCCTTGTAACAGAGTGTTATCACATAAACAAGTAAATTTGTAATAATCTTGTTATTGCTTCTGTGTACCTTCTAGTCATTTCCAACTTACAGTGACACTAAGGTGAACCCATCACAGAGTTTTCTTAGCAAGATTTGTTCAGAGGGGGTTTGCCTTTGACTTCCTCTGATGATGAGAGAATGTGACTTGCTCATGGTCATTGAGTGGTTTCCATGACTGAGTGAGGATTCAAACTCTGCTTTTTTGTATCAAAACCTGGGATGTACCTCTTGCTTTTATGCAGGGTAGATGTTCAAGTGGAAGCAATGACTATGAACGTGCCCAAGTTTAGAATTTGCTGAGATGTGTGAAATATGTAGCTCACATTTTCCATGTTTTGAGGGAGAGTACAGACTCATCTCAATGCTGCCTTTAACTGTCTCTATATATCTATCTCTGAATATAGATATCTGTCTATCTATCTGTCTGTCTTATCTTTTTAAAGACTGATGATCCCCTCTTCTGTTAACTTCAGGCAGAAGTTAAGGTAAGAGATGAGTCCATCGATGTGTTCATGTTTTGACACTGTCACCTTGCCCTCTAGTCCTCCTGTAAAATCCTTCCTAGGATCTAGAGTCCTAGGTCCTCAGGTGACCTCACTGTGGAATATTGTATATCTTAGCTTTGTGTTCTTTTGGTAAGCATGACCTGCTTGTGGTTTTGAGGTAATAATGCTATCCAGGGTCAGTTGTACACAATAACAAATAGGTTAACTTTATTTAATAACATATAGAATAACTTCTGTCTTAAGTTCCAGATCTTAGTCCTAAAATATTAATACCATTACAGTTGAATTATGTCAGACCTGGGCCTTAAATCACCCAGGCACCAAATATTTAATAACTCCCCTCAGACTCTCATCTGATTCCTCCAAAAGTCTGTTTCAAACTCTCAGTCTGAACTGTGTCTTCAGCCATTTCTGCACTACACTCTTATAATGCTATTATTCCACTTTCAACATCCTGTGGAATTCTGGCCAAAGAGCTCTCTGGCTGAGAATTCTAAGGGCCTCTCCCTGCAAGCCCCAGAATTCCATAGGATGTTGAAAGTGAAATGATAGCACTATAACAGTGATGGTCAGGCAGAAGTTAAGGTGTAAGATGGATCCATCAATGTGTTCATGTTTTGAATTAGTGAGATAGTGGTGGTCTGTGTTTCAAAATTCTTTCCTAACCATAACATTTTGCGTAAAACTGAAGGGTTGTTGTTTTTTGTTGTTTTTTTTGAAAGGGGGTGGTTTTTTGTGTGTGTTAGTTTTTTTGTTTTCATTTTTTTGGCTCATGTTGGGGAAATATAAATATGGAATCAGAGAGTCTGGCCCTTTTCGCACGTTACCCATTTGCGCGGCTGGGGGGTGCATCTTGCACAAAAAGCCTCAGTAGGAACGCTGCTGCTTCCCTGCTCCTTGAGTTCTGCAGCGCTTCCTGGTTGCGCGAGCATCGTGCGAGCGCCCCGCCTCTTCCTACTGCAGCGCAACCTGGGAATTGTAGGCTAGCGCTGCAGCAGGAAGCACGACCGGCCCGGCTCCCGAAGCACCGCACAGCAGGAAAGTGCGCGCGGGTCCCGGGAGCATTGCGCAACTGTGCACCATTTTCGGCTTAAAGCCAAAAATAAAAAGATGTGTATCCACTCTGCGTCTGGCTCTTGAGTGTTGTGTAAATGACAGTGTGTCGTACGGACCGCCGCTTCCATTTACGCAACACTCAAGGGGCCCTCTCACAACAGAAAGTACGTGCAAAAAGGGCCTCTGTGAGGAGAAAGCAATGCATTAGGTTCCACATTGTTATTATGCAATATATCATTGAGTTTCAATTTAAAGAAATTAATTCCAGTTTTCTGTAAATGGTTTTCTTGATCCATTCTTACTCATGCATTGCATTTTATAGTTCATTTTTAAATAAATATTGTATGAGTGTGTGAAAGTCTGTGTGTTTACAGTTTTGGTTGGCTTCAGAAATTGCACGGGCTGCTTATGAAGCCAGCACTTCTCCTGAAATATTATTTCTAATATTAGAATGCTCCTCCCTTAACAACATGGGTAATATTATATGATATGGAGTAGGAAGTGGTATTACCACAAATCTATCAAAAGAACTTTGCACAGGCAAGAATATGTGCTGACATCTTTCTTCTCATGTAACTCTTGGATTTAGCTTAGGGGTAGCTGTGGTTTGAAACCTGTGGTCGCTCTGGTGGCATCACCCTACCCTGACCATAAGCTGCTTGAAAGTGAACATTTTGTTGATGATAATACCAATGCAGAGCCATTGTGTTAAAGTGGTTTGAAACACTGATAAGGACTCTTAGATACTAGGGTTCAAATCCCCCCTTTAACCATGAAAAGCCACTGGATGGATAAATCACTCACTCTCTTAGCCTAAGAGGAAAGTAATGGCAAACCTCATTTGAATAAATCTTGCCAAGAAAAACTCTAAGGCAGGTCTACCATAAGTTGGAGTTGACTTGAAGACACATAACAATAAACATCTTAAATCCCATGAAAAGTCAATACTACAAATTTAAAGGCATATTCTTTTATCTTAAACAGTCTATATAAATTCCTCCCTGTCATGGTACCTAAGACAAGTAAATCCTATCACTGTCATGTCACATTCTTTTTGAAGGCAAATGGCCATACAGTTTTAGTTTGGAAAGTTTTCCTTTTCTGTATGTCAGAAACCCATACTATTAAATGGAGTACAACAAATGCCATTTTTCATACCTTCCAAATAGCCACAAATGTCACACAATGAGACCTTAATTGAAGTGAAGTGATTATTTGACGTGCAGAACTGAGCTGTGTCATCTAGACTCCCACAGGTAGTGAACACTTAGCAAGTGACGGGAGGATGGTAATGCAGATTTTAATAAAAGGCCAGTGGTTTTTCAGGAGTTCTACTGTGTAATTACCTGAAGCAGCAGGTGAGATGGTGCATGTCAAATAGGAAAATTACAGTTTCCAAGTGAGAAACAAGGCCTTTTAGGGGAAGAAAACATGGAGAAGATAGCTCAGAAAATACCAGATGCATTTCATATCAGCATGGATAGTCCTCTAACCTATATGTAAGCAGGGAAATAAGCCAGTGTTTCAGGTGACAGAAATGTATGCTTGGAACTCATAGTACACTACAATAACCATGCATAATGTTTGCACAGGTAGTGGTTGTAGCACAATTTAGACATGTTGATAATAAAACTTTAGTAAATTTTGTATAAGAGCCAATGTAATATACTGATTTGAGCACTGGACTACAACTCTGAAGACCAGGGTTTGAATCCCCACTCAGCCATGGAAACCTGCTTGGTGACATTGGGAAAATCATACTCCCTCAGCCTCAGAGCAAGGGAAATAAAAAATCTTCCTACATTAATTTCCCTAGAAAACCCCATGATAGGTTCACCTTAAAGTCACCATAATTCTGAAATGACTTGAAGGCACACAACAACAAATTTTGTATATTAGAAGTATAAATAATATTTGCAAGACTTCCTGTTCTTGAAAAGACAAGAACCCACTGAGGCAACCTGTTGAGAAATTGTCATGAGATGTTTTCCTTCCTGTGTGTGAGTGAGGTGCAGAATTTTTCTTCCACCCACAAAGTCTTTGAAATTTCCATAAGGAACTTCAGTGCAACTTCTACCTCATTCTAATTCCCCTTATAAAGCAAAACACACCCAACACAGAGGGACAGGTTGATCGACCAAAAAGATATAACCCAGCTAATGCTTACAATTTTTAGAATTCCATGAAATAAGGCAACAGCAATTGTACCATGTATAAACAACTTGTGCAGTTTTTACCCTACAGTTGGCCTTCTATATCTGCAAGGTTAACTTTCACAGATTTGATTACTTGTGAATTTCTCCAACTCCTGTTCCCCTCACCTCAGGTGCTTCTTTGCCAGAGAAACCTTCCCTCTCAAGTAGCTCTGATCAGGCAATGCACCCTTTAAAAGCCCACCCCTGATCCTTCTCCTACTCCACCAGCCACTGTCTGATGAGCTAAGGATGGCTCACAGCCCAGTTTCTCAGAACTACAAACTATCTCTTGATGCCCCAGACAGAGGAATTATGGGGCCACTATGCAGACCCACCTTCTTTCCCTCTCCTTTCCCTATCTCCCCCTACACACACATACACACATCTTGATATTTGCAATTTTTCCACTTTTGTGGTGGTCCTATGCTAACCCTAGTAAAAGTGGAGAGCTGACTGTACTATTCTTTAAAATTCATATATATATATATATATATATATATATATATATATATTGCTGTGCTGCCTGGCAATGACGGGGGGAAATGGGATTTGTCATTCTTATAGGAATGAGATAAGCGAGAATTTAGTTCACATGGAAATGAAGATAAGTGAGAATTTACATCTCTGTTTTATGTTGTGTTGAAATCTGTGTTCCTCCATAAAAGAAGTACCTGCCTAAGAAAGGAGCAGTTACCATCACACAGGACAGAGAGAGCCTGAATCTTAATCGAAGTTATTTTGCTGCTGCCAATGCTGCTGCTAATGGGTGTGTCTTCTGCAATCTTCTGGACCAAATGCAATGTAATGCTTAGAAAATATTTTTGAACTAGCTAGCGGTGTCTCAAAATGAAGTTCTACTACCACCATAGCAGGTTACAGCTTTGTGATTAGCGGGGGATGGCTATGCACTCTGTCACTCTACTAAGGCTTCCTTTTTCTCTCTGAGCTTAGCTGTAGTTCCCACAGTAACTAGTGATGGTTGGGGCATTGACTTTGTCAGGAACTATCCTATTTGTAATCCAAAGTATTTTGGAGTTGATTGCTCTTGAATGTGCAATAAGAAATCCATTTCAATACAGAAAGTCTTGTTCTTTGTTGAGATGAAAATGATTAGAACTTGTTTGTTAATATCATACAACACTGATGCCTGCATATGAAGATTCTTCTGGGCTACCAGGCTATGGAACTGTCATGATGAACACCTCCACTTTATGGCTATGCCTATGCATACACATCTGCACCTCTGTCTTTCTGTCTGTTGCTTATCTGCCTCCTGATGAACACAATGATCCTCCATTTCAATAATAACACTAACTTACCAGAATGAAGCAGAATTTGGTCATTTTTGGATAATGCAAGAAATCAACCACAAACCTTGCAGGTTGAACACAAATTCCTACTTTGAAATTCCTTTGTTTAACATGAAACATTAACTAATAAAAACGTGCATATGACAAGAACAAGGAAAAAGAAAACAAAGGGCAGAGGAGGTAAATATTTAGAATTCTAGCTCACTTTCTTTATCTGAAAAAAATCATGTGCCTTCTGTATAAAAGAGTGTTCAAGATATTAGTCCTGCAGCTGTACTGTGTGGAAGCACACATGTGTGTAGCATGACCAGTATCGAATCAGTTTCCACTTCAGCCATCAAAGCAAATGTATTTCTGCACATGGACCTGCCCAAGAAGAAGACAGATGCCCATGAAGAAAGGACTGGACAATGCCCAAAAAAGTGTCACTAGTGAACTGATTTGCTCTTCACACAACAGTCAAATACTCTCACAATGTTGGGACATTTGTAATGTCACATTTAGCAATGGTATCTTCTCTACACGGTTGATCATCTTAGATGAATGCCCCATTGAAGCAGTTCAAAGCAGACTTTCAGGTTCAGCAGTCAATATAGAGTCACTAACTTTAAGGTGGTGAAAGCTGGGATGATGATTTCAATGGTACGGTATAAATTCTGAAACAATATTAGAACTCATGTTCAATTTGTGTTTGCTACCTTATTGGTGCATGTGGGAGAAAGCAGAAGTCAAGAAGCTGATGTTACACATCTGAGATACTTACCTGTACACATCAAATATTACCCCACAGTTGTGTGAACATTCTTACTGTGGCCCTATTTAGAGATATGGGAAGGATCCAACTTCAGTCCAAGGTTTGATAGGCTGAATTCAGTCTTTACTTTTTGGACTGTCCATTCTGTTACATTCTAGAATCATCACATTTCTGAACAGCTGTGGGTGCTTCTGAAAATCTCCACATTTCAACAAAGCACATAGAAAAATGTGCATATTTCAAATGCACACAAACCACTGATTAAGCTTTTTTGAGCCAATGGGCGGATGCATTTAGCAATGTGCACAGTGTAAAATGTGCATTAATATTCACTTATTAAAGCAAAGCAAGAGATAGTTGTTGTTGTGTGCCTTCAAGTTGTTTCCAATTTATGGCAACCCAAAAGCAATCCTATCATAGGGTTTTCTGGGGCTGAGTGTGTGTGGGTTTCTATGACATAGCGGGAAGTCAAACCCTCGTTTCCAAGGTTGTAGTCCAATGGTCAAACCACTCCACCATGCTGGCTCTCAAGAGACAGACTTATGCCTTTGAAAAATGAAAAGAACTGGGCACAGGCTAGATATGGAAGTGGGAAAGAAGGTTTGCCTTCAGATGCAGACTGTATAAACGTACGCACCTGCAAACATATCTCTTCAATTCTAGGGGAAAAAAAGAAATCAGAAAAATTGAAGATGCTGTGATTATTATGCTGTTTTGATTTTTTCCCCCAGGGTCTACTTTTTTTCCCAGAGACATGTTGTGAGAAATATGGAACCTATTTGATCACTTTTACATAGGTCCTCTTCCATATTCAGCAGCTTCTGATGCAATTTAGCATCATTATACATCTATCTTAAAAAGCATCTTTCATACCAAGGTTGCAAGAAGAGCCAGTGTACAAAATCTTCCCTGTCAGGCAATTGTGTGAAAAGGAAAAGCCCACTCCCACCAAAAAAACAAACAAACAAACAAAAAAACCATATCAAATACTCCCTTGGTGTACAATCTCCCACACAATGGTTTGTTCACCTCCTGAAAAAGGTCAGCAATCTGATGCTAATGTCTAGGTGAGTGTGACTCTTTCATTCTCTGTTAATAATTACTTCCACTCCAGCCCAAAAAGCAACCACCCCCCTGCTTTTTATCGGTGGATCTCTCTGAATGCTAATTAAGTATTACTATCTCATCCTCCAATGTGAAACCTGTAGCAATATGTCTGTTGCTCACGTCTCTGCTCATTTCTTTCCTAATAAGTTCATTTTATCAATACTTCTGATCAATATTAATCATGTTTCCTTGAAAGACAATTTGAGAACACAGAACAACTGATTTAGGCCTTACCAAACATGTTGACTGCTAACACTCCAGGAAAGCATAGCAGATAGTTCTTTCCTTTAGTCATTTGTGGTGGTTGTGGGTTGGGGTTTTTTTTTTTTAAAAAAAAAAAGATTATTTTTATGACTACCTTAAGCATGCAATTATAAATGGAAAAGCCAATCAATACAATATAATGTACACCAAATCTGTATGATGAATCCGTAAAAGAAATATTTCAAACTCAGCCTAGCGGTTACCAAAAATCTACTGATTTTTTAAAATATGAAATTTACTTAATTCCTTTATTTATTTCATTTATATGCTACCATGTTCCCAGAGCAGGAGCCAAAGAAGATCACAGAAAGAACTAGCTAAAAAAAAAACCTGACAAGAATACTTAAAATATGATTTAAAAATCATCACATATAAGACCATAGCTATAAAATCATGCAAAACAATACAAAAGTTGAAAAATAAATTATGTACCATAAGAAGCAATTACTCATCCAAAACCTGTATGAAGGAGAAGGAGAGCAGGGAGGGGGCCAGCCTAGGTTCTTGAGGAGGAGGATTCCACCAGGCAGGAGCAACCACCAATAAGGCTTTCTCTCATGCCCTTACCAAATAAGCCTGTGATGGTAGATGGTGGTAAGAAGGTCCTTCTCTGTGGATCTTAAAACTCTGGACAGGTCGTATAGGAGATACAATCTTTGGAATAGTCTAGACCTCATTTTGAACAGCACTTTGAACGCCCCGTAATGGGCCCCAGTTAGCATTCTGGCTACAATATTTTGGACATGGTGAAATTCCTGAAACCTTCCAAATGTAGCCCCATGTAGAGTGTGTTACAGTAATCAAAACCTGTGTTACCATAGCCAGATCGGACTTCTCAATGTATAGGAGTATCGACCACACTGATCTTAACAATAACAGCTTGTGAGTGGTACATGTTTGAACTTCAGAGTGCTCTTTCTTCAAATAGCTGTGTGAACTGAATTGTCCATCTTCAGGTGTGCTCTTAGGGCTATGGCTTTTGACTCAACAAGTTTAATCATCATGTAGGAGAGCACTGTGCCAAAATTTGCCCTGCAGTTTTCCAAAAGTTTTATTTCCCCACAAAACAAAAAAAGACTGTTTTTCTGCCTCAGTCTTTCCTTGAGGCTGTATGTCTCTCAGTGATTCTACAGCTTTTCCAGCAACCTGTGCTTCCTGATGTGAAAAAAGAAACATAGAAAGAGTTATTCATGACAGTCTGTGCTGGCCTTCAGTTGCAGCCAGGAGGGTTGCAAACTGGTGGAGAGGTTGTTGTACAAAAAAGAAAGGATACAGACAGAAACTCTTCAGCCAACTTGCAACTAAGGTGAGAATAACCCCAACCTACAATTTCCACTTCATTATTCTTCACTTTCCCAAAAATAAATAAATGAAAGAGAATTTCTTTTCTATATCTGTTTGAATTAGATTGTTCAAAAATATAAAAGAAATGTTTCACACAGTGATGGTACATTGTCTTAAGTTCAGATTAAACTGGATTTGTATCACACTGTTAGTTCTGCTGCACTTGGTAACAAGATTGCCTTTAAAACTTTCTATTTTAGTTGTGGTTTAAGTTCTTTATCTCAAAGAAAAAAAGACGAGAGCATGATTACTAAGCATTAATCAACAGAGTAACTTGTCTGAAAGTAAATAAGGTAGCATAAGTGTAGTAATTTGAGCATTGGACTACGACTCTGGAGATCAGGGTTCAGTTCCCTGCTCAGCCATGGAAACCCACTGGGTGATCTTGGGCTTATCACATACTCTCAACCCCAGAAAGCCCCATAATACTTTCACCTTAGGGTCACAATAAGTCAGAAATGACCTGAGGGCACACTACAACAACAAAGAAGAGTACTACAAAGAGTCTTTCTCCACTGCACAGTTATAGTGCTATTATTCCACTTTCAATGTCCTATGGAATCCTGGGGTTTGCAGTCTAGGGAGGGGCCTTTAGAATTCTCAGCCAGAGAGCTCTTTGGTCTCAGTAAACTACAAACCCCAGAATCCCACGGGATGTTATAAATGGAATAATAGCACTATAATAGCATAGTGTGGAAAGCCCCAAAGATATTCCATTATACTGGGCAGTCTATAATGAAGCAACAAAACAGCGTGAAGATGATCTGGACAAAAGAAGTAAAAGAAAGTTGTAACAAGTGGTGATGGGATTAGGGAAAATCCCTTTGAAGAACATTGGTCTTCTGATTTCCTTATGATTACCATTCATAGCAAAAGAAAGTCATAGTACTAAGAATGTAACTGAATAGTGAACTATAGGGTTTTGTTTTTCTAGGATCTTTCCAAGTGTTTTGTGGGCCTTTGGGGACAAATTTTGCCTAACATCAGAGATGGTATGGGGGAAAAAATGCCTCAATTTTCCTGACAGCATCAGGAAAAACTGAAATAGCACCTGGATGGTCAAGATTATATGTCTCAGATTAGGCAGAAATGTGATCACATATAAAAAAAATTAACATCTCAACACAAAGTGAGCCTAAGTTGTTGTTGTTGACTAAAAAGAAAAATTGAAGTTAGTGGAAAAATGAAAAAGGATCAAGTTAGAAGATACATATAGGAAGATAATTACATATATAACTTGCAGGCTACAGTAAACTTGATATTATCCATTCAAATGCATAAATATACAAATGCATGTTTAAATCGATACAACAATATTGTTACATGATTTTTTGCTTTTAATGGAAACAATATGCTTCAATTGTCGATTTGAACAGAATCTAAATAGGACGTAAGTTCAATTTAGTGCACTCTGGAATAAGCCCAGGTAGCTGCAGAACAGATTTGCCCACTCACAAATCCACACTGAAGCAAACAACCTGTGCTTATTAGTTGTTTTGAGTTTCTTTGTTGAACTATCTTTCAGATAATCATGTTCTTTTATACTTTGGGAATCTTCATTTTGAAAAGGAAATCACTACCCGCTAGACTTTAATTTCCTTATTCAAAGAACTAATATCTGTGCCTATATTCTACAAAACTAATCAAATCTATTATGGGCTTTAATATATCCACCTAATTGCTCACACTGATAAAAAAAGCAACCCATGCTCCTTTAGTGTCATTTAATGAAATTAAACAAATCAATCAGAAGATTTCTTCTTCAGCTTTATATTAGCTTTGCAAAACGTAAGAGTCTTGGTCTAAATAGCATTCAGGGAAAACAAAGAGTTTATATTTCCTTGAGAATATAGAGCCATATGTTTCAAGTTGTCTATCTACAAAGCAGAGACATGCAACATGATTTCTTTATTAACCATCTTCTTGGACAGAAGATGGAAGTGAAATGTTTCCTTTATGATTGTGGGATGAACTGCTGAGAATCTCTAAAATACTGACAATATTCTAATTCATAAGTCCATATTGTATGGTTCCTTGCTAAAGTTTTTACATAGAGCTGTGCAGTTGCTGATGATAGAGGAGAACTGGGAATGATAACATTGTACCAAATAGGGGAGAATGAGTACTTATTCTTCCATGCTGCCTCCATTAAATGAAATAACGTCTTACATTCGTTTTGATTGTCAAGTCCATTCTTCTAGCTCAGTTCATTTCAGAGTTTCACTTTACAACTAAACTCTTGGAAACTTGACATGGGATTTAGCAAGCTTTAGATAACATAATCTCTGTCTAATGGGATTTTTTTTGAAGCCAGTTGCTAAGTGTATAAATTATAAGAAGAGAAGAAAAATCAGCTTTAATATCAAAGAATGAACTGTAGAGGTTCAAGCAGCGGACAATGTACGTTTTCCATCAACAGAATTGTTTAATAAGAATCTATCATCAATGCAGGAAATGCTAGAAACACCAGCAATAAGTGAATCATGATGACTTATTTCTTTTTAATTCTATAGTCCCAGCTGGAACAAGGTGTGATTGGAGAATAGTTTAATTGTTCATAGACATCTGTCTTTGGATTCAATTGAAAAATAATATCCTGGGCATAAAATAGCCCACAGAATTTTTGACATTTTTATATCTTTCACAATCAAGGCATTGTCAGAAAGTCAGGTAGTGTGGCTCTCTCTCCTTTTAAAAAACAATCTTATAGACACATTTAAAATATAAGAGAATAAAACACCAGCAATATATCAATAGGTACAGCTGGAAAGCAGATGTTCAATTGAGTGCTCTTAGTGCTTAGGGAAAACTATTAAAACTGTTACTTACCCAAATGAGAAATTTTGATAATTTATTGTTCCTATTTTTTTTTTAAGAAAGAAACATCTCCCCCCTTTCCTCTTTTGAAAGGTGAATTCAAAAATCTTTTTTTAAAAAAAATATCGAAGTCAGTTATGCTAAACATCTTAATGCTATGGAATATTTTTGCTCCTGAGGAATGCCCAAGGCTACTGTCAATCAAATTAACCAAGAACTTGTAACTTGTTTACTATGCTGTGAAACAAAGTGATAAATGTGTGTCAACCAGTAAAATGTGACATTTAGTATTGGGCATACTGACTTTAGATTGGTTTCATATTGGTTCTATTCATTTCTCCTAGGACATTTTTAAAGAGCTCTGATGATTAAAGGAGACATATAATATTAAGCTTCAATAAGGTATTTGTAGTTGTGCAGTTCAAGTCTCTCTGTGACTGTGTGGCCACTCTCTCATTCTGTTTTCCAAATGCATGTAAAAGTGGTACTGGCACATTGCCCTCTGTCTCCATGCATGTTTTTCATCCGCCTTATGAATAGTGACAAAAAATAATTGGTTTCCTTGAGCATTCTGCTGGCTTTGGTTCCAAAACAATAACAATCATTTGGACAGAACAGTACTGGCCTAAATTATTAGTGAAATGTGGAGCTCAGAATGAAGTTAAACACACACACCCCTTAAGGTAAAATTGAAAAATGTCAGTGTTTGAAATTAATACTCAATTGTACTATTAGCGTCTGTGTGTGTGTGTGTGTGTGTGTGTAGTTTATGTTGCGCTATGTCTTGCCAGCTGGTATGTTTCAGTATTCAAATTACAGTGCAAAAATCATGGCCATGATGAGGCACATTTAAAGTACATAAATTTAGCAAGTGATCATCTCCATTACATTTATATTTAAAATGAATAGGATTTTAAAAACTCAGGTTTGGGGTGGATTATGCCCACTAGGTAGTTTTGCATTTATTATTTTACTAGGACACAGAGCAATGGTTTCAAACTTCATGAAAAGAGATTCTATCTAAACATTAGGAAGAACTTCCTGACAGTAAGAGCAATTCAACAGTGGAATATGCTGCCATGGGGTGTGGTGAAGTTTCGTTCTTTGAAGGTTTTTAAACAGAGGCTGGATCTGGTGGGATTGCTTTGATGGAGTATTCCGGAATGGCAGGGGGTTGGACTGGATGGCCCCTATGGTCACTTCCAACTCTATGAGTCTATGAATCTATGAATATTTATTTATTATTTCACATCAGCCATAGCTAAACACTTTAGAAGTGACTCAAAAGCATCTGCTTGACTTTGCCATTGAAATCAATGAAGCTTTGAAAGTACTTAATTTACCAGACTGTGGCTCATATTTATTTATTCTTAAACTTCCTATACCAGGACACCTCATGGCCATATTTCATCAAAGGAAATTTATAATTAATTAAAATTTAATGTGTTTCATAAAGTTCTCTCTCTTTCTCTCTCTCCCCCGCCCCCATTCCCATATAAATCTAATTAAGGGGAGGGGAATCTATAGTGTCTGTCATTCAATTCATTTATGAGAAAGGTAGGATTCCAAAAGGTCATTGTGAAGTCATGAACACTCTATGTCTTTACCAAGTAAGCCTTCTTTGCATAGAAGGGTTTCTATTAAAAGAACAGAAAACAATGCTACCCCTGTTGTGATGTATATTAATATTGAAGGGGCACCAACTAAGAAGAAGTAGGACAAGGAGGTAGACTGAGGTCATTTCTGCACTACACTCTTATAGAGTGATTACTCCACTTTCAACATCCTAGGGAATCCTGGGGTTTGCAGTTTAGGAAGGGGCCAGCTGGCCAGCCCCTCCCTAAACTGCAAACCCCAGGATTCCATAGAATGTTGAAAATGGAATAATCACGCTATAAGAGTGTAGTGCAGAAATGGCCAGAGTAGTAAAAGTGGGGGCTTGTGATTTCCATGTCAGTGTGTCAGTGAATCCACTCTGGGGTTTAATCTGAACTAGGGATATAAATCTTCATAAATTTCATTCTCACAGACAAGGATGAATAATTTTATCAGTTTCTTCCTCACTGCAAAAAAGTTGTTGAGAAATGTAGTTTCCAAAAACAATTCACAATTCAGTATTTATTCTGGGTTGTTTTTTTTAAGTATTATGTTTTGCTGTATTTTGCTGTATTTTGCGCAGTAGACAACATTTCTCCACAGAAAATAAACAGAAATGTTTTCTGTGCAGGAAACACCACACAGAGGGGAAAACATGCATTTTCCACACAGACTTAAGTCTTGACTTGTGAAGGATCTCAGCTTGTCTAGGATTTTCTTCACCAACATTCAAGAAACTCAAATATTTTTGAATATTTGTTCAGTTCCTACTTTGACTTTTGAAAGATCTTCCAAAGGGCCAAATTCTATCCCCAAAATTGTCTCAACACAATTGGCCTTTCAAGTTTAAACTAGGAACTCAAAGTGGATTTGCCACCCTATTGATGTGGAAGCTGTCAGCCACCATTGGTGTCTATATCAAAAATTATAACACTGACTCTGAATGTAGAAACATGAAAATATCTACCATGGAGACTCACCATTTAATATATTGAGAAGTCACCCAGCTGTAAGCCATATCATCAGACTCAAAATCATGCCCCTCAAATGTGATATTCTGAAGTTACTCCTAGTAAATAGTGGCTCCAAGTATAGACTAATGAATGGTGAGAGTAAACCTGTTTTTGATCCATTCTCCATAGAGTGGCTCATTAAACTTTTATTGATAATCTCTCTGTGGTATTTAATCATGTCAAACCTCTAAAAATAGTTAAGAGCTACTGTTACAAACAATCTGTTCTATGATTTGTAGAAATGTGAATGATATTAACAGGCAAATCTTTGGATAAGCCTGTTATAACTTTATGAACAAAGGATGTGCAACAGGAATAAAGCCTAACGACACACTCAGGCAATTCTTCACAACAGAAGGCATTTTGTACATCTTATGGTTTCCATTTGTACTATGCCTTCATTGTTCTAGAGCAATCCCATTCTGGGTTGAAGCATTAGATCAATGAGGTTCCAGAGGTTCCCATCATCTGCCCACTCTGATGGTGAGCCAATGAAGCCCCTGACTGTCAGTATGTGCTTTTAAGCTGCCTGTTGAGCTGTGGTAACCCCATGAATTGTATAGATTTTGCCTGTTCCTTCCTGGGAAATATAGCCTGCAGCACCTGGTATTTGTTGGATGTCTGCCACCCAAGTACTAACCAGGACTAACCCTGCTTATCTTCCAAGATCAGGCAGGATCTGGGACCTTTAGGGTATTTAGGTAGATATACAACTATTCCAGCCCAACTCCTCTGTCCAAACTTTGGCCAATCTATCACACGCAATTGCTTTAAAGCAAAACAAAAACGTTGAGAGATCTGCAGGTTGTGTATATACTAAAAAGAGTAGTTTGAGGCTATTGTAAATCCCATTTAAATTTTGAGAGTAAATCTAGTCCAAATCAATCTCTCTTACTTCTGAAGAAACATATGTAGGATCAAGTTGTATGCAATCTACCTTGCACTTGGATAAGTAATGATTACTGGTAGTTTTTATTCCAGTAGGCAATGCGTGGAGAATTGAATGTTTGCTGCTGTTGCAAATGACATAACATGCAGCTTCATTAATCTTTATATACTGTGGTGTTGTTTCATTCTCACTACAAAACTGGACTTTCTCTTTTTCTCTCTTTTGAACACGTAACTACAAAGCTCCCATTCTTTGGTGTGAAACGAACCTTAGCAAGGCAGTTAAGTGGTTCACTTCTTTTAGCAAACCATCGTTCTTTTAACTGTAGAAAACAAAGTGGGGATTCAGCACTCCAGGGAGCATTTGTTGTGTGATGTCATCAAACCACTCTGACTTGCACACTCAGCAAATCCAGCAGTGATCATTTCTCAAATCCACTTAGAGGGGAGGGAAAAGGCTTTTTCCTGTGGGTTTAGTCTGTGAATTAAGTTGTTCTTATTCTTAACTTTATTCCATTCAAAGGCAGAATGGTTGTATCAACCTACATTTCATCTGTCTGTCTCTGCTATTGTGACAACTTCATATAGCTTGTACTCTCCATTGTGGAGAGGACCCTGGTAGCCCAGAACACATGCCATGTGAACACTACAGAAATTTTTAAGATTGTTGGATCTACATTTTTTTGTTAACTAATATCCCAAGATCCATCAACTAGAGCCAGGTACAAGAGATACCTGCATGGAGAAGATCCTATTATATTTATGCTGTTGCTATATTGATGTAATTTTATTTGTGCTAGAAGCTGCACTTTCTTGGTTCCTGCTGAAGGTTGGTGTCCCAAACACATTTGTGTCAGCAGTTCTATTGCATGTACAAAGTTGTGCAGGGATTTGCACTTTCTCCAAATCTATCATTGAACATTCCTAACTGTAAGTGTTCCTGCCTTGACTGTAAGCAGTTGTACAATGCACATAATCAGCTTGAGATTTCCCTTGCACAATGCAACCCGGTTGTGCAAGAGGATACTTATACTGCAACAAATGTTATCGCCATTGAGGACTTCCTTTTCATGCTGATTCAAATGGGACTATCTTTAGGGTGCTTTGTCTGGATTCAATCCATGTAATCATTTAACATTTGATAAGGTCCATGTTAGGAGGACATGCTGAAACAGTCCAGCTTAAAAGCATTTCAGATGGAATAAAACATAAATTGTGAGCTAATATGATAGGGGATTTCTACTGACCCGTTCTGCATTCCCTTCAAAGCCCATTACCCTGTACAGAAGACTTTTCATCTAAACCATTAGTAGTTATTTGTTTGCTAAATGAGTTTAGAGATCTACTTAGACATAATTTAAATACCATTTAAAACTCCATTAGCTATGTTTATTACCAAAATTTAAATAGTAACTTCTTCTTGGCTGCTTCAAAAAACAGGGAAGAAATAGCAGAAATGGCTGGCAGAGTTAATTAACCCAGTGGTCTTCAACCTCTTGAGGCAAAGGCTCAACACCAATATGGCTCGTTGACCTGCAAAGAAAACCACATTAGTCAGTCTGCCTAGAAGTCACGACAAGAAGGAATTCGAAGTAAAGAGAGATGATATTAACCTCCATTTGCATTCACTGTCAGACTCAGTACAGGGAAAATGAGACAGGAGCATTTTATAAATCAGCTATCAAAAGTAGAAAATATCGAACTTTTTAATATGCAAAGTATAGGTTTTGCTCTATATTTAAGGAATTATAACTGAATATGCTGATAAGTGTTGCACAAAACATAGGTGCCACATTCCCCCAGACTTGTGGATCCCCATGGAAATACTGCCTGACAATCTTTCTGTCTCTCTCTGTGTGTGCGTGTGTGTGTGTGTATTTGAACTTAAGGCTGATGCATATTTCACTTATTTCTGTTCTAATCCTATCAACTGAGAACTAAAGTCATTAGCTATGATTGCACTTTTTAAAAACTTTGATATTCAAACAAGTAACAAAGTCACAAACCATATGTTAACAATTTCTCAGCAAAATACTGCTATTGCAGATACAGTTCTTGTGAGGGTCAAGATGATACCACACTATCCAGCAGTGTCTATTTTATGTCTTACAAATACAAATTTAGTCAAAGGAACACTCCTTGCTTTTAAGTCAATGCAGGAAAAGCTTTTTAAAAGGCACAGGACAGGATGCAGCTCATAGAAGAAAAGAAAGCCTTCCAAAACATGTTATAATGGGGAAGATGTTCAAAGATTCATACTTGCAATCAGAATAGCACTGTAACAATGACTTGTGTCTCAGGGCCTTTCTGCACTACACTATTATTCCACTTTCAACATCTTGTGGAATCCAGGGATTTGCAGTTTAGGGAAGGGCATTTGGAATTCTCAGCCAGATAGCTCTTTGGCCCCAGTTAACTACAAACCCCAGAATTCCACAGGATGTTGAAAGTGGAATAGAATCATAGAATCATAGAATCATAGAAATTCAGAGTTGGAAGAGACCACACAGGCCATCCAGTCCAACCCCCTGCCATGCAGGAACACCCTCAAATCAATCCCGACAGATGGCCATCAAGCCTCTGCTTAAAAACCTCCAAGGAAGGAGACTCCACTACACTCCGAGGCAACAGATTCCACTGCCAGACAGCCCTGACTGTCAGGAAGTTCTTCCTGAGGTTCAGGTGGAATCTCCTTTCCTGCAGCTTGAATCCATTGCTCCTTGTCCTGGTCTCTGGAGCAGCAGAAAACAAGTCCCCTCCTTCCTCTACGTGGCATCCCTTCAAATATTTAAACATGGCTATCATGTCCCCTCTTAACCTCCTCTTCTGCAGACTAAACATACCCAGCTCTCTAAGTCTATCCTCATAGGGCATGTCTTCCAGGCCTCTCACCATTTTGGTCGCCCTCCTCTGGACTTGCTCCAGCTTGTCAATATCCTTCTTGAATTGGGGTGCCCAGAACTGGACACAGTATTCAAGATGGGGTCTAACCAAAGCAGTGTAGAGTGGTACCAGTACCTCCCTCAATCTAGACACCATACTCCTGTTGATGCAGCCTAGAATTGCATTGGCTTTCTTGGCTGCCGCATCACACTGCTGACTCATGTTCAGCTTGTGGTCTATGAAGACTCCTAGATCCCTTTCACACGTACTGCTATCCAGCCACGTGTCCCCCATCCTATATTTCTGTATTCCATTATTTCTACCTAAGTGTAGGACCTTACATTTCTCTCTGTTGAATTTCATTTTGTTCGCCCTGGCCCAGCTCTCCTATAATAGTGTAGTGCAGAAAGGCCCTCAGTTTGATTTAAAGGTACGTATCTTTCCATGAAATAGAAAAGTCCCATCACTTTCACATGGGTAGGAGGGTTAAAATGATGTAGAAAACCATATTACCAGCTGCATAGTCATCTTGGACCCAGTATTAAGCCTTATGTATCTTGAATGGATGTGCATCCTGTAGATTCATGAAGGAGAGTGTATTTTGATCTCTAGACATAGCCTTGGCACTGTTATTCCTTTACACCCACTGAACACATTCCCCAGTTCAATATAATTTAGAAGAAGGAACCCCTACACTCATACAGCCACGTATCCATCCACTCTCATATCTGTATATCAAAGGATGACTCAATATATTGTTTCATAGAGTCTTGGAATCACAGAGTTGGAAGGGGACACAAAGACCATCTAGTCCAACCTCCTGCCATGCAGGAATATACAAATCCTGAAAGATGCCTATCCAACTTCTGTCTAAAGGAAAAAGAATCCACTGCTTGTCAGGGCAGTCTATTGTTGAACTGCTCTTATTGCCAAAAAGTTCTTCCTAAAGTTTAGATAGAATATCTTTTCTCGTAATCTGAATCCATTGATGCTCAACCATGGAATAGAGAGACCAGACACAAAGTTGGGTTAACTAAGTGCCATTTTATTTTGACCTGTTAACCTGAATTGTGAAACTAATCTTTCAGGTTAAATTGTGTTAACCTGAAAGATATGAAAGATGGGGAACAAAATGATATAGGTCCAGCTGATGCCAACGTGACAACCTGCTCAGCATACCCATGGGCAATAACACCTCAACCCCAGAGGCAATCCAAATTGCTTTGGTCGCTCCCAAAGCCCAGGGACTCCCACCCAAGATTTAGGGCTCTAAAAGTAAGAGCCTTATTCCTAGGTTAACCTCAAGAGTAGCCTTCTTCACCAAACCTCCTGGGACGCAGGGCCCTAAAGAGGTGTTTTCATAGCCCTACCCTACACCAAACAAATGACATGTACAGGGGATGAACTGCTTCACTGGCCCTTTTCACACAGCATTTGTCATGTGAAAGGGCCTCCGGAGCGGCGCGTGATTGCGAGGAGCATTTCACATGACATTCTCACAATCGTGTAATGCTGCAGGTGCAGATTGAGCAATATATCGTTTTCAGCTTTTGGCCAAAAATGATGCACAATCACTCTGGGGCCTCACACTAATTAACCGTTCGTGCAGAACATCCGGAGCCACAGCCCTCACCTAGTGCAGCCTGAGAAAATAACTGGCTGTGCTGTGGAAGGAAGAGGTGTAGTCTTCATTATGCCTGCTGGCTGGTAGGCAGCTGCTGCAGAGATGGAGCAGAGGGGACATGAGTGCCTCATGGAAGAGGCTGCTTGCATGATCCCTGCATGATCATGCCAGATGGAGGTAAGCTGTGGAAAGGGCCACTGTCTCCTTTGCCCCTATCACATGTCTTGATTTGATGCTTAGTACCAATCAAACATAACACTCTGGTCTCACTCCATGGAGACCATCAAAAGCTTATCTGTGTAAACAATGAAGATAGGACTCTAGAAATTAAGCGACAATAGGAGATAAGGAGCAACAACAGAAGAAAGTTTTTGAATTAATGAACTAGTAAGATTGTAAATAACTATATGTCTCTGTACTTTTTGGAATTTTTATGGTTAGTTCTTTAGTTTCTTTTCTGGATGGATTTTTTTTCTGTACTTTATAATTAAGTTACAATTAATCAATATTATTATTCTATCAATTGAATAAAAAGATTTGACAACAAAAGCTTATCTTCCCCTGCAGTGACGTTTGTCATGCGAGTCCAGGTAAGTATTGGTTCCTGTAGAGGGCCAACTGTATCTGGAGCAGGTGCAGGAGAAAACAAGCTCACTCCATCGTCCACATGATTTTTATTCTGATCATCATGTACTGCCCATTTGTTCCTATCTAATGTTAGGGTTACCAGCCTAGGTATTCATAATATAAATGCCGATCTAAATATATAGTCCCTTTCTCAGTAACACTGGCTGTTCGGCTATTGGGAAAGCAGTGCTAGTGGGCCTATTCCTCTTCTACATCACACATTTGATCAATGCATGAGAAAGCTGTATAAATATTCCTTATGTTCATAATGAACACCTACATCCAATGAAGCAACAATGACCATACCTTCTTGCTACCAGCAGTTGCCAAATCTTTCTTGTCCTCAATTTCAAACGAGGCCTATTTTTGCTTTTAACAAACACACAAAGGGCCACAACATTTTTAAGAGCATAAAAAATGCATTCAAATCAAAAATTTCATGAGGAATAGAATAAAATGAGACAAATTTCTATTTACTGAACATCAGTCATTCACTTGGCAAAAAAAAAAAAAAGTCTTCTGGAACTGCAGAAGAACTGTAAAATGTAAAATGGAATTTGCTTTTAGTATAAGGATGAAAAGTCTATACAAACTGAAGAGAAACCTGGTTTCTTCACTTAAAATATTAATTGTGTCTATTTGGTTGACAACATTTACTGATTCATTTTTTTTCTGAATGTGGGTATTCTTTAACGTATTTTTCCACTTTGTCTCTTCTAATGTCAGGCTAACATGTTTTGTCTGTGCCTATGTCTCTGATTCTATTTATGCATTCCATCATACGTATTCTAAATTTTCTTCTCTATTGCTATGGTTCTTTCATCACATTCTGTCTTCACTCTTGTGTTACCATTGCATCTTTTGATATTGCAGTGTACAGCCTAAATAAATAATCTACAGTTGCCCCTCCACATTTGTGGGTTTGCTTTCATGGATTTGATCATCTGCGAGTTTCTCCAACACCTGCCTCAAGTGCTTCTTTTCCAAAGGGACCTTCCTTCACCATGGCTCTGATCAGACCATGCAGCCCTTTGAAAACCCATCTCTGGTCCTTCTCTTCCTCCACCAGTCACTGCCTGGCCAGCTAAGGAAGGATTGCAGCCTGATTTCTCAGCAACACAGATCCTCTCCAAGTGCCCACCACTCACTTGAGGAAGGAGATGGGTAAGAGAAAGGAAGTGTAGGGCCACCCTGCTACCCCCCCCTTCTCCTTTGCCTGACCTGGTTTGGAACCTAGGTTCCCATTCTTCCCCACCATGCCTCTGCCTCCTTCCCATAGACACAGACACATTTTGAAATGTGTGATTTTTCCACTTTTGTGGGGATACACGCTCATAATCCTAGTGAATGTGGAGGGCCAACTGTATATCTACATGTTAAAGTACATATTTATATCCTAAAAATACATGTAAACAAAGATATGTAAATTAATAAATAAGAGCTTTTAAAAAGAGATAATAAGAACTGAAACATTTTAAAAATGTATTTGAATAAAAGGCTCAGACCCATGCTAGCAAACACGTTCTCAGCATAGTTAAACATACAATAAATATTGTCTCATTATGTATGTGAACACTGAGAATACATTTATTAGATGTTTCAGGTTTGTGTCCATGAAAAATTATCAGATTTAGAGCTTTCCCCACCAAATGTAATGACTGTTTTCTGTTTTCTTTAAATTTTGCATTTTTGTCTACCATTTACATAGCACAGCAAAACAATACTCAAAAGCATGAAATCCCAAAGTCACCTCGGGATAAAGGAGGTGATTTATAAACACATAATAGTCATTTTTGATACTTTTCATCATTAGTCAAGCTGAGAGAACAAATTGGAATCTGAGCGTCTGGTGAGTTGGTGAAGGGATCCACAGATAAATGTAACAAGTGATGAAGGATAATTCATATTAAAAGATAATGGATATTATATGCAATTATGACTGCAGCCAGCCCAAGTGTTTTTAAAATGAATGCCTCTCTTTGAAAACACAGAGGTGGGTAAATTAGTCATTGGGATTTTTTTTATTGCTTCTTTGACATGGACACCTCTAATTTTATTATGAACTTGGCAACCTTCCTATATCAAAGTCAAAGGCTTCCAGCTCACAAAGCACAGCCTAAAGCACAGATCATCCCTATAAGATGTTATGGGATAATCAAGTTCTGTAGTCCTTCCATCCTTCCTTCCTATTCCTACACATATCAGTAGTTTTAAAACATGGTTCCTAGCAGCTGTTGGACTAAAGCATTCAGAAACTCTGATGATTCATCATGTTGGCTAGGGCTTCTGGAAAGTATACTTCAACAAAATCTGGGGGTCCATGTTTAGGAACCACTGGTATCAATACTGCTCTGTTGGCAGAATATCTTTACTGATTCCATCTCCCTTGACTACTTTTCTTTCTTCACAAAGAGAGTTTATGTAAGTATCAGGATGATATGTGAACTTTACAAGGAGTACTGACTGTAGGTGACCTTACAGTTCAATGCTTCTCAAAAGTAAATCCCTCTGTGTTCTGTGGGACTTCTACTAGTTCAATTTTTTGATTGATTGCAGAGGGACCTCTTCTAGGTAAATTTTCTTATTTATTTATTTTCTTATTTATTGATTCTCATTAACATTTTCACTGAATTGCTCCATGTATGGTCTAGGCAAGAGGAAAGATGGTTACTGTTCCTTTTTTCTGATAAAACATACAGCAGCAAAGAGATTACAAGATGGCTACAGATTGTGTTGCAAGCTGCTACCTGAAAAGTGGCAGTTAAAGTTGCATAGTCAAAGGACTATCTAAGGCAGGACCAGAGCTTCTCAGATTTATGGATGCAGGTATACAGTCTTCAAAAGACTGCTCTTCAGGGCTTTTCTTCATTTTGTTCAATTGATATACTAGTTCAAGGTTAAGCTATTGGGAATGCAGAGAGGAAGCAAAGAGAATGAACTGTGAATCAAGACACTTCCCATTAAATATCTCCTCAGTTATGAATTAAATGGGTGGCCTCAGGCAAGCTACTGTCTGTAAGGCTCACCCCACTCCAGCTTGGAATATGATGATGATAACATTGACCCATGTTACAAGGTTGCTGGAAGGATTACTGAGAT
This sequence comes from Ctenosaura bakeri, assembly GCA_948474755.1. NCBI lineage: Eukaryota > Metazoa > Chordata > Lepidosauria > Squamata > Iguanidae > Ctenosaura > Ctenosaura bakeri. The sequence continues at coordinate 140,801 of CAOLHI010001091.1, read as the reverse complement.
AATACACAACTACATGCAACTGAAGTTTTCCTACCTGTTTTCCTTTTTTGAAGCTTTCTTTAACTGCATTGAAAGAGTGAACATACAACACTGTTCAGCATCGGAAAGATGAAGATGTCCGACTTTTTAATTCATTGAAAATAAAGTGAAGAACCTCAATGTATCCTGATGCGTAGTACTCATCCTTCACAACAAGTACAATTCAAACAGAGCAGGCAAATTGAACAGCCCTTCTCTACAAAGATGAAGTCAGCTCACTAATGAGTGGTGACCTGTACTGCATCCTGTTTTTGCACTATTGGACTGGCAGCAGAAGAAACAGTTTATCACAGCATAGGTGGACCCTGTCTAGCCATTAGGCTGTGTTCAGTTTGGTAAATGATAAGTCAGAAGATGGCCAGAGCTGACAATAAAGGATATCTTCAATATCCTTCATGCATAGGGCAAAAAAAGGAAGGGCATGACTACTTATCAGTAGACAGGGGACATTTTAAGCTTTACATGCTTTCCTACTGCAATGATTCAAAAATATTTTTCTTCTACATGACATGTCCTGCATTCACTTCCTTCCCACCCGTCCCAACTTCAAAGACCTTGGTGACTTAGTTGCATCCAATGCATATTCATGAATTTAGGTATCAAAAAAATCAAACAGGCACTTGGCTTTATAGCTGTGCCTAATGAGAAAGAATTAAAATCCAGCAGGGACATGACCCAGAACCTTTCTCTTCCTCTTATGTGTCAGTTTGACTCTCTGTAGCTCTGTGATCAACTGTGTTCTAAGTGGAAGTTGACACTGGCTCAACTTTCTGCAAATGCAGGTAAAATGGAATGTAAACGGCTTGAAACTCAATGCTGATGTAACCTGGTTCTGCACCATTACCCATAATGGGTGTCTTTGACTTTGTATAGCTCCAGTTTCATTTCTTTAATAGCATGGACTTTGATAAGAATCATGTTAGGTCCCCCCCTTCTCCTTTTTTTCCCCCCTCTGGTGTCACTGTTGAATTCTCACACAGCACAAGTTCATCTCTGAAAGAAATCCTCACCATTGGTCTTTAATAGCAGTTTAATGGGCTGTAAAATCTCAGATTTTCTCCAACTGATTTTATTACCAGAAGGAGTGTTCCTTCATCACTTGGAGTTTGGTCAATAAAGACCTTTTTCTTCAAAAAATACCATAATGCTCAGCAAACTAGAGAAACTGTAGCCCAAATCAGATTGAACAATGAGATTCTTTTTTTATTCCCTTATGGTAGCTACAATATTTTGGAAGAAGTGCAAGCCTCAGGTATTATTTGTTATTCCTATGTGAATCAATAAGGCTCGCTGGAAAATACTCTTGGCTGCGCCTGCTGTGAGCTTACAAATATTAGATGAAAGGACTCGGAGGAAACACATCATCTGTAAGTTGCTGCTCTAATCCATTTTGTCAACTGCTTTGTGGCTTTGTCTTTTATACAACAAGTTTCCTTTCTTTTCTTTTCTTTTTTTCTTTTTCTGACTTGTATTGTTTCCAAATATTACTATTAAAGAGAAGGAAGAAGAGGAGGGGAAGAAGGAGGAGGAGGAGGAGGAGATGATGATGATGATGATGATGATGATGATGATGATGATGATGATGATGATACTGTTACAGAGGAACAATATTGCTATAGGAGCAATTCAAAATGGATTGGTAAATCATCTGATAGAAACGGCTTAGATAAGATCACAGCAGCACAAAAAGCAACACTGCCTGGAATGTGTCCACATTATCTGAGGCTATCTCACTGATTTCTAGATTCCTGGAGAGAATTCAAGCCACTGATGGTCCAAAACTCCAGTTGGTAACACCTCACAGATTGTGAAGCTGATGATAATAATAGAAGTGGGGAGGAAATGATTTATAGGACAGTGAGATAGTGGCTAGAAAGGGAAAAGACTAAAAAAGACCAAAAAAAGAATGACTTCTCTTGTTTTCACATTATTCCTGGAGAAGTTGACATATAGAAAATTAACAAACAGTAACAAATAATAACACAGAGATTATTGTTTTCCTTTTTCCCTTTTTTAACTTCATACACTAGACAATCAAATTTAAACTGCAATCCCATGAGGCCACAGGATTTTTCAGATCTCCTGCTTCAGTGATGGAGACAGAGGCCCAGACATGGAGGTTCACTCTTGAACCCCCTTCCAACTCCCTTAGACACTAAGATAACCTTTAATTGCCCAAGGTTAAAAGGAACTGGGGGGCTCTTGCAAATATCTCCAGGAACCCAAAGATATAGCCAATATGGGAGGAATATTCACTAGCTAAAATTTGGCATAAATCATTTGGTTCCCAATGGCCAATATCCAACAAAGTGTTTCTGCTGCTTCATGCAACCTACAGATCTGTCCTAGAGGACTGAGGAACTCTTGGCATCCCAGACAACTTTGGGGTGGGGGGAAAGGGAGCTCCAAAACTGTTGTTAGTGTTGAATTTAGTCCACTGCTTGCAATCAATAGAGATGAGCTGGGGTGGACCCATGTTCCTTCAAGAAGAAGGAAAAGAAAAGATTCAATTCTACCTCTTTGTTTAGATGTGGCACTGGTATGGCTATGGCATTTGGTCCACATTGGAAGTTGCTGTTGATGTTCCAGGATGTTGTTATGCTTTGAGTGTAGAATTAAGAGTGTGGAAGATCAGGGTATGAGTACCCATGGAAACCCACTGTGTAGACCTTGGGAAAATCACATTCTCTTCTTCTAAGATTAAGGCAACAGCATACTTCCTCTGAAAAAAACTTATCAAAACAAGATTTAGTCCAACACTCAGACAACATGAAGGTGCATAACAACATGAACATCAATAGTTGTGCACTATTGGATCTTAGGTCCTTTCCTCAGGAGATTGTTGTCCCACCATGGGGATGGGAGGAGGACAGGATGACGGTTACACATGAAGTCATCACAGCATCATCCTTCTCCCATTCCTCAGGCGGTGCAATCATGGAGTAAATCATTGATGGGTTTTCCCAATCAATGACCTGTGATCGTGCCACCACCACAGACTTACCTGGTGTGTGGAGGATCCAGAAGTGCAATGGTCATGCTTCCTGCCCTAGTGCGGCATGTGAAAGTACCCAGCTGTGCTGCAGAAAGAAGAGGCAGGGCCATCATGCTTCCTTCATCACAGAGGCAGCTGGTGCAGAAGGGAGCACTCCTGTGGCACTCCTCTCCCAGAAGAGTCACTGCTGGGATCCCCACAGGAGGACATTGGAAGAAGGTAGGGTGTGGACAAGGCCTTAGTGTTAAACACCTTTTAAGTCTAGTGATTCTAGTTGGGAGAATTAAATATCTGAAATTATTTGGATGAACAATACAACCCTGTGCATTTTAACCCAACAATAAGTCCTACTATATTCAATGGAGCTTACAGTGAGGTAATGCAGTTTTAGGTCCCTTGCTTCAATGATATTATTTTATTTATTTATAGCATTTGTATCCTATTATTGCAAAAAAAATAAAATAATGCTCAAGGTCATTTAGAACCAGCATTTAAAAACAAGATAAGCAATACAAATTGCCATCTGTTCAAGACTCCACAGACTATGTCTTACCGCTTTTTCCTCTAGCCATTTTATAGTACAGCAGTAAGTGAAGCTTGAATTCTGCATCCATAAATACATGCTCTTAGTTGCAAGTCCTCTCATCCCAAAATCAGAGCACAGAAAGTTTCTTTAAAGATGAATTTATACAATGACATGCTGAAGCCATCCAAAAGGAAGTGGCAGAACAATGCTCTGAGTTACAGAGAATCATCCTATCACTGGTCAGTTATGAATGACTTCAGCATGCCATTTATTTATTATTCTTAAAAGCAACTTGTCAAGCTCAGCTAAAAAAAAACAGTTTGAAGTTTCCAAACAGCCAAGAAAACCCTACCACCTCAACATTCTGTTTCACATTTATCTGTGCTTGAATTCTGACCTCTGTTTAAGCTAAGCAACATAATAGATCTATTGACTGTTGCATGTAAAAATACTACATTTTAAAACTTGCCAAGCTACTGGTATATAAAAATGGTAGTGCACATGCTGGTAACCTCAAGGCTTGACCTTTCTGCAATGCACTGTACATTGGGCTACCTCTATACCAAGTTCAGTTAGTGTAAAACATGGAAGCTGGATTGGCTGGGGTGCATTTAGAAATGATCATATTACCCTTATATTGAAATCACTCCACTGGCTGCCAATTAGTTTCCAGGCACGGTATAAAGTTCTGGTTATTGATCTTTAAAGCCCTACATGGTTTGGGTCCAGGTTACCTATACAATCATCTTTTTCCCACTACAGATAGTCAGGTCTTCTGGGGGCCATCTACTTCAACCAGCCAGGACCAGGCTGGCAATGCTTAACCAGAGATCTTTTTCTTCAGCTGCCCCCAAACTGTGGAGTGACCTTGCTTGCAAGAGATTCAACAGCTGGATATGCTGAGTTTAAAACAGCATTAAAAACCAATATTTTCCAGCAGGCCTATCCAGACAGTTTCTAAATTATGAATTGATTAATTTTAATATGTATGCTTTTAAACTGATATCAATACTCTTTTAACTAATTATGCATTTTGAATTGGTGTTCATGTTTTTCGTGTTGTGTATCTATTTGTTATGGTATTTTAATTTATTGTTCTCCAACTCAAGCCATAGGGAGAGGATGGTAAGAAGAAATTATTATTATTATTATTATTATTATTATTATTCAGAATTTCCACTTTCCAGGAGTACACGGGCAACCAGAACATGACTTGGTGGCCCCTTGCAGCTGAGCAGTTGTTGAAAAAAACACTATCATTAGGAGTTTCCAAGCTGCTACCTCACAGCCATGGCAAGGAATCACACAAGGAGGTAAAAGATACCTTTTTCTGTAATGCCCCTCATAACCAGAGTTTTTTGTGGCATGTGTCACCCGCAGAATTATGGCCTTAAGCTGCATTGCTACCTGCCACTACTTTGCCAATCGGCATCTAGGAGGGCACTATTTCTTATTTCTGAACATGAGTGCTATTGCCGTACTCATTGCAGTACTTCATAAAAGAGATTAAAAGGGTTATACACAAAATAGCATGGGACTATCTGGTGTACAATGGATACAGACATAGGTATGCTGCCTTTTAAATTAGTTCATTATACAGTGATAATATTATGGCATACCAAACTGTTTACTAATTCAGAGCTGGATACTTATTTATTGTTGGTATCCATCTTCAGTTCCCTTATTACCAGTACCATTAAAACATCATAAAACTGGGAAGAATTGCTATGCTTTAATATACCCCTTCATTAGTGAACATTATCCATCTGACACATTTTGTAAACACCAGAGCTTCATTGTACGGTTCATCCAAGATGATTCAAACCTCCCCCCACCAAAGAAGAAGAAGGAGGAGGAGGAGGAGGAGGAGGAGGAGGAAAGAAAGAGCTGCCAATATTAATACATTTATATCATGTGATTCTGATATTTTTGTGTGAGATGTAGATCAATCAATCAGAGAGAGAGAGAGAGAGCATAGCAAATATTTTCCTTCAGAAAGTTCCTCATTGAATTTCAATTACAGTCCCTTAAATTCATTAACTTATTAAAAATGCAGTTGTTCATTTTGCTTATTGAATATAAAATAGTGTCTCTGTATGAATGTTTCTCTTTGCAACAGCTAAATTTAAGCTGTTCATATATTACTTGAATATTTTTACAAGCAAGACCCAGAGTGTCTTTTGTTTAATCAAGAAATCTTTAAAACAGGCACAATCCAGGAAATCTGTCTGCATGGTAAGGGTTTAGACATGGTAGTGAGATCAAATCCAAGCTACACGTTCTTCCGCCATTATGGAGGATGAAGCTTTAGAGCAGGAGCTTACCACAGGGAGGAAAAGGAAAGATGACCATTTGCTATGGAAGGGAAAGCTTTCTTATGTGATGGCTCTTCCTTAATCTTGAAATTTGACCCTGGACAGGGAGTGTAATAGCTCTTGGTATGACCAATACAGTAACAAGGAAAACAAAAAGATATGTTTTTTTAATATGCATTTTTTTTACCATTCTGTCTCTCTTTATTAGAATTACTAATAAGCATAACCGTAGATTTCTTAGCATCATTATATTTCTTATTGCTAAAAAAAAATCCATAAATGTCTCCCAGTCTTTCAAACAAATCTTCAGCGGGTTTATCTTTCTTTTCTTTTTTTTAACATACATGTAATTCATTTCTGTTTGCTTCAGCGTACAGTTATTGACATATTTACATTTTTTCACAGAAATGTTTGCATATTTTCACCTCATACATACATATATAATATTATTTATTACATTTCCTTGACCTCCTAGTCCTCTCTGCCAGAATCTTGAAACGAAAAACTGATTTGAAGATTATGGACATAATTTCCTGTTTAGATAGACATATAATACAAAAAAGGAATCACTGGTTGTGATGCACATTTGTACCCCAAACACTGGGAGTTGTATGGTCCAAATCTAAGGTGAATTCCAGAACCTCTAATGCAGCATATTTAGAAATATTACCACTTCTGCACATAGAGCTCACAACACAGCAGAAGGTGTAGTACTAATTTATCTTAGGGGTTTTTTGTACATGAGAAAAAATATTTGTAATACAAACAATGAATCTGTGCAAAAACCCAGTGATTGTTGCAAAAATGCACTGTTTTCTGCACAAAATCATTTTTCCTTCACACAAAAGATTTCAATGAATATTTTTTCTTTTTTCAACAAGAAATCCTGATCTAAAAAATCTTTCAATGGTCAGATTTTCATATTTTCCCCCCAGTAGTTGAACTCCTCCTCCCACTGCATCTTCATATGTCAATGGGATGTCTTCTGTTTACTGAGGTCAAACCGAGGATTCCATAGGATGTTGAAAGTGGAATAATAACACTATAACAGTGTAGGGTGGAAAGACCCTCTGAGGACAAGACCATTTCCAAGCACCTGCTACAGATGTACTGTGCAGTGTAGGGATAAGATATCAAAATGAATTAGTTTGTTGGGAAACATTACAGGACAAATTGAATCAGTATTAAAAAAGAAATACTGTCCTTGAACTATAATGGGACATCTAAAATGCTGCAGAGCAGCTATTGCTATAAACTAATTTCTGGAGTAAAGCTGACAAGGAGCTAGAAGACTACTAATTTCAGCACACTTGTCCCTCAGGATGATGGGATAGATGTTTCAGGTTCCCAGATTATTGGCTTAGGGATGTAAAGAATACTTATAAATATGATCATAATCAAGAAGAAACATAAACAAAAAACCTTCTACATAAACAAAAAATGTTTAAGTAATTTTTTGTGTGTGTGCAGAAGAATCCATTTTTGCACAAATTAATTTTTTCACAGGAAATTCCTGAAACATGTGCAGGATGCATAAAAACTCCTATAATCTCACACTGCATACAGAAAACTTTTGAATGTCTTTGTTGCTGCATATGAGGACAAAATTAACCAAGATTTGCATCTCTGCTAGGAATATGATTGATTGAACGTATGAAAGATAGCTACCAGACATCTCTTAATCTATAGGAAAAAAATACACAGAGAAAGGACTGGTGAAGTGGGGCGGGGGAGGCGGAATTTGTAGCTGTTTGCACATTAAAGCCTGAAGATTCAGGTCCAAATGACAAAAATGGAGTGCTTGGTACTAGAAAAGAACACAGATATAATAGGAATATGCAACAGACAAACCAAACAAAACTGGGTTATAGGGATAAGGCCATTTCCACCTTACACTGTTCTAGTGCTATTATTCCAATTTCAACATCCTATGGAATTCTGGGGTTTGCAGTTTAAGGAGAGGCATCAAGACTTCTCAGCCAGAGAGCTCTTTGGCCTCAGTAAACTACAAATGCCAGAAATCCAGAGGATGTTGAAAGTAGAATAATAGCACTATAACAGTATAGGGTAGAATGGTCTAAAAAAGCCTATTGCAGTGTTGCACAATGCATTTGGCCTCAAAGTCTGTTTTTGGTTACAAGGCTAGAAGCCATACATCAATGTGTTCACATGTTATGCAAAGAAAGAGAGAGAGAGAGAGAGAGATCAACATACTTATTCTCCTGTACGTACTCAGTGTTTTGATACTCCTTGCAATCTTATTAAATTCCCTCTTTTGCCTACTGCTTCTATCAGTAGCTAAACAGTATTCCCCACATTGCAGCTGGCCTGATAAGTGGGGTTGCACAGAAGATGATGTGGGATCCCTCTGGCTTCTATGGCTATAGAGGGAGCAGCAGAGGGCCCCATAGCTGTAGGTTGGCCATTTACTATTTTTTATTTATTTACAATATTTGTTTGCTACCTTTCTCCAGGCGTGAGATCCAAGGTGGCTTCCAGAGATAAGTTAAAATATTAAAAACAGTTAAAACCAATTAAAAACATTAAAACATATAGGAGCATAAAAACCTGAAACAGTATTTGCTGGACAACAGGTGAATAGATAAAGCTCCCCAGCTTACACAAAAACTTGTTTAAAAGGAAATGTTTCTGCCTGCCGGTGAAAGGAAAACAGGGAGGGGGCCTGTCTAGCCTACTGTGGAAGGAGTAGCCACTTGGGAAGGCTCTCTCCCATGTCCTCACCAGGCGACTGAGAGAAAGCCTTTCTCAGCTGATCTTAGGGCTTTAGCCAGTTTGTGCAGGGAAATACAGTCTTTCAGACAGCCTGGACCTAAGAGCTTTGTAGGTCATAAGCAGCACTTTGAATTATGCCCAGAAATGAATAGGCAGCCAGTGAAGCTGTTTTAGCAAGGGAGTTATATGCTCCCTGTAACTGGCCCCAGTCAGCATTCTAGCTGCTGCTTTTTGTATTCACTGAATTTTCTGAACAGTTTCCAGTTGCCCATTTGCCCATGTTTGACACATTGGGTGTAATATTGCTCTATATGTTGTAATTATTATCATTTATTTATTTCATGTCACTATGTACATGGCTCTTTACAAGTAAAGCAACCAAAAGTAGTGGGTCCTGCCAAAGGCATGCAATCTAAAATATTGTATGTACACACACGAACACAAAGGGAAGGAAGGAATAGTAAAGGTATAGCATTCAATTGTAAAACAAATTATCCAGGCAAGATTCCAAAAACACAATATAATATCAAATGAACTGTCAAGTACATGTGATCAAACTACACAAAATTATAAGACAACATTAAACTAAATTCCAAAACCTTTTGAAAACAAGAATGTATTTAACTGAGATTTTAAAACAATATGAGAAGGATTAGTCCTCAAATGATCAGCAAAGCATCTGTCATTGTGGGAATAAAATTCATAGAAGAGGAGAAGGGATGCTTTTGATTACTGCAAGAATTGAAGAGGCATAGAGCAATCTTTTCCTGGTCCACACCAATGTGCCTGTTCACTTGTACTAAATCTTAAGACTGGGGGGAGGGGGAAAGAAATTAGGAAAGAAAAAATGCCCAAATTTCTAAATGCAATAAACAACTGCCTCTTAGAACAGTTGGTCATCTAATGGAATGATGACCCTTGCTTTAATCCAATGTGATACCCAGGATCTGGTCTGAGATGGTAGTGCTGTTCAACTCCTCGGGAAAAGTGACCTACAGTGCTATCAATTCAACATACCTGTAAATGGAAAGTAGTGTCAAAGTCCAGCAAGGTCAAATTTCATTTCGGAGAAAGAAACCCTCAAAATTGAAGGGATTAGCTAAGGAAGTTGAAAGGAAGAGTCTGTAGGGTCAAATCCCTTCCACTATAAAATTGTTATAATAGAAGCTCAATGGAAAGTTTATAGACACAAGCCTTGCAGCCAGAAGTCGTATGAAATGTCTACCACAGATTAGAAAAGCTATGAAGTTGAAGAGGATGACAGCTTAGTTAATGAGAAACGTCAAGGAAGCTTTAAGAGGTAAGAAAGAGGAAGTGTTTTCCAAGGGTGGAAAATAAAAGGCACAAAGTCTGGAAAAACAAAAAGGCAAAAACACTGATGTGCAGCACTTGAGCCCTTCAGGGGCAGCAACTAATCACTGGCAGTTTTTAAAAACAAGGTGAATAACAGCAACAATGAAAGTAGCATTATTTATTGCTATCTGTGTATTACACTTCCATCCTGAATTTCTACTAAAAAAAAATAACATGCAGGACATTTAACAATCATCATTTTAAAAAAAAGAAAATACAAAACAAATTGAAAACAAATCAAACATTAAGTTCACCACAGTAATCAAAATCATGGCCCAGAATCCCCAATGGCAATTATGATTGCATAAACTAGAGTTACACACTTCTGACTGTTACATATTCATGATCCTGCAGTCTCCACTTATGGGCAGCAGCCTGTTGATCAAGAAACAGTCCACCTTTTTATATGAGCTATCTCCAGCACAAGGAGGAAATTTGACAAGGGTCTCTCTTGTGCCCCTCACACCAGAAATCACTCATGAGAGGATGTGGGAACAGAAGTCAGATTCTTTCTGAGTGACAGAGGAACAGACTCTGTTCTTGAGCTACTTCTGGTAGGTGTGGAATCAGTGGTGGAGCTTGGAGTGTGTGGAGGGAGGAGGGGATGGGGCTATGGCACAGGGAGGTGCGGCCACTGTGCATGGGGGCAGGGCCGTGATGTGGGGGCAGGGCACACAGGGCATGGCTACAGGCCAGGACACCCCAAAAACATTGCCAACAGGGGCGAACAGCCTCCATCACACACCCCCGTCCCTATGTGACTGTGTGGAATGGAGTAGGCCCTTCCATGGTGCTTGCACATACCTATCTTCCAGACAGGATTCTAACCATGAATATTAGCATAATAAATATCACAAGGCCTGTTTGAAGAGATGCTTCCTACACTATACCTAAAAATGTTTTCATTGGGAACTGAGGGAAATGCAATCTTGTAACTAAAAAAATATAAAACCCTCTCTTATGAACCCTTTGAATGGGCCTCCATTTTAGCACAGCTGTTGGAGAGGTTAGTACAGAATGTAAGCATCTTGTAACACCTTCCATTTTACATTAGAAACAGCAAAAACAAAACAAAATAAATCTCAAATTACTTATGGTATACAATCAGCGATATGTATATTTTTATGTAGTTATTGTTGTTCATGATTTGTTCGTGTATTTTATAGACACAGACAACGCCATTAACATTTGCACAAAAGACTGTACATTATTTATAGAAATGTTTAGCATGCATCTCCCAAGATATCTCTTCTCCAGTCCAGAACATTGGCAGGAAGGAGAAAGCATTGTCCCTGAGTCTGACGTAGCGAAGCTCTCACCTTATGGTTCAGCACAAAGTCTTTTTCTCCTTTATCTGTTCTTATTTTAGACTTTCTCTGTCTTACATGATGCTTAATTTAGGGCCATTCAAAGATTTTTTTAAAATTTATCAGTATAGGTTTCTTTTTACTCCCTTCAAGTTTGATGCTCATGAATCCTTTACTGCCCTGTTCCTCCTCTTCTCTAGACATCATATAAATACGTGGAAATCTCACATTTTTCTTCTCCTTTGGTGTCAGCTTCTTTGTTGTGGTTCTCCTGTATCAAGCTGTCAGATCGAGGACTGCAGAGACACCCGGAGCACTGCTTGATAACACTGGGTGTCTGAGCCACTCGTCACTAAAGCAGACAGCTGAGCTGAGACACCTTTAGGGAACAATATGTGAAACAGGGGAGAGGCAGAGGAAGAAAGAAAATTTATTCTTTACAAGTACATGGCTGAAACCAGAGGTAAAATAGGACACTTTCTAGTACAGCAGGTACTGGAAGTATTGTAATACTTCTAATAGTCTATTTAGATGCAATTGATGATTCCTATCAGCTTTGCTATACAGTTGACACTGTTTTGAGAAATGACAGTACCTTTGTGGTATATGGACATTTAACATACTTATTGTGGTATAAGTTTTACATGGACCAAAGCCCACTTTGTCAAACTGTTATATCTCTTGGTATTTCCTGCATATGATGAAGTAGGCTCTGTCTGCAGATATTTATGCCTCAATAAATCTGCTAAACTTTAGAGTACCACAAAGGCTTGTTGTTGTTACAACACAGCTACCCTTCTGGAGTTTGTTGTTTTGAAATCTTAAATTATTTTAACCTCCTGTAATCACTTCTGTCCAGTTTTAGATGTCCTTTAAAAAATATATCAGTTTCAACAGCCTGGTTGGAAAAATTGATAATTTTTATTAAGCTATTTCTTTAATTCCCCCCCACCCCAAGTGCAGAATGAGTCTCCACTCCTGTAAGTCCCACAGTCACGTGTACAAGCCACAGCTGTGATGATTGTTGCTCACTTCCATATGTCTACCTCCATTCTTGATGATTCTTCTCTGAGCCTGCGGCAAACAGCAACACACACCATGCCTTAATTTGTGGCATGGGAGATTTGCTTGCAGTGCAATCTTTCAAATTGCTAGCATGGAACGTTCAGCACCTGCTACTACCCTGAGCTTGGAGGTTTCTAATCCTGCAAATTGGAGTGAGAAGTGAGAGGTGATTAGATGTTCAGCTAAGGATGTAATAAAGGCATTTGAGCCTGCAAACTTTTCTATGGTTTTCCTCACTTCTAGTCCAAGGGGAGAATATAGGGATTTGGAGGCTTTCCTGATGTGTGAAATATGTTAGTTTTACTCCAGAGCAGCAAATCCACTCTGCGTCCAGCAGTGGCAGAACTCATGTTCAACTCAGAGCAATTGCGGGAGGAGGAACAATAAAATCCACAGTGGGATGTCTACCCTCACAGCAGTGGATCTACTGGCTGTCCCAATTCCCTCAACAGAGCTGATGAGTTTCCTCCACTTCTTATTCTTGTCTGTGCAGGAAGGGCATAAAGCATGCAGATACACATGGAAGAGACAAAATTACTCAGTGAAAAATAGGCAGTAAGCCACTTTGACTCCAGTTCAGAAGAAAACAGGATATAAAGCTAAATAAATAAATAAATGTGTATTGAATGGTGTAAATTGTGCCAATGTTCTGGACTGGATTGGAGAAACCTGCATGTGAGCCAGTTTGGAATATTATGTTTCATCATTCACAGCAATGTCCTCTGAAAAATCCCCATCTTCTATAGATTTTTCCGTACTGAGTTGACTATAGCAAACACTGTTGGAACTACAGTTGGCCCTCCACATTTGCTAGGGTTAGGGCTGCAGGACCCTTGCAAAAGTAGAAATACTGTAAATATAAAAAAATGTATGTGTGTGTCTGTGTGTAGGAAGGAGGCAAGGCATGGTAGGCAGAGCCAGCACCCAGGAGAGATTGTCATGAAGACCCTATACTTCCTCTCTCTCATCCATCTCCCTCCTTGGGTGTCAGGTGGTATCAGGAAAGGGTTTGTGGTCCTGAGAAATAGGGCTGTGAGCAACCCTTAGCTGTCTAGGAAGTAGCTGATGGTGGAGAAGGAGCACCAGAGGCGGGTTTTTAAAGGCCTCCACAGCCTGATCAGAACCACCAAGAGGGAAGGCTCCCGCATGTGGAAGAGGGGTAGGAGTTGAAGAAGCTCACAAACACCGTAATCAAATCTGTGAAAGCTAAACCTGCACATGTGGGAAGTTGACTATGTTTCTAATCTTCTTGCTTTGCTTACATACTTCTTTGAATATCTACTGCTAAATTCAAATACATTGTTCCTTTGTTTAATAGTTTTTCCCAGCATTCCTTGTCATTTAATATCAATGTCTATTATTACAATGTACAATGCTGCCTTCTTTTTAAAAAGTGCAGATTGTAGAATATGCATTTTCAGAGTATTTAAAGATTCAGCAGTGAATAAGGCTATACTTTAGCAACCAGGAACATTGATTCATAGATTTGTTGTTAAAAAGGTGCAACTTTCTTGATTCTAGCTGAAAAGGCTTGGCCTAAACATGGGTTTGGATCCAAGCACCAGTCAATCTGCCTGCTGTCTAATATAAGCCAACTCAGCCAGATCTCCTGCTGGGTATATCCAGAAAGACAGATGCAGGAATCCAAATGGGCAGAAACTACTGCATGGCTCCCCTGATGTTTGACCTGAGGAAGGTCTACCTGCCTCTAAGCTGGATATGACCCCAGTTACCCACACCATGAGAGAACCATAACAGAATCCACTACTTGGTCTTGATAGCCAGTTGTCTGTCACCCATCCAAATGGAGCCAGGTCTCATACTAAAATAGACAAAAGTTCCAACTCCATAAACCATGAGCAAATGGGGTGGGCATATGGGGGCAAAGCTCCTGAGCAAACTTTGGGCCTGTTTTATGTAGCCAGGTGTAAGGCCAGTGTGAAGTTTCCACTTGACTTAATTTGATCCCACCCAAAAGCCAACTAGATTCCTTTGATTGGCCAGATTTCCCATCTTTCCCAGAGTCCACAAAAATCATATGGACTTCTGGGAAGAAGAAGAAGCAGGCTGTTACACTGAGGAAGATGGCACCCATTGTATTTTGCCAGCCATGTCTCCCAGCTATTTTCCTGGTTTCATAATAAGCAGAAGACATAGAGGTGCTCATGGAGAATAATCAGAGATACTATGGCCCTTTTCGCACTAGGCTTTTTGCGCGAGCGGGGGCGGGCGGCTTGCGGGAAAAGCCTAGTTCGGGAGCCTGCCGGTTCCCCGCTGGTTCCTTCCGCAGTCGAAGGAACCAGCTGGGAAACGGCACCGTCCCGGAGGCGGCGGCGGCTCGCGAGTCCATCCCCACCCCCGCGCGCGCAAGAAAGGAGCCCGTCGCTCCTGGCGCGCACGGGGGGGCGGGCGCGACTGTCGCTCGCTCCTGGCGTGCGCGGGGGGCTGCTCGCGACAGCCTCCCAATCGCGCGCGCGCGCACGGGGGGGCGGGCACAACTGTCCCTCGCTCCTGGCGCGAGGGACAGTCGCGCCCGCCCCCCGCGCGCGCCAGGAGCGAGCGACAGTCGCGCCCGCCCCCCCGCGCGCGCGCACGCAAAGCGGGAGGCTGTCGCGAGCAGCCCCCCGCCCGTGCGAAGCAGAATGCTCTCGCATCTGCCGCGCTAGCTCCCCGCCCCGCCCCTTCCTTCCACACGGGCGGAGGGAGGGAAGCGCGACCCGGCCGCCTCCCCGACGCACCGCACTACAGGTGAGTGCGTGTGGGCGCTGGGAGCGTAGCGCGAGCGCGGGGTGATTTTCGCTTGAAAGCGAAAATCAAAAACCCCGCGCCCGCGCCGCTGCAGCCCCGTGAGAGCGCCGGAAGTGGGAGTGCGTCGTGCGGAGCGACGCTCCCACTCCCGCACGGCTCACGGGGCTATTTCGCTCAGGAAAGCCTGTGCGAAAAGGTCCTATGAATTGTAAGGAGATAGGGGACTACTTATGCTGTATGGTGAGACTCCAATGTGATTTTTAAAAAGAATCAATTTATTACAACAACTGTTTTCGGTTGTCCTTGTGAGGGACCAGACAAATCTTTGGCAAGCCACCTTTTAAGCTTTAGAGGCCAATGGAGATATAAGCCATTTCTGCCCTACACTGTTATAGTGCTATTATTCCACTTTCAACATCCTGTGCAGTTCTGGGGTTTGTAATTTAATGAGGCAAAAAAGCTCTCTAGCTAAGAATTCTAAATGCCTCTACCTAAACTGCAAACCCCAGGTTTCCATAGGATGTTGAAAGTGGAATAATAGCGCTATAACAGTGTACGGCTGAAATGGCCATATAGTTATATACACCTTTTAATGAAACCTACTTTCTGGTGTTTGATTCATGGCTATATCTTACTTCAGCTATGTAGCTCTTTAACTGTAGGAACACTTCTGTGGGAAAACATTATTTCAACTGACATTGGAACTATTAACCATTTTGATAAGTAAAGGTGGGGTGGAGTAAGCTTTCCTGAAGTATTTTAACATTTAATCTAAAATTATCTCCACATTTTACCTTTGAGCAAAATTTCAAAATGAACATGAGTCAAATACATTAGGAATTTTCTGGAAATCTAAACTTGTTTGCTAATGTGGTCAATCTGGTTAGTGAGATTTATCATATTTATAACAGTAGTCTAAAACCTCAAGTTACTTGTTACTTTAAAGAAACCCCACTGTCTTTAATGATACAAGTAAGGAATGCAGCCATGAGGAATGGAATGTGCAATCTGTTTAAAATGCATGAAAATGGTGAACACTGCTGCACTTTAATGTACCTGCAACATATATTCAATTGAGTATTTCAGAGGCTCAGCTCAAATTACTTGGATGAGATTGAAGCTCAATTGTCCTTGTAACATAAGACAAACACAAGGCCTATTCTTCTTATCACCTAAAAAGAACTGCATGTGAATAGCAAATCAGCTGCACAAAGGCAATGAGATAAAAGAGGAAATAAATAAGCTGCAACAAAAATTTCAAGCAGTAAAAAGTTCTCAGATGGGCAGTGAAGATGCCAAAGAATCATTTTTCTTTCTATTAGAGGATGGGTTGTAGGTTGGAAAGAACAGCATCTTTCTCTGGTACATCATCCTATATACATGCTAAAGATGCCTGTTCTGAATCTGGAAAAGCACAACACTAAGTTAGGTCATTTGAAGTTCATCCAAAATTCCCTAATACCCTACCACCACAAACTGTTTTTAAACAGCCAGGGAGTGGGGAGATGAATTCCTAACATAGCACCTAGCATCCTATTGACACTATGTACAGTGAGCCCTCCGCTTTTGCTTGGGCTAGGGGTGCAAGAATCCAGAAAAAGTAGAAAACCATGAATAAAAATAAAAATAAAAACAAAATAAAAATCGAGGACACTTTTTTTTCTTGCCTGAGAACACTTCTTTTGGAATCTCTGGGTCTCCAGTGCAATTCTACAGTCAGCTTCCACCAGAAGTGGACATAGAGTCTTGCTGGATGACCTAGCAATGCCTAGAGAATTGTTCTGTTTAGAAATCTCTAGGTCTTCCAGCGTAGCTGCATCACAACTACTGGCAGAATCTAATCATAGAATCACACAAGAGGATCATCAGTCTTCTCAATGGCCAATTTTCTCAATTCTGCAGCAACAAATAAAGCTCTACAACTCAAAACAGGAGAGTGAACAGATTTGGGACATGTAGCAAATAAAAAATGACACCCAAGTCATGGATAAACCTATTCAGCTGTCCACTTTCTGAAAGTCTATTCCAAAATGAAGCAATTTAAATGCTGCACAGGAAATTGAGCATCCTATAGGCAAGATTTCATCAACATAAAGGAAAGGATCAAATGAGAAAACTAAATGTTCAGAATCCCCAGAACAGACCAGAAGAAGGTGCAAGCAGGACATGATATCAAATTTGCCCTAAAGTACCTGATAATCTGAATGGTGATTTCAAAAGACATATAATTCACTGTGTACAAATGTTTGGCACTAATTCATTTACTCAATGTCCAGCTGGGAGAGGAAGATTATGGACAAGCCTGAATTCATCAGATTCCTTTGGGATAATGCCTAATGGAGACAACCAGTGATTTGGAAGGCATGGTGTCCTGCAAATCATTAAATCCTACCAACTCTCTCCTCAGCACCAAAAAGCCTCTATAACCCAACAGAGAAATCCTTAGTAACTAGCCCATTGTATGCAACAGAGGATTGATGAAATCAAATTAAAGATGATATTAAATGTCATGGCCAGAATCTGGAAAGAAAGTTAGCATCTGTGCCTATGGTACAAGATAAAGCAGCCTTTACTCCCTCTCAAGATCCTGTGAGAATTTCAACTGTGGGCAGCTGCTGAAGCTAAATTGCTCCCAGAAAACCCAAACATAAAAACACAGACATTTGTTAAATGTTATAATATTACTTAATAGCACTCTCTGAGCTCACATGAGAGGCAAAATGGCAGGCACAAGTTCCAAAATGTCAGGTACAGCCAATGTTCCACAAACAACAGCTTTGTATATTCCCTTCTGCTATCAAAAAGCATGATAGGAGGAGAGCTGAGAATATAAGGCTTTATCTACACCACCTATTACTGCCTTAGGGGAGTGTGTCTGTGCTTTACTTCTCACAGTGCCATGCCATATCTCTCTCTTCTGAACTATAAATCCTTGAGATCTAGGCCCTTTCTGCAGGACATCACTCTCGCACTTCATCCTATCAATCCTGGACGCACCTCTGCTGGGATGAGAATGTGTCCCCAGTGCTCCCCTCTGCACCTGACTGGTTGCCTGTGGAAGGGAGCACAAGGGACACTCCTCTTCCTTCTGCCAGTCTTCTTCCCATGCTGTAGAAGGGAAGGAAGCATTTGATCACACTTCTGGCCCTTCTGCATGGTTGGCAGTGACAGAAGCCTTGTGTGATCGGGGACCATTGACAGGGTTTCCATCATAATATACCCTGCAATCACACTGGCTGGCAACACAAGCATGGCAAGACCACAATGACATCATGCAGAAGCATCATTGCAGTCCCACTCTTCTCGCTTCCCCATGCCAGACACTACTCTTCTGCAGAAAGGGTCCCAGTCCCAATTCATGAAGTCTTCTATTGTTGTTCACAAAAAAGACCACTCTAAATTCTCCCCTTATCTCACATCTTTGCAGTCAAATTGTGGGGTTATTCCCCAATTAAATCCAACTACTAAAATAAGTCAGGATTACCTTGGAAGGAAATTGGGTAGCCTAAAGGAAGAAAGTGAAACAGCTTTACATCTGTTTTAGGATTTATTTTCAGTAGAGAAAAGAAAGGCCTTAAATTAAGTAATGGACAATATAGCCAATCCTACTGATTTATTGCCTTAGTTAGTGCTTAATTTTCATATCATTACAATATTGGCCTCATTTATACAATCTGTACATTGTTCATCATGACCTCCACATAAAATCTTTCCAAATCTGTTTATATTCAATATTGATGCAGTGCACATACATTTTATGTAAATTTATATGAAAGAACTAACTAACCCTTGGCTGCTAATGATAATTTTCATTCACTTGGTGTTCCAAATAAATTTTTTTAAACAGAAATGTTGCAGAGCTTAAGAGCTGATAGTAGCTATTATTAAAGCTAAGGAATACCTTTGCTATAAAAGCTAGAATAAGATAAATTTAAAATACAGATAAAATATGTAACTTAGACACAAGGAAAAGAACATTGTACACTAGGACTAGAGATTATGTAGTCCTCCAGATGTTGTTGGTTTGCAACTGACAACATCCTTCACCTTAGGCTATCTGGCTAGGGCAGAAGTTCTATGACATCTGGAAGGTCTCTTGTAGACATGCATACATGTATACATAACCAATTAATTCTTAATCCATCTGTTGAAGAGAGTATCTCAGAGTCATTTATATTTCAGCCTATTTATGGTCTCCTTAGTTCACATGATTTTGAATGCTAATTGCAGTTGGAGTTGGGCTTTAGAAAATGTATGGGCTTACATCCAATGATCCTATCGTGAGAGCATACGTTCATACACAGGAAGGAGAGGAGATCACTTCCTTGTCTGCAGTTGCCCATGCACAAAAAAAGATCCTTTGGGAGATCATCTTAGAAGCTACAAGGCACTGCAAAATGGGAAGAGATGAAATGCTGTGCCTCATTAATTGCTCCCAAATGTTTGATCAAATTTTCACACATCAAGTAAAAGGAGGAGGAGGAAAGAGGGGCATATTTCTTCTCATTTCCCACACATAAGGATATCCAGTACCAAATGGAGGCATTACATTTTCTATGGTCTATAATAGGTTAGTGCTGCATCCTAAATATGAGCAGAAGAACCTTATATTCTGCATTGGCCAGACCCCACCTGAAATACAGAGTCCAGTTCTGGGCACCACAGTTCAGGAAGGATATTGACAAGCTGAAACATGTCAAGAGGAGGGTGACCAAAATGGTAGAAGGCCTGGAAAGCATGCCTGATAAGGAGCAGCTTAGGGAGCTAGGTATATTTAGCCTGGAGAAGAGAACGTTAAGGGCTGACATGATAGCTATGTTTAAATATTTGAAGGGATATCATATGGAGGATGGATCAAACCTGTTTTCTGCTGCTCCAGGGACTAGGACAAGGAGCAATGGCTTCAGAATTCAGGAAAAGGAATTCCATCTAAACATTAAGAAGAACTTCCTGATAGTAAGAGCACTTCAACAGTGGAATATGCTGCCTTGGAGTGTGATGGAGTCTCCTTCTTTGGAGGTTTTTAAACAAAGGTTGAATGGCCATCTGTCAGGAAGGCTTTGATGGTGTCCTCTTGCATGGCAAGGGATTGGGCTCAATGGTCTCTTCCAACTCTATGGTTCTAGGATAGGATGGCAGGTGAAAACTTTCTCATTCAGTCAGTCTTTTAGGGACTGATGGATATTTTATGGTATGCTGCTTTGTTGGTTTTTATATTGACTTTTAACGAATTTTAACTTGTTTAACTTTTTTTAAATAGCATATATTCTAAACTAATTTTTTTTAAAAAATTAAATCTGTACTTGTTTTAATAATTTGTAAGCTGCATCGATTCTTAGTATGGGAGAAAAGATGGTATATAAATGAATAGGAAAAAGGAACAACAAGAAGAGGGGGATGAGGAGGACCTCTGGATTCAAACCATCTGTGACCTCTCTAATGGCAATGAAGAAAATCTGTGGATTCCAGTATGATCTATGCTGAGCCTTTCATCCTGGACTAGCATGCAGACCAAACACCAAGGCCTTTTCTGCATGGCAGTGTTTTCTCACATTATCCTGTCACAATCCTGGCAGCACCTCTGCTGGGATGGGAGTGTGTCCCCAACACTCCTTTCTGCATGTGACTGGCTGCCTGCAGAAGGGAGTGTGAGGGACATGCTCCATCCTTCTGGACTGCAGCTGGCCTTCTTTCCATGCTGTAATAGGGGAGGAAGCACATAGATTGTGCTTCTGGCCCTTTTGCATGGCCAGCGGCAACAGAGGCTTCCTGAAACTTGGGGGGGGGGTCATTGATGGAGTTTCTCCCTCAATGATATAGCCTACGATCCTGCCTGCTGGTGACGCAAAAAGGGCGTGACCGCGACAACATCATGTGGAAGCATCATTGCAGTCCCATTCTTCTTGCAGCCCCATGCTGGGACTCTGTCATCATTCAGAAAGGGCCCGAATTTACCAGCTTTTCAGCTTGTCATACATGCCAATGCCACTCACAATGTATTAAAGTATATTTATAAATATTATTATGAAATGAAATATGTTTTGATATGCATTGCAGAAATACATGGAAACATTTCTCCACACACAAACACATTCAGAAATAGAATGGACTTATCCGTTCACATAAAATGGAACAGCAATAGAGAGGTTTGTCTATCCCTTGGAACAAAATTGAAGAGTTCAAGAAAAGTGTTCAAGAGCTTTTTTGGACACCAGTCAAATCAATTTTTATAAATTGAACGCTTGATAATTACAGTAGGCAAACAAGAGTCACAAGAGAACTCAAATAATTTCTAAAGTATTACTCTTTGAAAGGAGTTTCAAAAATGTGCTGTCTGTTTAGAAGTTGATCCTTCCTCTCATGGAGAGAGCATCTATAGGGGTCATCCCAGGCCAGGTACATAAGGTACACATTCAGGCAAAGATTATAGAGCATTATGGGAAATCAGACATCCATAGATGTCTACACTTTCATTAACATCACTTCTTTTTGTTGTTGATATAAATTACTGGAACACTGAAAGGAGCAAAACTATTGAAGGAAATGAAGCTTTGCTGAGTCCTCTGGAAGTCATCCTCTGCTGCATCCACACTAAAAACACAGGAGATTTGTACGGATGTGGTGGATGTGGGTGGGTGGATGTGGAAATGGGCAATACAGTGATTCATATATGTGTTTTTAAGCCACCTTTCTAGACAATAATATTGCAATAATTATAAAATATAATAAAACACAACTACCTCATTTTAAGCACCATAAACAATATGTAAAATAAAGGGGGGAGAGAAAAAGCAGTGTCCCTTAAAAGGTTTCCCTACCATACATCCTTACCTAAATTTATGAATATATTCCCCATTTGTGTAAAGACACACACATACACACCCTTCACTCCTCATAAAGTGACAGATATAGTGGATACAAAATGCAGTTAGGAGGAATCAAAATGGTACTTTAGCTCCCAAATGAATCAATGTGCCCCCCAAGTAGCATCCCATATGCCATGCACCTGTCCCAAGCACTTGAACTCTAAAGCCTGCCTTGCTGAAGACAGAAATTTGACTTGGGTTAATTTTTTTTTTCTTTTTTTGGTGTTCTCAAGTCACCTCATTTTCATAACTTGGTGCTTCTGTGCAGAGATTATCAAATGTCAAATGCAAATATAAAATGGATCGGCACAGCGTAAAAGCTTCTTCACTGGCACTGAAAAGAGTATTCCCTTTAAATGTTAATGAAACTGTTGTAATTACTCAACCTACCAAAACAACTCTGAAGCCAGAGTTCACAGCTGTAGCCCATTACTTGTAAATTACTGGCACAGGCATTGTGTCAGTGGAGAGACAGAGATGTCTGAGGAAATTTCCTGAATAAGCACTGCTTTAAACCAATGGGTGGAGGATATTAAAGGAAATGAATTAATTTGTTGGGCATGTCATTGAATGGAATGCTTCCCCCCCACACCCAGTCAAAATAAGCTCTTTTTCTGTAGACAAAGCCAATACAAACTGCTGACTATGACAGAACACAATGCAGTAAATGAATTTTTCCCTCAATGCATACCTGTCTCATTAACAGTGCAATCTTATGCGCCCTTACTTGGAAGTAAATCTTGTAGAACTCAGTGGGATATTTCAGGGTAAACTTCCATAAATCTGCACTCCAGTATCAAGAATTCCTGCATTTATTTTTCTCCTTCTTGACTTTTTTTCCCCCAAAATAAAGTGAACGAGACTTCAGGATAAACTATATAGTGAGATTTTATTTGGTTTGCTGTTGTCCTTTGATGAACAGGCTGTGCAGTCTTAAAAGGAAAATAGGTCACCTCATAAAGCTGGTTTATCAGGTCTCAGTCAAGATAAAATAACCATCGAAGCGCCATGTGAAAATACATGGGTAAGAAAGAAGTGATGTCTACATTAAGGAAAAGCGTTGGCACCTTGATTCTTTGATCTGCGAACTGTGACAGTCTTGAAGGCAACCGGAGTTGTTTCTCACTCTCCCAGTATGTCAGGAAAAAAAATTATCCCCAGAATAAAAACCTTAAAACTTAGCAGAGTGCTTTACAGGGTTAATAGATATAATGCTGCCGCTTGCATGTTTATACAGACTATGGGAGGAGTTAAGAGTCGGCACATAGGAAAGGTTGCGTCCGAGCATATGTGTGTGTCTCTCAGTCATTTTAGGCAGCTGGATACTGCGGCTACATCTCAGAAGATCAGTCTTGGAGCTGAACATGGAATTGGCAAATCCTCTTATTTCGCTTCCAGTTGACATTGAAGGTAGCCCAAGCCAAACTGGGACCTTTCTTTCATTTTCACGGAGGGTTGCTAGTCTTCCAGTTCATTCAGATTCAGGAATAAGCTTTCGCAAGCCGCCATGCTCCGTTGCATTGGAAATGTGCAAGTGGAAGAGGTCTCAAGGAGCTAGAATTCCTTCGCTGGGAAGATTAGTGGATGTCATCATGGGACTTCTTTATTATCTTTTTTCAAAAACTTGCTTTAAACAAATCTACATGAAGAAATTGGCACATCAATTCTGTAAGCTTTAGATCATTCCTAATTTGCCTATTTGTATAAGCAGCTCACATAGGTAATTTCATCTCTTATTGTTTTTGGTGTTTTGTTGTTGTTAGAAACACTTCAATTGTGTTAGAGAATATCCTTTATGTTGCTTTGTGCTGTATCAACTTAATCATCCCAGACAATAACTCACCTTTGAAAGGGGTTTACACCTTATTTAAGGTATTTTAGAGGGCAATATCTTCTGTGATAATACTTTTCTTCCAGTAAGTCTTTAAGCTATGCACTGCATGGGGTGTACCAGTCTTGTTATCTACCACTTTCTCCTTTTTTACTAAACTTTAATGGATATACCATTGAATGACAATTGTACCTCCAGGCACGGAAGTCTGAGAAAAAGGACCAAGGAAACTATTGTTTCCCTTCGATTGAAGATTGGAATGGTTTTTCCCAACATATTCTTTAGGACTGATTTGTACACTTTTCCTTTGATTATTATTTGACAGCATTAAAGCCATGCACCAAAGTAAATCAGAATTCAAGCTCAAAGAGAAAAGAATAGAACTATGATTAGGAAGCAAAATTAAGTTATTACGAGATACCGGTTCAATGCTTTGTTCAAAAGATTTAACAGTTTATAACAGTTCTACAACAAAAAGGTGAGTTCCGGAACACTTTGCACTGCCATCAATAGCAAAACTGCTAATGGTTACAGTAGGTGACAACTAAAAAGAGACAATATATAAAAAGCGGGTTATGAGAAAATTCCATTGTACTTCCCATTGGCTTCAAAGGACATGAAGGAAACAATCATACCAGGGTAAGAGAGTCCATGTAGATACTTAAGAAAAGAAGCTAATGAAACCATGTTTTCAATAAATTGTATATGTATTAATACTGCCATGACCAATTGTCTTAAGGACATCTGAGCATCCGTTTTCTCTATTCCAAATCTCAAAGTGCAAAGAATATTTCTTGGGAAGAGAAACCCCTTGAAACATATAGTTCATTATCACAGAGTACTGAGAAAACTTATCAGACATGTAAAGAAATGGTTACTGTAAATAGAAGATGATTTTATATTTGAGTTATAAAAAAATGGAACTGTGAATCAATTCAATGAATGTATTTCATTTTTAAAAAATGCTACAAGAAAAACAAATTAGCTTCCTGTTATTTGCATGAGTTTCTGATGAGTTGCATACAATTAAACTTATTCAGGTCACTCTGGGTTTACAGTACATCTGGAACAATGGTGCAGTGCTTCATTTCTGTGAATCAGTACCATAAAGTCTTAAGTTCATTTCAAATCTGTTGGGAAGAAGACTAAATGGAGACAATGAAGAATAGTGTATTATGGTTTCTTTCATTTCAGAAAATAGAAGAAATGCTCAAATAGAAAATCTATTCAACCTAAAAATAATTCCATGGCATATTACAGGAGTAGCTTGCATTCTAAAATCTACGCTCTGTGTAACAAAATCTTCCTAAGTTTCTCTAATGCTAAAGGATGGCTCTTCCTTCTTCCTTCTTTCATAGGACTTCATAGCAACAGAACATGGAACAATTAGGGTTAAGCAGTTGGTCAATTGCTGTGTGTGTGCGTGCCATGTTCAGCTTCCTGCTTATCGCATGATATACTATGCCTTCATTTAATGATTATTGCTCAGCCTATCTGTACCATAGCATTATAAAAATAACACCATGTGACTCATCAAGATAAGCTCCTGTTTCTTGGAAAAAAGATGGGACACAAATATGACAAAAGAAAAACATGTGTCCCGCAAATCAATGGTGCAGCTTAATCTGTTCACTAAAAAGCTCTGTACATTTAAGACAAGCCTGGTCAGATTGGCTACAATGAAGAAGTATCAAACATCTGAGTAGCTGGGGAAAGCCACATCCACCCTTCACTCAAATGGTGAGCCGCTAGGAAGGCTGTATCCAGGTGATATATAAAAGCATTCTTACTTATGTTTTTGTATTTTACGAGCCCAAAAGTGATGAAACATCTACTGAGAAAAGCACTTGTCCACTAACTGATCCTTCCCATTGCGAATGAAGCTTTTGTAATAAATTTCAATTGTCTACTGAAGCAATCTACCATAAGGTGCATTCATAGTCAGGTAGATAAGGTCATTCTCTCTTCAGGGCAAGGGAAGACCAACAATTTATGCTACATAAAATTTTATTATTTTCTCATTTCAATGTACCACAATTCTTGGGGTAACTGTCAGAAGTAGATTATAAACAGAGTTGCTGAAAGTTCTTAATTTGTATCTTATGAATATATTGAATGATCCTGATTATTTATACCAGCTCCACACTCTATTTAGGATAGGAACTGATTTTGTTTCCCTGGTCCTTACATAAGGGAATAGATGAATGCTTTTTGCCACTATTGGTTCACTTGGACTTCCCATTGCTTTTGATACTAATGACCATGGTGTCTTTCTGAACCATTTAAGATGGATACATAGTTGTCAAGGGCATGTTGGCCATTGAAACTGTGGTGCATCAAGGTTCTGATTTTTCACTTGGACTTCTCAATATCTACATGAAATAGCTGGGGAAGTATGTGGATAACAACCAGCTCTCCTTTCTTTTTACCATCTAACTGCAGTGAGGCAGCTGAAAGCCTGAACAGCTGTCTAAGGCCCATATTGGAATGGATAAGGTGCAGTAAGCTGAAACTTAAAATTGAAGAACTGTAAGCTGGAAAATCTATTAGATCTTGAACGAAATTTAGGTTTGACTCTGGATGGGGTCACACCCACTCTAAAGGCATGCAGTTGGGAATGCTTCTTGTTTGGCACTGTCTATGGAAGTGGAGGTGAAAATGGTTTCCAGGAATAGTTGTTTATCATCTTATCCAAGTTTGACAGCTACACCAATATGTACAGAACTCTTAAATAAAAGACATACTGAAATGCCTCACTATGGTTGTCACTATGGTGATGTATGTTTAGGGGGGAAAGTAAAGCTTCTTCACTGTTTTGTACCATGATGATCACACAGATTCTTTAGTCTTTTCCCTCCATGATCATTACAGTGATCAGGAAGTGAAAATAGAGCCACTGAATATTACTGTTTCACAGCTTTTAAATGGACAAATATATGCAATGTGCTTGTCTCAAAGGGAATCATAACATAGGCAACTCTTCATAGTGTGCCTAATTGTTTCATATCAGATGAAGATATGTGGTCATATTTATGGCTTAAAGTTTCTATCAGTTGAGAAGCTTGAGAGCTATTTAATTCATATACATCCTGCCTATTGCTCACAAACCTAAAGGCTGTGTTCTCACCTTATTCCAACTTACCTCTATAACAACTCTATGAAATGAACACTGTTTGAGCTTTATCTTATCAAATAAAGGTAAATACACAAGGATGGGAGCATGCTCCATTCCCTGTGACAACACTCACTATCTGAGGTGAAGGATAGTCTGAGGAGGAAAGCTCTATTGTGCATGGAGGCTCTGAATAGGATGAGGAAACCTGATTTTTCATGCAGAAGGAAGGCTCTCTTCTTCCAGCTTTTCACATGAGAAGAGCAAGGATGGGAGTAGGGCTCATGCATTACACTCTTTAGGTGATTAGTTTAAGTAGATAACATCACACCCTGAATGGGGCTTGTGATAGAGGCCCTTTCCACGTGGGGTTAAAAAAAGGTGTAGAGCGACCTCTGATGGAGGTCGTCTACACCATAACGTGGATTGGGGCGGACTACTTTTGGGTAGTTCCACACCCCAATCCGCGCAAGGGCGACCGGAAGTGGCGGCGGTGCATGCTTTTGGAAAACCACTTGTCTTGTGGTTTTAAAAAAACACGGGTGTGCAGCCCCGTGCAGCCCCATCGCAACGCCTGGTGAGGATTTGCAGGCACACGCAAGTGCGCGCCTGCAGACCCGCCGGGGGGCGGGCTTCTGGCTGGCGAGCTTCTCCGGTTGGCGGAGAGCCTCCACCAGCCAGAAGCCGCCATTTTGGATTCCACGGGACTCCGCAGGACGCCGCCGCATGTGGAGCAGCGAACTCGTGCTGCTCCACGTTGTGACAGCTCCAGGTAAGCTCCGTTTTGGCATGTTTTCAGGTGTGGCTTCCTCCGCGTGTGGAAAGGGCCAGAGTTCTTGAGATGTGGCTATCTGGAATGCCAGAGCAGCCGAAGGCACCCAGAGAGTAGCCCAGCCCAGTAGTGTGGAGGGGGAGCTGGTGGCTGAGGAAGAAAAAAGATATAAAGACAAACACTGATTGTCATTTGGCAGTCCTTCAGTGACATTTTTAGCCAGAAAGAACTGTGAAGTCAGTGGTGGAGCTTGAGGGTGAGAGAGTGGGAGTAGAGGGGGCCTATGGCACAAAGGGCGTGGCCACTGTGTACGAGGGTGTGGCTACAGTGGGGAGGATGGCCAGAGCATGTGGGGGTGTGGCTACGGGCTGAGATGCCCCAAACACATTGCTGCCCAGGGCAAACCAGCCTCCCCCCCATGCGACTGTGTGAAGTAAAGTCCCTCAGTCAGCTAGGGTGGGTGACTGCATGGGAAGGGTTTAATTTTCAGTGGAAGCCTAGCCCATTTCTGCCCTACACTGCTATAATGCTATTATTCCCCTTTCAACCCCCTGTGGAATTCTGGGGTTGGTAGTTTACTGAGGTCAAAGACCTCTCTGGCTGAGAATTCTAAATGCCCCTCCCTAAACTTCAAACCTCAATATTTCATAGGATGTTGAAAGTGGAATAATAGCATTATAGCAGCGTAGGACAGAAATGGTCCTAGTGAGAGGCAGAAGAGTAAATAAACCATCATAGAATCTGGTCAGAAAGTGTGACCTAGATTGGGAGTTGAGCCTTTGGTGAAAGTGTAACCAAGGGGTTATTTGTGATAACTTGTGCTTTCATGGGATTTTAAAGATATAACAGAACTGTCTAAAGTATTCTGAAGAACTGTATTAATTTTGACCTGCATATGAACTGCAATACTTTATTCTGCATGCTATCTTAATAAAAGTTGCAGTTCATTTTTATAAATACTGACTTGGTTGAGTGGTATACAGTATTTAAAGTAACACAGAAAACATGCTATCATGGAACTATAAAGAGGTTCTAAATAACCATTGAAAGGTCTCACCCTTTTACACAAAGGTGGTATTATAAGGGGAGAGGCAACACTGTGTAGAAAAAACAGGGTGCCTTACCAGATTGGGGAACTGCCATAGCAATGTGGGAGAGAAAGAAGTAAGGGCCTGTCACAGGGCTGTAGGTTAGCTGAAAGATAATGACTGGTTCAGTGATAAATCAGTGACAGGCCACCAGTGAGTTTCACAGTCAGACGGGGATTTAAACCTGGGCCTCCTCTGTCTAGTCTGGCAGGTTTATATGGTTGAATTCTTTACTGCTCCAACAATGTGTATAATGAAATCATGATCAGGAGGGCAGGGCATCACTTAGGAAATTCCCTATTAATAGTGTCAGCCCCTGCTGAAGTCACCAAGTACTGGGAGGTAGTGCAATGATATCTGTATATACAGTTCTCTTATCACTGACTTCCCTGTTGTTCCTTCCTCTCTAAGTGGGGTGCTGCAGTTTCCAGTAGTTTCAGCAGTTATTTTCTACCCTCCACAAAAACAATTTATTTTTAAAATGCTGTAATTAGATTAGAGCTGCCTTTATTGCAGCATCTGTAGGAAAATTAGAGTATGTGTCTTTGGACGAGTGAACAGGCTATTTAGCTTTATTTAATATGGACTAGTCCACTGGGATAATCAAATTTAATTTTATCTTTCATTGCACTGCGAATTCATATTCTACATCTTTAGGTCAAAATATACAGGGCTCTGTCATTGAAAACATTGTAATCTCACTTCTAGCATTGTGAATTAACCACTATATGCTTAAAAGTGTCCCTTGTGAATGTGGACATGCTTATGTAGATTATGCATGTGTGGCTATGAATATCAATGTGCTTCTGTTTGGGGCATAGGGATGTATGCCTCTTTCATATGTTTATGTCGGCACTTTAATTTGTGCTTGTCTCTTTTCATGCATGGCAGCTCCTCCATCAGAAATGGCTATCTTTAAAACATTCCTTTGTATGACACAACTACCTTTGGGCAGTATTTCACAGTATTTGTCATTCAGATTCTCTTCAAAATATCTTACTATTTTGTGAGGGTTAGAAATTACGCTTCTGAGCCTTTGAGGTAAAATAATGTTGGTGTTTATTCACAATTGCTTTTAAGAACTGTAAAGATCTGGGACTAATACTGGATATCTAAAAGGGGAAAGCACTGTTGAAAGAGACTGTGCTGTATTTTCTGCATTTCATTTCCACCTCATCTCACTGTTTGCACACACACTCCACACACACACACACACAGAGAGAGAGAGAGAGAGAGAGAGAGCCACCCACATGTATACATAAATCTGCCATCTTCATTCTAATACCTCATGCATTGGATTAAGACAAAGCAGACAGCAACCATGAAAGCATATAGTGTAATAAATTTGTTAGTCTTTAAGGTGGTATAATGTTTTTTGCTGCTTTTGCCCATTAGGTACCTATTTTATATGAATGTTTCATTATATAAGGCATGTTTTCTATAAAGCTATAATTTGACAGACATTGTATTATCCATTATAGCAAGGATATAACGCAGCCCTCCAACTGTTGACAAACTGCAGGTCCCCGCATTTCTGATCACTGGCTAAGAATACTGGGACATGCAGTCCACCAACTTATGGAGGGCCACATGATTTCAACTCCCCCATCACATTGTCTATTTTTAAAAATAGAATATTATTGTTCCTGCTGTGATAAAAAGAACCACCTTCTGTAGAATTGGAAGGTCTCCTCCAACCCAAGGCTGACTTCTGCCTTTGAATTTCCCCCAATCTCTCTTAATTACAAGCTGCCACCCACCAAATTACCCAAAGCTTCAGCAACACAGTGGGATGTTGCCCAGGAGTAGCTAATCTCTATGCTCAGAGATCCCTTTCTTTCCATCACCACCTCCTTCTGGATGAAAGAAATCCGATCTATACATGTGCCAGGGAACGCATGGAATGGAGAGAAAACAGAGAGGTTTTTACAGAAAAGTGTTTATTGTAAGGCATATGACATAAACAGGAGAAATATTATTCATGAGAGGCTCCTCCTCCCAGGTACGCTTAGTAGTTACAATAACAGATAGATTCCTCAGATCAGCCAAAACTTTCAAAATAACAGAAAAACATAATGCAGATAACAAGGTAAGATTCTAAGCTACCACATCAGTTGGTCATTTCTGAGATGATATGCTGGTATAGCCAGGAGACCGGTCTGTGGTCTATTTGCCACTGGCATATTTGCCCCTTTGATGATAGCCTTGGATGTTTCCCTTTGATGATAGCCCTACCTCATGGTGTCTCGAGGATTTGTATAACTTCTCCATTGAATCATCTCAAAGATTCTCATCTTTCTCCCCCTGATTGGGCAACTATCTCTCATGACCTATGATGCTAACCCCAGTAAAACCTTACTCTAGCAGTTCATTAACCCTTTATATGCCTGAAGGGAGAACTGTCTCCCTTAAGCACTGTTACCTGGATAATGGGAAACCCCATTATCACACCTTCAAACATAAAGGATATCATGTTCAGTATTATACTCATTATTAAATTATTGACAGTACCTATAATTTACAGTCTCTGTAAATTATGGCTTGGAGGTGTTTGATATTATCCATTGAAATCATTTCAAGTTTTCACTTACCTTTCAGTGTGAAGGGGGAAAAGGGAAATCATGGTATTCAGAGAGGGCCACTGATGTGTTGTCAAAGGGGAATTTGGTTCACTGGCCGTGCACTGGGAAAGAGCCCTCTCTGGCAGCACTGATAGTCAGTGTAGTAGTGTAGTCAATCTAGAATCATACCAGTCAGTGTAGAACCTGCATTGTAGATTAGGAGTAGACAACTGAGAAGAAGAGAGCCAGTGTTGTGTAGTGGCTTGAGTACTGAACTGTGACATTGGAGACCAGGGTTCCATTCCCCACTTGGTTGTGGAAACCCCCTTGGTGACTTTGGGTGCATCATACACTTCCAGCACCAGGAAACCCCATCATAGGTTCACTTTAGAGTCATCATAAGTCAGAAACAACTTGAAGGCACACAATGAGAATAACAAACTGAGAAAGTGCTGGGGGCTCTTTTCCCCTGTTCCCCAGAGGACACACTATCATGCTTTAGTACTCTAAAAGTGACATAATGTCATTTCCAGCTGTCATTTTTGGCTGATTTAGGCTGTGCTTTGGAGTTTTTTTAAGAGGGATCTTGGGGGTTGAAGAAGTAAACCATCAAAATTGTTGCTGGTTTGGGGTACACTTGGCCATTAGAGAAGGAAGAGAAGGAAGGAAGGAAGGAAGGAAGGAAGGAAGGAAGGAAGGAAGGAAGGAAGGAAGGGAAAAACCACCCACCCATAATCTGTATAAATTGGATGGGGGCTTCTGTAGGATTACAGAGGCCACACTTCGCAATCCCAAAGGCTACATTCAGTTCACAGGCTGTATTTTGTTCATCTCTGCCGTAAGTAAAGCTGAACTAGATGGACTGAAGGTCGTGCAGAATCAGCATAAGGCATCTTCCTAGGTCCTGCTGCTTTTATTTGAACTTTTAAAATGTTTGTATCTCTGTAACCACCAAACTAGTTCAATATTCCCTCTTGGAAATTAAAATATGGTTTCCAAATGATCTTCGGGTAAATTTTTTTCAATAATGATGCAAAAGTGTAACCAAAGCTTTGAAATATTTAAGGCTCTCTCATTGATATTCCACACACATTTTCTGCTGCTTTTGCAACACTGAGAACAGTCACTTGGAAGTGCCTGTTTATACGCAATAAAAACAAAATAAATCTGGAAATATCTCCTCCTTGAAAAACAGTTTTAAAACAGGTGGTAATGGCTTGGAACTCATGCCCCAAATAAAAATATTTCTGTGCAATAATTCTCTCATGGGGTTCTATTTAAAAACAAAATAAGAAAGAAGTTAAGGGAAGATGATTTCTCAGAATCCTTCCACATCCCACTTGGTCTTATGCTACAGTGCAGTTCTGCAGATATAATTACTATTTGGCTATAAATTCCCCACATTTGGAAACCTAAATCAAAATGGGAAATTGCTATTGGCAGGGTTGTGGATAGTGTGTGGCAGGGATCTTGAGAATGCATGAAAATCCTTCAGTGGTTGAGGTTACCTGAGAAGACCGTTGACAGATTCTCCATTGTTTCTCAGGAACTAAAAGTATTTGCTTTAGAGATATAACTTCAGACCAATGTGTTTGTACAACTGCAGTTAAGACAGCCTAGAGGTAGAGGTTTTCATTCAAATGGATCCTCTCTTTACTACAAAAGGAAACAAAAACATGACTGGTATCCTGTTCAATATTTATGAGACTGTAAGCCAAGCTTATGATCTCGTAACATTTGAGATTCACATTGATGGTCGTCAATATGACCACAAAAAACTGCCTCTTAAGCCAAGCAGCACCTCAACTGAAAGGTCCCTGAGGTACTGCAGATTAGGAAGCTGGAAATGCTGAGTTCAAGACTGTCCTATTCATAGGGCACATTGAGGGAAGCAGCTGTGGCAGAACCCTAAGAAGTCTCTCTGCCTGCCTGTCTCATTGCACTCTGTGAATGGGGGAGAGCTGCAGTTTTCATTTCTGAGCACCCCAACCTGCAGTGCCTTGTAAAACCGTCTGTTGTGGTGCTACCTGGATTAAGAGATAGTTTTGGAGTAAGGGTAGCATGGCAGAAATAGCTACAATGACAAAGTTCTGTGGTAGCTATCTCTGCCAATGCATGATCTCATGCCAAAAGGCTGATGACTCTGAGAACTTCCAATATTCTCTTTTCATCAGATGGTTGGTGTCAAACCCTTGTCCCTGGACATTTGGGACTAAAGAGATCATTCACTTATCAAGAGGAAACTACACAGTTATAGCACTATGATTCTACTTTAACTGCCATGGTTTCACTCTGTGGAATCCTGGGCTTTGCAGATATGGTAAGAGCACTTAGAATTCTCAGTCATAGAACACCAGTGTCTCATCAAATTACAGACTCCAGGATTACACAGGATGTATCCATACAGTTAAAGTGGAAGCATAGTTCTACAACTGTGTAGTGTAAAGGAGGCCCTGATTTAGTTACGGGGGGAAATAATCCTCCTGTACGAGATGATTGCATTAATGCCCTTTTTTCTTTTTTTTAACCTATGTGATGGTACACAAGGATGAATCAACAGAACACTACACTAAATTAAATGCAGTATATTTATATATATAATTTAAAAAAAAAAGACATGCAGGATATAGTGGCAGTGCACTAATCTGCTTTTACTTGAAAATATTACCAGTCTCGCATGTCCTCCTCAATAACTATCAGCTCATACTCATGTGGGCCAAATAGGATTAGATCCAAAATTGTGCTGCATGGTCACAATGGAATTTTCTTCTTTACCCCCCTGTAATTTTTCCATATCCACTTGAAAACCAGCCTCACAGGACTTCCCTACACTCTCAGAATTGATTTGCAGGAAGCCTGCAGTGGGATATGGAGGGCTCCTTCTTAGTTTGCTGGATTCTGTACTAGATCCTGTTCAAAGTGTGTTGTACTTTCACCTTATATGGCATTTGGGAGACTATGTAATTGTGTAGCAAGTTATGTGCACAGGAATTTTTCTTCAGAAAGATCTCTGCTCCTTTCCACAGTACACTGTTATAGTGATATCATTCCACTTTCAACATCCAATGGACTCCTGGGGTTTCTAGTTTAGAGAAGGGCATTTAGAATTTTCATCCAAAGAGCTCTTTGGCCTCAGTAAACTACAAACCCAAAAATTCCACAGGATGTTGAAAGTGGAATAATAGCACTATAACTGTGTAGTGTGGAAAGGTCCATAGTCTCTTTAATGTTGGTAGTGACCGAGGAAAAAAAGTGATAAAAAAAGAAATTATTTCCATAAACATATAGAAAATAGAAGAAGTGTGAAACTGAAGAGCCAGAATGGTAAAGTTTTCCCAGTTTTATTATAAGTGGGACAACCAGTTTTTTGCATTCATATAATGTTTAAAGGCATGTAAGTTCTGTTGGTCACCCTGTGTGGAAAACATTTCATAGTGGCACTGAGAAACTGATAGGCTCAAGAAAACAGCAAACTGAGATGTGGCTAAAATCATGAGCAAATGTAGGTCTTTGAGGAAAAATATATATCACTGTCAGTTTCTAAAGCCCACTTTAGGCACTCACTCTACACAATCTACAATAGTAAAGGAAAAGATAACATTGTTATGTCCCTCAGCAGTCCCTGGGAGGAGACAACATAATTTATATCTTCCAACTGTTCCAATTTGCCAGAGATAAGTTCAAAGTGCAAAAGTAGTGTGCACTCAGTGGGCAGACAAGAAGAGGGGCAGAATTCTGCCCTTTCCAGTAGGCTCTGGCAAGAGCAAACTGTTCCAGCTCTCCTGGTTTATCAGTTCTTCCTCTTTTAACATCTTAACAACACTCTGATGTTGCTTGGTCACATGTGTCCCAGCTTTCATTTATGAAATCATAGACAGTATAATAAAGGTTTTACTCTCCACATCCACAGGACTGTTAATTATATAGTAGGTATGGAAAGAATATCTGAAAATATTTGAAGGACAGATCAAAAGGAAGTTTCCAAGAGTAAGGAACCCATGACAAGGAGAAGGCTGGAAAGATGTGACTCTTTACAGTTTGTAATTTATTGTGTACAAAAATGGCCATTTTTGTGCAGCAAATAGCATTTTCTGTGCAAAAAGAAACTTTCATGAACAGAAATCATGGTTTTCCACACAGAAAAGAACATTTCTGAGTAAAAAAGATAATTTCTGCAAAGAAAGGCTTTTTTTAAATTTGTATAGTTATTTATTTGCAAAAAGAAAAAAAGAAAAAAAAGAAAAAGAAAAAAAGAATTTCTGGGGAAGAATGGATCCTGACTTGTGAATAGCATTTGAAAGCTTCATGGTTTCTGAGGCTTCCTCACAGCAGACAGAAAAATGCCAGAGTTATTTTTTGTTGCCTGTAAGAATGAAATTTATGAAGATTTACACCCCTGTCGTGCAATGAACACATGAAAAAGACTTTAGAAGATTCTGATTGTTCAAATCTAATTCCCATTCAACTCTAGGGATGCTCAGAAGATTTGTTTATGGTAACCATTCTAAATGCTGTAATTTTCTGCAGTTTTTCAAATTACCATTTAGGAGTGCACCTTTGCTCTCACCTTTTCTGACTGATGTAGTTTAGTATATAGTTCTACTCTTCCCTTTCTTGTTTTCTATCTATTTTCTTTCCGTCACTCAATTTTGTCTGTGCCCTTGCCACAGGATATGAAATCTAGGATATGAAAGTTTGCCAAGTGTTTCTTGGAGGCGGAGGAAGAAGCTTATTAGAGTAGAGCCACTGAATTCCACTTATCTGTCATGTCATGGATATATCTTCAAAAGATTCCTGGAAGTTGTTAAAGCTTGACCTCCCTTAGCTGAAAGGGATGGTACTTATCTGATATGCTTCTATTGCCCTCCCTCATGGATTTTGTCTCCTGTACATGTTAAAGGTACATGAACTTTGTCTCTTGAGCTTTCTAAGAAAAGCCACAGAGCTATATTTTCTTATTTTTATGCTTTCAGAACAATCTCCAAGAATCTAGACAATGTAACTCCAGTTAGTCATTAATTGGATACATTCAGTTACAACAGTAGAAGTTAAAACTATCCGAGGGAGTTTGGAAGATTTCTTTTTTCCTTTGATGGTATTATAGTAGAACTTTGCGGGTGCAATACCATGACCTGTTGCTTTTTGCCTGTTACTAGAAGCTTCCAGATAGTCATCAGTGCTGCAAAAGAGACACTGGTACCATTACACTGATAACAGTCCCCATCAGTGAGTGCATTGTCCTACTGTCACACAAAGCTATTTCATGGAACGGGCAAGAAAGTGCTTTGATACGGTAGTCAGTTACCACTGTCTAAATATTCAGATAAAGATTTGGCTGTGAAGTTTTCTTTTAAAAAAAACCCACTGTGCATAAAGGAATAAAAAGAAAATATTTCAACTACCCATTATGCTTGGACAACTCATGCTGCTCCCTGTGAGGGTTCTTGTCACTTTTAGCTTTTATTTGATGATGTTGAGAGTGAATGGGAATGGATTGGTGGTCTTTATTATTGTTATTATGGAAGTCCTGGGCCACATAATGTAACATCTTATGTATTAAAAAAAAATAGGAAAAAAGTGTTTTGAATTGATGCCATAAATGAATTGGAAGCTTCTTGGTGCTGAATTGGTTTATTTTATGTTATATTCTTATTTTTGTTATAATAGAGAAGTGGAAGAGAAAAAAAAGACAGAGGATGACAATGGGGGAGAAGCAGAAGAGAAGCCAAGTTGTAGACTCTTCAGCCCATGAGAAACAGGAAGCCAGAGTCAGAGAATCCATTGGGTGAAAAAGAAGGTGTGTGGAGATGAGAAGAGAGTATTGGGATTGTTGTGATAGTTGCTGCCCTGTCCATGCAGTGGTCCTGCGAAATTTGGCACCTGTGGCAAGGAAGTTGCTCACCTCATGATGAAGAGTGGAGTAGAACCAGCACTAGTACAGCAGCATTTATTTATTTGTTTATTTACTTATTTATTCTTGGTCAGTCAATCTTGATTCTGGCTGCTTGGATGAAGAGTAGAGGAAGGACTATGCTGCCTACAGGGAACCACAGCAAAAGGAGGGATAGCTCTGTGTGAGTGAATCCACATAGAGTGGTAATGGACTGGGATGCTGCTGGGAATGTAGCGTAGCTCTTTCTCTTCTGGGTATTCACTCCTGTTTTCTTGTCAGCTCCATACTTTTCCTAGGATTAAGTTTTTTTATCCATTTTGCTCTTTTACTGAATAAGATTCCTGAACAGTGCAGTGCGCCACCACCCAAAAATTACGCTTTATATTAGAACTTCCAAGGCAAGATTATCATATATGAAATGGTAACTTAAGTGGCAATCAGAAAATGAACAGAAAATTTTGATGTAAAATGATATATACTATGCAATAACTCTATTGATTGGTTCTTCCATTTTGTTGTACTGCTGCATGTTTGCCTATTTTGTGAGGCAACTCTTCTGCTTTGTTAAGATTCTATTATTAAACAAATAAACATGGACTTGAACTCAAACCCAATGTCAGTTTGAAAAGATAGTTCAAGCACTCCACAAGTCAGGGACAATGGAGGACGCTCAAGAAAATAATGTATGTGTGTGTGTTTAATTGGTTTAAAACCATAACTTAAAACCAAATACACAAAAGGCAGCACATAATTGTGCTCTGCCCTCTTAGGAGGGCAAAGCATTTGCTGCAATAGCAACCAAGGTCATGAAGATAATTTCTCTCCGGTTGCTGTGAGTCAATGTGAACTATTTACCACCACCTGAAAGGAGTCACCTGGGGAAGAAATTAACAGGGCTTGGAGGATGAAAGAGAGAGTGTTGGTCAATGAAAAGGTTGCTATAAATAGTGTATCGCTGAAGGCCTGGTGCTTGGTCTTATCAGCAAGACACAGTGATCTGCCTTTTAGAAGACATTGAGCACTGGGAAGGTGTTAATTAGGCACGTGTGATGCCTAAATAGCAAGCTAAATGCAGACTATTGTTCTAAACACCTTTGTTATTTGTGTTATTTCACAAAACATGTTTCATGCCCCTTTGGATCCCAAGAGTTCAAGGACAAATGCCAACGTAAATTTTTTATCTTCAAAAGAGCCCAATGAGCTTGATTCTTTCATGTTGTCTTGTCATAGGCAATCATGCTTTATGCCTGAAGAAGTGCTTAAAAACAACAGAAACAAGAAAGCAAAGAACTGTTTGCGATGGAAGGAAGGAGCCAATGTCTAACTTGAGTGTATGAATGAGTTTATTTTATCAGAATGCATATATTCTATACTAACTACATCTAATCACCACTAGGGTGATCAGCTAGGAACCAATACTTCATGATAGGAATTCAATGGAGCACATTATCTCAAAAATTAGATTGTGGTGTTGTTGTTGTCTCCATTGTCATCATCAGTATCCCAGCTTTTCCCAAAACTTCGACTTCAGACAGATTACAAAATAAAAGAAATACAATATGGCTAAACAGTAAAATGGCATTGAACTATCAATAACATTAAAAAAAATAAAAAAAAATTAAAAAATTAAAAAGCAATGCAATTAAGAAAGATACAGTAACAAATTAAGAGCCCTTTTTCTTGGGGGGGGACCCTTTGTTTCATAATGGAAGGACAGCAAGGAAGAAGGGACTTCATGAACCTAGGTCAGCCACTAAGAAGGTTCTCCCTGAGCTCCCAGCAGGCATACCTATGAAAGCGATAGTGCTCCGCAGGATCTTAGGGGCTGGACAATCTTATATCGATAGATATATGGCTTAGGCTGTACTTAACCCATATAAGGCTTCATACATCATTAACTTATATTTAGAATTGTGCCTAGAAACAGACTGATAGCTGATGGAGCTGTTTCACTCATTATTTTGTTTTATTTTATTTCAAAAACACAAAAAGTCAATACATAATGTTCATTCACATCTCATTCCAATCCACATACATTGACTGCCTCCTAACTGGTCTTGTATTAAAAAAAACAAAAACAGAAACCTACAATCTTCATATCTATTTTTCCATGTTCAAATCACTGACCTTATCCAACATACATTGAAGAACCTCATATATTTAATAGACATCCAATTATGATATTAAATATATTTAATTGTAATCTAGATTTATAAATTATCATTCTTTTTATTCATATTACATATATATATGTGTGTATGTGTGTGGGTGTGTGTAATACAGATGAAAAAGAATGATGATTTATAAATCTAGATTATAACTATACATATATATATATATATATATATATATATATATGATTTATCTTCATTTCTTAAAGTTTGCTATCATCAATTCACCCCATTCATTCTTCAAATAGGACATTTCCATATCCCAGTCTTTCTCAAATTAGTCTATAGTCTTCTCTTTGATTAGGCATGTTAACTTATCCATCAGCCTCATATCAGTCAATTTTATCACACAGTAATTTGTTGTTTGGAGTGAATTTTGTTTCCATTTCTTAGCTAATATAATTCATGGAGCTGTAGTCATACCACAAATAATTTTCCCATGTCTCTTTTCTAAATTATCTTCCACTTTCCTAAAAGATACATTTCAGATTTTGTTTGTATTTTAGTCTTTTTTTTTTCAATTTCTATATGTAAATATTTACATATGCCCACCTAAGATGAAAAAAGGTATCTTTCTCTGACTCACCTTTCCAGCCTTTTTTATTATATATTTTAAATTAATTATCTGTTGACAGATAACCATCTAAACTGCATTTTATATAAGTTTTCTCTTATGTCTTGTGATAATGTAAACTTCATTCTTTTGGTCCATGTTTTTCTCCACTGTATCATTTAAATTTGATGCCCTACATTTTGGGCCCATTTAACCATCATTTCTTTTACAATTTCTTCTTCAGTATCCCATTTTAACAATATTTTATAAACTTTCAATAATGGTTTAGTGTTTTTTGTATATAATACTAATTCAGAAGGCTTTTCCTGAATTTCATTTAGTTTTATTTCTATTTTTATTTTCTCCCTAAGTTGTCTGTATAAAAGTCAATAGCAAATTATTTCATCATTTTGGATTTCTTTATTTCTTCTTATACTAAACTCCTTTCCTTGAAATGTGAGTAGTCTTCATGTTTGGTCCATTTGTCTTTCATCAGTTTTTCTCTTTTGTGGACATCCCCATGCAGTGAAACTCTAAGAGGTATTTTTGGGCAATGCCAAACTTTGAAGTTCTTCCATATCTTCAAAAGTGGTTTTCTCATACAAGGATTATTAAAGTCTCTATTAACCGCATCCTTGCCATACTGTAAGTGTGTGTGCCATCCAAATCTTAGGTCTTCATCTTCAAGTTGTAGCAGTCTCGCATTTTTTAGAGTTATCCGTCCCTCCACCCATTCTAAGTAACTCGCATGGTAATGAAATTTAAAGTTTGGTAAGCCCAGCCCACCTTTTTCTATTCCATCTAGTAAAAT
Organism: Ctenosaura bakeri; assembly: GCA_948474755.1. Taxonomy (NCBI): domain Eukaryota; kingdom Metazoa; phylum Chordata; class Lepidosauria; order Squamata; family Iguanidae; genus Ctenosaura; species Ctenosaura bakeri. The sequence goes on along the minus strand of CAOLHI010001091.1, from coordinate 100,062 downwards.
CTTCAGTTAATTCTTGCTTTTTTTTACCATACCACAAGAAGTCTTGGATATCTTTTTGCCATTTTTAAGGATTACTTCTTTATTAATTATCAGTATAGTTTGGAACAAAAATAGCAGTTTAGGTAAAACAGGCATCTTTATAGCCACTATTCTCTCTAAAGATCATAATTTTACATTCTTTCACTTTTTTTAAATCTTGCTTAACTTCTGTGCATATTTTTTTTTCGTAATTGTTTTAAATAAGTCAGAATTCCTCTTCATTTTCCTTCTCACTAAACATTTTACTTTTTTACTTATATCTAGAAGTTTCTTCCTATGTTTCTTGTGGCCCATTAATTTTGACAGTTACTTATTAAGGAATAACATCTTACTTATTTTAAGGTAAATCTCTTCAGCAGGGAAGAATCAATCTGTACATAAATGAGAATATCTGTGTGATTCTGTTTTTCCTAGAGCAAGGACTAGTACATATCGTGATTATCCAAACTCAGTGTATTATATAAACAGGTTGTGACATAGTGTTTTTGCACATGTTCTTTGGATACTGAAGGGGTTTGGTATATTTTGGGTTGTCATTAATAAGCAAAATCATCTGGAAACACATCCCAGTAATACTCAGTGGTATGCCATGAGAGAGGGGGCATAATTTGTTTAATTAATGGCATGAACACTCTCTCCTCAGACCATAGTGGACCCTTTTACCTTTCTCCTTTCCTTTACTACATCTGCTTTCTTTTTTTCTCTCCCCCTTTATTTTTGCAGAATGATCTGATGCAAAGATGTTGCTTCAGTTTTTACCCAGATTCACAGTGCCAGTGACACTGTCTGTCTTGTGTCAATTTATTTTTACTTCAAAACACATTCATAGTTCAGTATTTGACATTGCAGGTTATTGTGGCAGGTAGTGTGAAGTCTTTTGAAATAGCTCACATTAGGCTACCCTACGGTTTTTGTAAAGCTTTGGAAACAATTTCAGCAAAGAAATCACAGTGGAAAAAAAAGTGATGCTATTGCTCTTTCATAGGATTGTTTTGGCTCTGTGTGTTTAAGGCATTCTCTTTGATGGATTTAAATGGTCCCAAACTGTTTTCTCTGAAAGCTTTGTGAATGAGACCTATTACCAAACATTTCCAAGGATGAATCATTCACAACTGAAAATGGTATTCAATGAGATAAAATTCTTCTGCATGTAATAAGTTTCCTCACAGATATGGCGCTAACAAGAAATACATAAGAATTGTCATACTGGGTCAGATCATTAATCCATCTAGCTCTGCAATTTGTTTGCGAGTAATGACATGACAGTTGCCCCAGAACCCAAAAGACAAATAAGTTGCTAGTGCCCTGAAGCATCTCATAACAAGGGAGATACTAAACAAGTTAACAGTGGGATTTTAAAAACTTCAAAAGCCAAACTGACCCAAAACAAAATGAAACAAAACAGCTGCACAATATTCCTGGTACTTTTGAACATATCCCCATTACCAAGGAAAACTCTTCATCCAAATTTCCAAATGATTACTTAGAAATATATTGCATCTAGAAACAAGAAAAGTAATCATTTTGACCTTTTGAATGAAAACTTTGTCCTTGCTAACAAGATATGCTTGAAATGTGTCATGAAGTACAAAATCCTGGTACAAATCTCTCCTTCTCTCTCTCTCTCTCTTTTCCAGTATCAAACATGTCTCTGAACAAGACTGTCGGATGTATAGTTATTGTCAATTGTTTATGAAACATTCAGTGCTTCACCTTTCTGGTGGCTACATTGGAAATGCACATATCCCAGTTAAAGACCAGGCTAAATAAACAAAGGCACACATCATCACTACGTGAGCTATGCCTTTCAGACAATTGGGGAAGCCAGTCTTTCAGTCCTCAGCTTTCCTCAGTGACAGCTTGCAGGCAGTGAAACACCTCTACCAAAGGAGGTTAAGCTGGTTTCTTCCCTGATGTCCATCTACTAAAGCATGTACAAAAATGCACAACCTAGAATTATTCATTCATGACTGGTTCATATTCACACTACCTATGGATTCCCTTGTTTAGGAGACATGTAGCAACCATCAAAGCACCACCACCCCGCTCCGGTCACCACTTACTGGGTAGCAACTGCTGCAATCTGGGATGTGTGTGTATGTTTCTCTGTCAATTGAGGTGCAGCTGACTGACATTTCCATCTTCCCTCACACAAGCAATCTCCAGAGTGAGGGGGAATTGCAACAGAGACCCTGTTCTGCTGTTGCAACAGAGATTGCTCCCAAAAGAAGGTAGAAATGTCTGCCATCTGATCAACAGGGGACGAGACCCTCATGGAGTGCAGTAGCTGCTGCCCAGTAAGTGGAGATGGGTGAATCAGGCTGGGAAACATTATGTAGCTGAAGACTTATGGTGGTTGCACATTTGCAGCTATCTTAGTGAATTCTGGCCACTATACTTGCTTTATTTGATTTTATTGTTAACTGCCTTTGTGCTCATCAGGCTTTCTGAGATTTGGGAGTGCTGTAGCTAATTATGAATTGCAATATGTTCCCATTTGTACCTAGATAATGCTACCCCTATCTAATGAGGCACAGGGATACACACCCCCATTTATAACTTTAATATGTGAGTCGGGAAATTTGGCATTGTGGTTTTTATGCATACGTATCTCATTCATACATACAATCCCACCTTCCTTCCCTCCCCGCCCTCAAATGAGGGATTTGAGTCCAGTGTGTAACACCAAGACCTTTGTGGTTGATGAGTATGTAAATGAGAAAGGAAGGAAAGTCTACATTCCAGAATTCAGGCCTGATGTTCCCCATCTGTTCATTGTGCTACCCTGTTGCAATTTCATTCTTCAATTTTGAAGGAATTACATATTACTCAGGAGATTGACTCACAGGCTGTGAAACCTCAGGCTATAGGAAAATTGGGGAAAGGGATTCATGAATCATTCCCTTTGACGAGTCCTCTTATGGATCAGTAGCTGATTAGAGAATGGGAAGAAAGGGGAAGGAAGAAATGACAGTTCTAGCAATGGAGGGAAATAAGGACTATGAGCTTTCTCTCAAGGTTCTGTACTGGGACAGGTTCTGTTTAATTGATTCGTAAGTGACCTAGTCAAGGGTGAACACTGAGTTAGCTGAATTTTCAGGTGACAGGAAATTACTGAGGACAGTTAAAAGTCAAGGAGATGGCAAATCGCTCAACACAACTTTCTCTGAAGTGAAATTAAGTTTAAAGAGATGCACACTGAGGCATCAAATAAATACAAATCCTAACTTTACATGTATATGTGATATTTCTGGAGACAGAGGGTGAAACTACAACCTTCAAGAACAACATGCAACTACAGCATTTTTTTAAAGGCAAAATGGGAAAATAGGACCAGTATCCTATTTTCCTTATAAACCTGTGGGTCAGCCTCATTGGGAATACAGTATACTGTTCTCTTCTCATCTTTCAAAGGGTACTGTAGGAAAGAGAAATGACAAATCACAATCAGTGAAATTTCTCGTAACTATAAGGAGGCAACAAAGTTACACTTCCAAATTAGCACAAGAGTGAAATTTATCAGTGTTTCTAGTTGCTATGGTTACTAGATACTTTCAAACATTGCCTTTAAAGGGAATTCCTGGAGATATTATGATATGAGGGTTTTTTTCTTTTCATTTTCTTCCATTCTTCTATGAATTCCAAGACTTTTTTTCTTCAAAAAGTAATGCAAAAACAGCAAGCAGCATATTACGTAAAACAGCATGCCGTTTTGCCCGTGCTGCAGTAAGGAACAACAATGGAATATTTTGCAAACCCTGTAACGAGTAATGGGAATAAAATTATTTTAAAAAAAGCTGGGAAAGTGCAGAAAGCAGTAATCAATATGAATCAAGAGCTGGAAATAGTTTAGCCTTTGCCATCATGAAGAAATCAGTGAATACTTGGTCACAGTATTATTTATAGGAAAAGGCACAATAGGGTTAATTAACATGCAAAGAGTGAGAAGGCTGGGGCAGGGCCATTCTGCTTAATTAAATTTAAAAAGAGTAACTTTTATATCTGAGGTAGAATAGACATAGCCCCTGGCTCTTAGCAAAATAGAAAGAGCACCCCTCTGGAGCTCTCTATCTAACAGCAGCGTATCAGGCAGAAACTCGGTGGGTGGATCTCCCTGTTGGAAGTAAAGAGGCATCAATGCTTGTATACAGTGATTAGTAAGAGGGAATTCAAGACAGCATGCCTCCCCTTTTGTTTCACCTCTCTACTTCTTTCTTTGATCTATGTACTCAAACCTTTTTGCTTCCTTCCCACCTGCAGAGATCGCTTCCACTTTCTTCCAAAAGTTAGTTACTCCTTTTGTTTCCCTTTGTCTGTGAGGGAGCATCCAAGAGGCTCCTACTTCAGGATGACATACACCCACTTTTAGGGGCTCATCTACTGAAATTTAGGTACAGTAGAACCCCCATATCTGCAGGGGATTGGTTTTGAGCTCCCCCACAGATACTGAAATGCATGGATTGGAGTGAATGCCCTGTCCCCTGTCTGCCCCCAGCTGATCAAGGTGGCGAAGAGCTGCTGTGGGAGGTGCCGCAGCGGGATCTTGCTCTTGCTCCTTTCCTGCCTGCCGCCGCCACAATCAAACCCCAGGTGGGGGGCAGGAGGCAGCAAGGCGAGCAATCCCACGCTCCTCGCTTCTCTCCCATGGGCCTGGGGCGAGGGGCAGGAGGTGACGAGGAGCGCGATCCCATGTTCCTCACTTCTCTTCTGCCCGCATGACAGCGGGGAACCAACTGCGGATAACTGAATCAGCAGATAATGAATCCCTGGATATAGGGGTCCTTCTGTAATCTCCTTTTGCCTGTCTCCTTTTCTATTCTAGGTGTATATCCTGAACAATACGTGTAAGGGTTTCTTTTTTCTTTCTTCACCTTACACGTGCATCCTGAATATTTCTCTGTTGTTTTCTACCACAAGCTCATATCACACTGGCTCTGCCACACTCAGCTTGATGTAGATATTCCTACACAACCAGCAGCAGCAGCCAGCATTTGGAGGTGGGAAGTTCTGGCTGTCATCCAGATAACATAGACAGAATGCATCTGCATACACTACATAACACTTTGGCCCTTTCCACATGGGGGTATTAAAATGGTGTAGCGCGACCTCTGACGGAGGTCATCTACACTGTAAAATGGATTGGGGCGGATTACTTTAGGGTAATTCCGCACCCCAATCCACGCTAGGATGACCAGAAGTGACGGCGGTTCATGCTTTTTAAAAACCACTTTCGAAGAGGTTTTTAAAAAGCACGATCGTACAGCCCCGTGTGGCCCTGTCGCAGCGCTCAGTGTGGATTTGCAGGAGCGCTCAAGGGCATGCCTGCAGATCTACCGGAGGCGGGCTTTCCAGCTGGCAAGCTTCTTCGGTAGGTGGAGAGCCTCCGCCAGTCATAAGCTGCCATTTTGGGCGCCACAGGATGCCACGGGACGCCGAGGAGTGAGGAGCAGCAAAAACGCGCTGCTCCACATGGTGACGGACTTACCAGGTTTCAGGTAAGCTCCGTTTCAGGATGTCTCAAGACGTTTTTTCCTTCACGTGTGGAAAGGGCCATTAATGTCTACTTCATGTCTTCCTGTTGGATGCTTGCCTGTCAAGGGAACTTTAGCAAGGGATGATTGCACTTCTAGGGAGTTGAAACTTTGGGGTCCTTTCCAGCTGTATGATTCTATGATTTGCCTGGGCCCTGTGTTCTTCACAAAGAACTCATCTGCCCCTTCTATTTCTGAGGTACAGGGCTAGAGGATGGTAAAAGTAAGAGACCCACATGGAGTCCTTGTGATTTTGAGAGAAACTGAAGTAAAATGGAGAAGGAAGGTACTCTTAGGTAAAAAATAATCATACTACTACCACTGCTAAGAGAGAAGTAATAAGCCTACCACTCAGTGCTTACCAGAAGACTAGCTACAAGTGAAGCAAAGTGACAGGATTGTCTCCCAAATAAAAATTCTCCCCTTTAATATAAAATGTTCTATCAATCTCCTAATTTCTAGTATTGCAGTAACTTTAGAAATACAATTCAGGTATCCAAAAAAAGAGGGAAAGAAGCAAAGGTATGCATGAATTATAGAAATAGAGTTTCTCACTCTGTACAATGCTAGAAACTTGGGGACTACTGAAAAATGTCTTGGTGGGATTCTTATTTTGATGGGCAATGCCCTCATTTTGCCCCACTGTAGTTATACCCCTAGTGATCACTCTTTATTTTCAAGATGTGTTTTCATGGAAGAGGAGTATCAGATTTTTTCAGCCACACCAGAAGTCTTTCTTGAGCTTTTCAGGGACTAAAGACAAAAAGCCACCAATCAGGCACTGTTTCCCTGTGCCACCTCTTCACACTGCTGCTCATAAAAAGGAAGGAAGGAAGGAAGGAAGGAAGGAAGGAAGGAAGGAAGGAAGGAAGGAAGGAAGGAAGGAAGGAAGGAAGGAAGGAATTTGCATAAAAATAACAATATTAGCATATAATAAATGTTTCATAAATTATTCGTACTACTAACATTGAAAGTCTTTTCACTTAATATGAATTTTTCATTTAACTTTTTTTTTCTCCTTACAGCAGCTCCTTATGCTTCTGTCATTTGTTTTCCACTGAAATGCGCACAAGCATCATCTCTAATTTGCTTTTCCCCTGCACTTTTATGCAGTGGCATGAGACAACATCCACACCTTCCACATGTTCAGAAAACCATGGTAAAGGTTAGACATATCATTATACAAAGCATCACTCCCTACTCAACAAACAGGTCTTCAAAGATAGATGGGCACAGTGCTGCCTGTTTTTGTGGGTTGTGGCCAAATTGGTACTTCCAGCTCTGATTCTGCTTGAGTATGAGAGGGTTTTTTTTCCCCTGAGGGAAGGTGGATACCAAATGTTTTATAATTGGTTTTAGTATTACAACTTTTTTTTTTTAGAAAAAGAAATCCCTATTGATCCTCACTGTTCTGAAATACTAGAACACTACTGCTGAAAATGATTATATTTGAAGATGGCATTTCTCCTTTGTCTCACATCTTCAAGTCCACCCTACCTTAGCTCTTTTTATGAAATGTCATTATTGAAAAAACATTTTAAATCAATACAAACATAACTAAGCACACATTTCATTTTCTAGTCATATAATGAAGATGTCTTTTTTCCCCCCTCCACTACAGCTCACTTCGTAAGTACTCTTTGAGTGTCCTTCATTTGGCAAAGATAATTAGTTTCAGTTACTTTAACAGAGCAACTCTTTGCCTTCAAAGAGGATATTATATTTGCCTAATTGCATTTGAGTGCTAAACATTGTAAAGGATAATGTTTCCTGAGAATAGCTTTTCTCTTGTCTCTCTTTACCTAGTAGGAAGCTAACTGCCTTCAACAAGGGTCAATAGAAATTGGCTATTAAATTTGAATAAGTGATCAAAAATGCACAAGCCATTGAGTGCAGGGATCTTCCTCAACCACTTACTTACATCCTTTACACATACCTTAAATAAGCATGTAACGAAAGCTGCTGACTCTTCAATTATGCTCCAAATCACCTAAGAATGAACAAAGCTGTCTGATCAATCTGTTTTAGCACTTCTTACATAGCTTCCCATCCTGCTAAACTAGGAATCCAAGCTTAGACTGGATTTTCTGGGGTTGGTGGGAGGAGGGTAGAGCAAGTGGGAAGCCTCCAAACCCCAGACATTACATCCATGCGTTAGCTCTATCCCTTGAGTCATCCTTTTCCATTTTGATACTATCCAGATAGCCTATATGGTCATTCTGACTAGAAGTGATGGGATTCCTATTCCAAAACATCTGGAGTACATCACATTGAATATTTTTTTTCCACCTGGAATAGTGTGTCCAGTTCTGGGCACCACAGTTCAGGAAGGATATTGACAAGAGGAACGTGTCCAGAGGAGGGTGACCCAAAATGGCAAAAGTCCTGGAAACCATGCCCCATGAAGATCGGTGGAGGTTTCTGGTTATGTTTTGCCTGGAGAAGAGAAAGTTAAAAGGTGACATGATAGCTATGTTGAAATATTTGAAGGGATGTCATATAGAGGATGGAGCAAGCCTATTTTCTGTTGCTCCGGAAACTAGGACACAGAGAAATCGCTTCAAACTCCAGGATAAGAGATTCCATCTAAACATTAGAAAGAATTTCCTGATGGTAAGAGCAGTTCAACAGTGGAATACACTGCCTAAGAGTGTGGTGGACTTTCCTTTTGGGGGTTTTTAAACAGAGGCTGGATGGTCATTAGTCAGGAATGCTCTGTGCGGCAGGGGGTTTGGACTCGATGGTCCTTGTGGTCTCTCCCAACTCTAGAATTCTATTATTTCTTAAGGATGTCACTTTGAGGATCCATCTTCCATGGCTGAATTTGCCATGTCAAGAAAATCCACTTTTAAATAGTGTGGCCTCTACAGATGATCTGATGTTCCTGCTTCTTACCCAAAATGGCATGCAGCCACCAGAAATGAGTCAATTACTTCTATATCTTAGCACAAGACTTTCCAAATGGTGTGCCATGACATGTTAGTGTGTTGCCTGAAGTGTGTAGGTATGTCACCTACAGTCTTGGAAATGTATGTTACTATTTATAAATCATATATTTTCAAAATATATGAAAGGTTTTAATGAGATATGTTGCGTCCCCATACATTTTATTATTACAATCTATGTATGTGTCTGTATCTTTTATAAAGGATTAGTTCAACCTCTGGTTTGCTAGTAAAGCTGAATTACTGTGTCACAAAATGATGCATGTTTAAAAATGTCACCAACATGAAAAGTTTGGAAAGCTCCGTCTTAGCAAATAGTCAGCTGGCAATTGTCCTTTCCCTTCTTTCCCTTTATTCTCTGTAAGGAACTCTGAGCCAGCAATTAACCTATAGCTTTTGGAAAGCAATACCATGAAAGACAGAAAGCATAACCAAATATAGAGGATTACAGAAAGGGGCAGTGTAACCTAGATACATACTTTTTTTTCCTGGAAAGGAAAGCTTAGCATCAAGAGGGAAGCCTTTTACTTTCATGGAGCATTTACCAGGACAGAAGCTACATGAGTGTTTTTCTCTTGTTAACATTATATCAGTCTTAATTACAGAACACTTCGTATTGGTTTGGTAAGAGGCTTGCATTTAAGCTGCTATGATTCCCTTTTATCAAGTCAAACTACTAGTACAACATAGAGTCTCTTCATTTTTTTTAAGTTAAGCAAACAAGAAAACAGTAGATGAAACTGATGGAGAGCTTAATTGTATCAATCCATCAAGTCCTAAATGTGCTTCCTTTCAAAAATTCATCTTTAAATCCAAGTGCAGTGATGGCAAGACAGCAAGTTTAAAATTCTCCAACTGTCAAATGCTGTTTTACTAATTATCTGGCTTCCAAGGCAATCATACAACCGTAATCATTCACCTCATGCCTGGAAACATAAGTCTTGTTCTTTTGATGAATATTTATAAGACAGTGTAAAGCAGTCTACTTTCTTTTCCCTTTAGGCAAGACAATTTGGAGTTCATCAATATGTATTACCAAGGACTTTTATAAAAGGCACTTCAAAGGAAATTCATCAGGCATTCCTTTTGTCTTGATTTCTGTTAGACTGATACTTCCTTTTGACAAGTATCAATAAATTATCCTCTGATGGCCAGAAACTTGATGTCTTATTCAGAAACTTCCTCACACAGCATGATTTGGCGTTAGTTTCTCAAGGAATTATTAGCATCTGTCCAATAATTTAAAGGAGGGGAATGCAATGTTAAAATTATGAACAATAGAGGTAGGATATCAACTGTGTGTCTGGAGGCCATGCGTTGTTTTCTGAGAACTGAAATTTCTCCATGCTTGTATATTTTCATGGCCTACATTTCTTGCTACATTTTTTTCCAATGGAAAATAATTTAAATTCCAAAATAGATGAGTGGGAATAAAACCTAGAAACTGTCAAAGCCAAAATGAACAATGGAGTGGAGGCAGATTAATGCTGAAGCTATGCAGTGTGTTAAATGACAAATTATCTCTGTCCCAAATGGATATCCCTCCTGCTGGACTTTGGCATATAGAAGTAATTGTATATCCGGTCAAAAGAGGTATAAACCTTGACGGGTATATAACAAACCTAGCAGTAAGATGGAGAAAAGAAGAGGAGAAGCCTAAGAAATCATGTGTTTCATATTCTAAAAGAGAAAAACATGCCACAAATGTAATATCCATAAAGGGGAGTTCCTACCAGAAGCAAAAGGTAAGAGAAGGGAGGGGAAAGTTTTTGTGAGTGCTTTTACTTAGATTATCCATAATGAGCGTGTTGTTCTTGGTGTTGTTTGCTTTCATTGCCTACTTATGGTAATTCTAAAGCAAACTTATCACAGGGTTTTCTTCAGAAGAGGTTTTGCCTTTGCCTTCCTCTGAGGCTGAGAATGAATGACTTGCCCAAAGGCACCCAGTGGGTTTCCATGGCCAAGCAGAGATTTGAACCCTGCTGTCCAGAGTCATAGTCCAATGTTCAAACCACTACATCACATTTGCTCTCTTTAGGGCTGGTGAGAGGATGAGCTTATCCCTTCTTTAAATATTAGATAGTGAAAAGTACAGCCTGCAAAGAAAGATTTTGTCTATGCCCTTCAGGTGTAGGCTTCTAGAATGAATGAACAATAATGTATTCATGATATTGTTCTAACAGTGGCTCTTGTCTGTGTGGCATCTTCTGGCTTCCCAGCCAGTCAGCAGCTATGCCATATCACTGGAATAGATTTTGAATTGGAAACTTGGCAGCAAATATGGCATTCCCACAGCCCAGGATCCCATGCATACTGAATAAGGAATGGGATTCAAATCATGCTAATAGAACAAATACATTATATTTTTGCAACTTCTTCTGCCCTTGGTGATCAACATGGTGTTAAATCACTATCATAGGTAAAATAAAGAACTTTGGAATAGAGATTCTTGAGAAATTAGTTTAAGTTTTTATATTAGATTTATCAGATTTCACATTTTGGAAATGGAAATATTCTGCATTCATGCATACTCAAGGGTTTGAGTGGCTAATTATTAGAAGTCTGGGTTTGATTTCCAAATGAGCCATACTTGTGCTGGTTTAGGGTTGTTAGTCCCCCTCCTCCATGGCTCTTAATCCTTAACAACTACATGGGAGGGGTATATTGCACAGTCTTCTCCATGCTACTTATAGAGTAACCTACTGAATTTGGCAGGAGGTGAAAGAGGAGAATTTCATTTCACCTCATTTTGGCAGAATTTAATGAAATCCATAAGTTGCATACACAGGATAAAAAGGATGTGAGGTTTGTTCTTTTATTTTTAAAAAAAGTTGTAGGAGAAAGTCGATGTTACATCTTTTCCTTTCCCTAATTTTGAAACAAGGCATTGGAGGAAACAGTATAGCAAAGAAAGTATGCTTCCTTCCTTAACACACAGCTACCCATACTTGTTATAACAAGAATATGAAATTGGTGATAAGTGATGGGTGACTGGCTAGTATAATGGGGGGATGGGGGAGTCAAGTCTATAATGTTATAAAACTATGGGAAAGAAGCTGGACGCTCTGCGAAAGGCAGGCGTGTGTCATTTATGCTTCCTTCTGCAGGGAACCAGACATGTGCAAAGGGAAACGTTCCCATCGCACTTCCTTCCCAACAAAGGTGTTCCTGAGATCATGACAGGATGTCGGTGGGACCCATTCAGGTGCAGAGATGGCCTTAGATTTTAGCAGCCCTGCTCAAGTCTCAGGAGCTCAGGGGTATGATTTCCTTTCCAGAGTCTCCTTTTCCTACTTCCTTCAGCTCATCCCAAAATTATTATCTTTTTCAGTGAATCTTATTTTCTAACTATATGACCAATAGGCTGTTAATTTAGCCTCTAGTGGGAATTCAGGCCTCATTTGTTCTAGATGTATCAATCTAGAGAAGAGAAGTGTTTATTATGAATTATTATTTACATTTGTTCCCCACTGCTCCCTGAATGATCTCAAGATAGAATATAAGGATCCTCCTCCCCTGGTAGGTAAGCCTTAGAATGTGATTGGCCTAAGGTCATCCAGTGATTTTCATAGTTCACTGGGGACTGGAACTCAATCTAACCACTATACCATACTGATTCTATAGAACAAGAATGTACTACATCTATCCTATGTCCTTAGTCACCTCAATCAAGTCATAATAAAATTGTTGCTGGGTTGGGGAAAGAAAATAAATATTTTCTTTTTTCTGCATTGACTATTCTGAGTTGCAGCTCACTTTGAGTAGACTGGCTTTGTAAAATTACTATAATTTCACTTCATAGGAGTAACATAGCCAAACCAGCCAGGTGTGAACTGCTCATTAGTCAACTAGCATGGTATCTCTAGTTCTGTGAAGCAGTGATTTACATTTTCTTAAAAATGAATGAGGATGGGAATAAACAACTCACACTGTGATCCCAATGCAAAGATTGTTCTAATATGGCTCTGTATAACACAGCTTCTACCCCTTCCCTTGCTCATATACATCTACAGCATCACCCACAAGTCCATGCATGCCTATTACGAGTAACCTGAATTAGGCAGAGTGCAATACGAGCTGCACAGAGATCCCATTCTGTTTGCCTGTTATGCCAACTTTGCACATGCACCGAGTAATTCAAAGAGGGAAAAGGATTGTGTTGAGCTCTATTTGGGACACTCTGTGCACAAGTCCTTTCCTTGTATAAATTCATTATTTTCAGTATTTGTATACCACCCAGTAACAAAAGCTCTCCAGGTGGTTCACAGTTTACAGAATTTTCCTTGTAATCTGGTTCCCCAGTGGAAAATGCATGAAACTATAGAATGGGATGCTTTCACTAGTAAAAATAATATCTAGGCTAAAACATGTATTGGTACAGCAGGAAGTAACGTATGTGTTAACTGTGATAGATAATTGAAACTCTGCAGGTTGATGCCTATCAATTACATGGTGCTTAGGCAGAAAAAATAGTATGCTTGAGCGCATTAGCACGGTGTATCATCCTGAATTGCCAAACTGCTGTGCTTTGATCTCAGTTAAGCTGGCCATTAGCCAACTGAAATTGAGGCCAGATAATTTTCTCATTTGGCCTATGAATAAAAACCCTGTTTTCTTCCAGCACCCCACCACTGCTTCTGATAGAAGGAAAATATACAATAGTCAGACTTGTGAAATTAGTTATCATCAGAATTGTTTAGGAAAACTAACTGCCTGGCTTGTGTGCTTTTAGTGCAGTGCTCTGCTAGGAAATAAGCCCCATGGAGTTTATCAAAACTTATTCCCAAGGATGAGGATTGCAGCTTCCGTGACTTATACTAAATTTATATTTGATTATCTTCCAATCGTATACATCTTAAAAACTGGAACCCTTCTGGTGTCTATTTATTCATAAGTTCCCCTACAGATGTGGTTAGACATTTTTGCCTGATGTGGGACAGCCAGATTCATTCAAAGTAGTAGAAGCAGAGTTGCACACACGGTGCCATTGCATGTTAATGTAAAATGCACATGGATGCACATGCACGCTTGGTTGCCCATTGACTTGCACATTTGACAGTCTTTAAACAGAGCTTAGATGGACATCTTTCAGGAGTTTCTTATATGTATATTCCAGCATAGCAGAGGATTGATCCTTGTAGTCCATTCCATCAAGATTCTATAATTCCATGATTCTAATCTTTCCATTCAGCATCAGAGTAGCATAGCAAAATTAATGGAAAAGTCCACAAGTGAGATTCATGCTACTCAACTCCAGTGTAGGTTCTTGTCCATCATCTGATTATAGCTGGACAAGCCGATCTTCATGGATTGATATGGTTTGCAAAAATGGACGAAAAGTGTTTGTATGGGCAAGAGTTAGGTAGAAGCCAAGACACAGGTAGAAAAAACTGTTCTAATCTCTCTAGATAGACATTGAGACTATTTCTCCACTACACAGTTACAGTGCTATTATTTCACTATCAACATCCTGTGGAATTCTGGGGTTTGTACTGAGGCCAAGGAGCTCTCTGGCTGAGAATTCTAAATGCCCTTCCCTAAACTGCAAACCCCAGGATTCTACAGGATATTGAAAGCAGAATAACAGCACTATAACAGTGTAGGTTGGAAATGGCCTGAGCTAAACTGAGGTTTGTGGGATTTGTTTATTAATTTTTAAAAAAACATAATAATAAGCCTATTATTATAATTATTTCAAACCCCTCAAAGGTTTTCCAAGCAAGCAAAGTGCCACAATAACCTAGGAGTGGATGCTCCAGCCTGAGGTCATGCCATTTTCAGATGTGTTTACAAAAAAGTCCATTCTATCCTGTTTTCCACATTAAATTATTTTTAATGGTCTTAAAATGTGCACATAAATATGTATTTTAAAGGCATTTTCCTCAAAAGATGCATTTTGAGACATTATTATCTTAATGTGTTTCTAAATGTGTTTTCAAATTGTATTTCTAAATCACAGTTTATAACTACAAAGTGTGTGCCTGGTTTTAGTCAGCGAACTGGATTCAATGTTGTATTTTCTTTGCAATTTATGCATAACCTATACACAATACCAACAATGTTGGACACTCCTCCAATGGGGATTTTTCTAATACTATCACACCTTGTGGGATTCAATTAAGAAACTGTGCTCATTATGAAGAAGACTTTTGAAACAGGACTACACCTGAAGCCTGTAAATTAATAACTATTTATTGTATTTAGCTATTTGTTATTCACCATTTCTAGACATTTTTCCCAGGTTCTCTGACAGTTACCATTTAACAGCAATACACAACTGTATAATATTTATTTTTATAAAGTATGTTTTAGTGTGTGTATACAGTTAATCATTTTGTTGTTATATAGCAATTTGGTGGAGGTAAATATATTTCTAAATACATTTTACCCCAAAGTATGCATTTTTAAACACCCTTCTTATCCAAATGTGAATTCAAGGCACGTTGTAGGTACTTTTTCTTTGAACTGGATTGGAGCATTCCAGTTGGAAATAAGCTGGATAAGTGAGTTCTGAGGAAGAGTGACACATCAGTGTGGAAGTACAAATTATGTAAGATTTTAGAGAGATTGAATTCTTAAGTTTCCCTAGTCTCTTCCCTTCATGAGACTACCTCAGTTTCTTTATGTATTTCTTTTGACCCTGGGTCTCCAACTCAGGAAACAAATACTGTATATACATATAAATATACTGGTAACTACAGTGATTGATTGATCAACTGAACAAAGCACCTCACTCCCTTCTGCTCACAGCTTCTCTGCTTTTGAAGAACAGTGAATACTGAACTGTAAGCTGCTCAAGCCAAAGGACTAATAATCCCCAAGCCCAATGGAAACATCACAGTCACTATATACACACACATTCCTCATCAAGAGATGCCCCAAAGTGGTATCTAGTCCTGTCCAGACATATCTCAGCATGGGTTGTGAATATATATATATATATACATTTTTTAAATATCCTGTTTAAACTTTAGTAGTCATTTCTCTCTCATCTCTGGAACTACTTGTCTTTGTCTTAAGCCAAACAAAGCTTTTGTGTGCATGAAAATGCACCTATGCACACACACACTTGTGCACTCTGAAGATCCATGTTTAAAAAAAAAACTTTTTCTATCAGTCAAAAGAGTACACAAAAGGAGTGGGTAAAGTGGTACAGGTCTAGGTAGTCTTTAAATGTTGTGGTCACAGATAGTATTCCTTGAGCATTAAAAGAGCTGTTCACATACCTATTTCAGTCAAACACTTATACTCCACCTGTCAGAGAGAAGCAAAAGCTTGCTCAAGTGCAGTGAGTATATGGTATATACTCAACATATAACATAGTTGTATGTCAACTATGTACCATCAGCTCATGGGACTGTGTAAGTTGTGTTTATAGTGTTCCATTGTCTGTTAAATGGAAAGAAGTAAATAATACATTGTAAGAAATAAGCAATTATCAGATACATGTTTGATAAATTGTTATTTAGGTTGATATTGTACAGAACTATTATGAGAACAGCAGCAGTGTTCTTGCATATGCAAGATTTATATATATTTATTCATTCACTGGAATTTTAGTGCTCAGTCACCCACGCATTTTTGTCAGGCTGCCTTTATCTGTCTTTATCTATTTTTCCTCTTTCTTTCTCTCTCTTTTTAAAATTGCTGTTGCCTTCTTATTGGATTGGCCTTCTCATATTTATTTTGCAATTATATAATATTGTTTGAAGTTTCTCTGAGTACTCTATCTAGTTTATAGTGATAAACTTTGAGAAATGTATTCTCTGCTTTCTCAAAGTAGAAAATAAAAATATGTACAAGTATAGCTGGCTGGTGTGTGGGCTTTGTTGCATGGAAGCCATGGGACATGCTTGGAAAGTATTATGAAATATACTCTGTGGTATCTGCATATTCAAATGATTCTCTAATCTAAATTTGTGTTTTGACTCTTGTTGTATGGTTTAGGCTTCATCTCTCTCCTCTCCCAACCTTGGAATTTCCATTCTATGTTTAAAAGTATCATTAGCACACTTCTGATTAGTCCCTTTTTCAAATAGAAAAATATTAAGGTGATAGTCTCTGAGAAATTTGTTATTTCAAAGCTTCTGCAATTATTTCTGAGGTTTATACAAAATGCCTCCTGAGTCTGAACTTTAATCAAATGAAGACTGAAGCTAGTGTCTCAGATGAAGAAGGGGGGGAAAAAATAAAGTGGAGAGAGACACTGAAGGAGACACAGCAAAACAAAACAAAAGACTACCCAGATAGCAAATACCTAATTAAGAGTATGATTTCTGAGGAAATCATTGTTAAAAAGCTGAAAAAAGAGGAAAGATAAAATAGAGGGACTGATCATGCTACCATCCTAATACTAACATGTTTACTCAGCAGTGCCCAGGATTTTATTTTCTCACAGGTAATATTTGTTAGAAATATCTTAGGAATTACCTTACCTTAGGAATTAGATGTGGTTGAAATACACAGATTTGAGACCCTGTGTCTCTAATTCACCAAACTGTCTTGTCCAGTATGGGTAACTTTTCCCCATATTACCCAATCCAATCTGTATTCAGAGTTATTACACTGCCCTCCTCCTTCTTGCTGCTAGACCTCATCTCCATAGCAACCAGCCTTTTGTCTGGCTGAGAATTCTAAAGGCCCCTCCCTAAACTGCCAACCCCAGGATTCCATAGAATCTTCACAGGCAGCCAATCATATGAGGTCTTCGCCTGCCTGACACAAACTCACAAACTTTGACTTTCATGTATTAGAGATATGCACACACACAGATACCTGAAGTTGCAGAAGGAAACTTGCAATATATCTGAAGCTTACAGTATACCTGAAACTCTCAATATATCTGAAGCTGCAGAAGGGAACTCATGGGGCCTCTCCTGGTCTGCTCCAAGTTGCTCAAAGTGATTGAACAGCCTTTTCCCCTGCATATCTTTACAATTCTGTGAGGAAACTACGGCCAAGTGGAGTCCATGGTGAAACCAGGGTTTCCACAGTCCTATTCTGATATGTTAACCACTATATTATATTGTTTCTCTCATCATTGATCATTGAAGAAAGCTGAACTACCCCAACCTCTGGTAGGGATTGTTTTCCCATTCTAACAGCCAAATTCCTCCCCAAACAGCTTGGTGAGGTTTCATACTTGGTTTAATGATGTTTCCATTTGTGTCTGGCTTTCATATAAAGAAGGGGAATCACTTACACAGCATAGATTAGCTTATTTACCATTGAGCCTATTCTACACATGTACTCCCCACTGTAATCAGGGAACAGATCTATATATTGATGTAGATCATATGATAGTCTGGGCCTAGAGAAAAATTTTGCAGATTCTGTTACCAAGCAGAATAAATTATCAGTTTCAGTAGAATATTCTTCATGGGCTGAGAGATTCTAAGGTCTGCTGAATGCTGTTTCTACAGAGAAAACAAGCAGATACATGCTGCTGAGAACATTCACAGAGCTCAGTGGCGCTCATACTCAATGGCCCTCATCCTTCTGGCTGGGTAAGTGTACTGTTGATAATATATAAAATGTATAAAAATTCTGGCTGACTTGCTGTTTTTAAAAGGTCTTTGTTGCCTTTCATTAAATGAGCTCAGTTTACTTAGTTCTGTGGATTGCTTTGTTTCTTCTTTTCTTTCTGCCCCTTTGCATATTTATTGAACTTTATGCCATTCAGCTGCTGTGTGTGTGTGTATGTTTTGAATGAAGAATATATTTAAAAGATGCTTGAGAATAATGTGCTCTTTATACTAGATCTGCATACAGATTGAATGAGCAAAACAGATTGTGAAATTTGATATTTGTGTAATTAAATGTGCAGTTAAAGAACCACAGATGTGCTAGTGTTACACCAGAAGGGTATTTTAATGTCTATTATTCACCAACCTTAAGGGTCATTTGTCTCTTTCATCTTCTGGAGTATTCATCATCACTCACTTTAGATTATGAACTTCTGTATTAAAAAGACCATTAAAAAGGGTAAATCTTGAAAGTACTGCTAAATCACCCTGAGAAATTTAAAATGGGTCCATCATGTGGGGATTCCAAAGCCATTGTCATGTTATCATCACTTTCAAAATTTGCTCAGATTTTTTCCAAAGCAAAAGATGATCTACACTTAATATCTTTAATTTTGAGGAAGTATATGAATGGTGGAAAGCGGGCGGAGAAATGGGTTGGTTTTATAGAGCATAACATTTACATCCCAGTAATTTGAATGATTTGTGGCAATTCACTTTTTTTTTAATCTTCTTCATACAGAAACCAGAGAAGCACTTGGAATGAATCATACGGAAAAGCAGTAGTCCATGTACACTATGATCACTGAACTGGCTTCATACTAAAAGCTAAAGCTGTTACTAATGATAATCACTGTGCCGTCTACTTTCCATGTGTTAATTAAAACAAAGATAGTATGTTTCAGGATTGATGACTCTGTACAGGAGGTGGGCTGATTTTACCTTCTATATTTTTAGGAGTTAACTGCAGAGGTTTTAAAATGACACTTTGCACCTATATCTTTCCAAGATGGAGCTGATGTGATAAAACCATCGCTTTTATTCTATAACTAATTTTGGAATTTTCCTGGATACCTTCCAAAGTAAAAGAAGGACATCTCCACCTATCTGCCCTTTCTTACAAACACTATAATGTACAGTTAAGAAATGTCTTTCCCATTTATAGTCATTAATATCTGTGCTGAAAACCACTTAAAAGAGAACAACCACCGTGTGTGCAGCTTATTCTACAGCAAACAGTCCAAAGTTCATCCCTAAATGAGATGCTACTGAATGAATCTTTTAAAACTCATGTAGTAAATACATCTTAATGATGTTTCTGTTAGAAAATGCAAACGAAATACCAGATATGTTATGGGTTTCTTTGTGACAGGGTCATTCAAATATCTAGACCTGTGGCTAATGTTTTGAAATGGGCAGGTATAGGGAAAAACAGGGTGTACTGCTGAATTCTTCATTAAAAGTCAATAGACCCTGTAAAGCCAGAAAATATTAACTAGTTTACCTTCTGCTCTTTGCTGAAAGGTTAATGGATACACAGAATTTGTCACTGTTGCCTAGGAAAAAAAGTCACACACCAAACAATGCATGACAAATAATATGTGCTTGCATTTACTTTGGCCTTTGTTGTTGTTGTTTTTCAGTTCATGGCATTAAAAAAACTCTGCTAGTAAATTTAAGTGAAATGAACACTATCTGGAAGAAGATTATGGTTTCATAGAAAACTTTTCTGTGTAAACATAATGCAAAATTAAATAATAAATAATATAACCAAAATTTGATTTTGCTTCAGTTTGACTATGTATTACTCAGTCCTATGTGGCAGCCAGCTTCCTTAATCTTCTGTTGTAACAAGCCTCAGTATAATAGGCAGTTCATCTGTTTAGATATAGATCCTACTCAGATCTGGACCCAAACAGTGAGAGGCACTGCAGCAAAGGACCTGCTTTAGCTGGCCTCTGACAAAGGATAGGCCAGTGGTGATGATATCAGGCACAATGCCCCATGATGCCAGCTGTTTGGGAGAAGAGTTAGGGGGTTTATCAGCTCCATCTGCCCCTACCCTGGTCAGTGTCAATTACCTTGCTCATCTGTAGATCCCTTCATGCCATATACCTGGTCCAAACTTTCATGGTTAGAGGTGTCCAGTATAATATCAAGTTCACTGTGAGGCATACAATAGGGTTAACCAACTGTTCCAAATTAGATGAAGGAGTTTCATCAGTTGGCTTTGATGAGTCAGTAACAGAGCAGATTTCAGCAGGACTATTGCTGTATGTGGAGTAAGTTCATGTGGGCTGTTGAGTTGTCTTTGGCACCAAGAACCAGGAATAGCTATAACATGGGCCCTTTCCACACGTGGGGCATGAATCGGGCAGAAACAGGACTCACCGGATTTCTTCTCCATCCGATCGAGTCCGTTGGGATGAGGAGCAGTGAGACCTTGTCGCTCCGCACTGCTCCGGCATCCAATATGGTGGCTTCCGGTTGGTGGAGGCTCTCCACCAACCGGAGAAGCTCACCAGGCTAAAGCCCACCCTCGGCAGATCTGCAGGCACACAGTAGTGTGCACCTGCAAATCTGCACCGGAGCGCGGCGACAGAGCAACATGGGGTCACATGCTCTGTGCTTTTGAAAAACCTCTTAAAAGAGGTTTTTGAAAAGCACGCTGTGCGACCAGTTATGGTCGCTCCAGAGCAGACTGAGGTGCAGAACTACGAAAAGTAGTCCGACCCAGTCCACTCCACGGTGCAGAAGACCTCTATCAGAGGTCGTTCTGCACCATTTTAATAGCCCTGTGTGGAAAGGGCCATGGTAGATAGTGTCTTCCCAGCTGAAGTAAGGGCGAAGAGTCTGCGACGTAATTTGATTGAGGATAGCTTGCTACATGATTTTTGAGATGTTTAGGAGACCTAGGCCAGGTCTTTTATTTTGTTACACTGACCTTTTGCCCTTTACCAATTTTGGTCTGTTGCTTGAAAGCCTTACAGTGCTTGGGTCTTCAAGGGTTACATTTGGGACCCATTCATTGTGACCCAGTGTGAACTGGGGCAGCTTGTACAGCTTTTGCCATGAGTCTGGGTGTGGAAGCAATCCAGTTTATTGGGCAATGGAGATCCCATGCTCCCAAGAGCAATTCATGAATAGTATGGTTTTGTTTTCTAATGGTGTTACATTTTATAGGTTCTAAATTTTGTCTCAAGATGAGGTCCTGATCTGTGCCTATAGTATGGTGGCATAAAAGGCCTAAAATGCTATTTTCATGCTCAACTTGGGCTGCACAATCAAGCTACATTGGAGTGGCTTGGGAAGAGAGGCCTTCAGTGGCTTGCCATGTTATCTCTATTGTTTTGCGGAGCACAAGGAGCCTCCTCCTCACATTTTGGTCATTCACCTGAAAAGGAATGATTTGTGCTGTTGAAAGGGAAGACTCTTTTCTATCAGGGTCTTCATGACTTTTGGGTCATGTAGAATAGATGGCCAGGAATGGTTATTTTGCCACATCAAGTTTGGTAGGGTGAGGCTGATTCCTGATACATTGATACAGCCTGCAGAAAGGTAAATAGGGAAATCCATAATGTCCTAAACAGGGGTTGGGCCACTTCCTCCTGCATCCCAATATAGTATTTCAGTGCCCTGAGCTCTACAGAATGGAGAGTGTGCATTCATCCAAAGTAACAGGTGGTTTCTGGGAGACTTGCAAAAAAATGTGAGGGCCTTTTTGGCAAACCTGGTGGGGGAAAGGAACTAAGCAGATACTTCTCCCTTGTCTATGGCAGATACTGGAGGGAGAAATAAGAATTACAGTAAACACCTCAGCATCTTTTTTTGATGAAGGGTGGTGTTCTGGAACTATCTCTTTAGGTCCTGAGACCTAGGGGGTAGGGAAGGAGATTACCCTTGGGGGTGGCCAGGAGGGGACTTTGCTCTCAATTAAGTCCTTAAACTTGGGGGTAGAGTTCCTTGAGTTTGCCTTCCAGTAGATGGTCAGACGGAGAGCAACCCAGCTATTGGGTTGCCCTTGGAGGTCAGGTGATTTGCCTAGGGGAAGGCTGAGGGGGAAGTCATGGAGTAATGATTGGCCTTAGTTGTTCCCTTGCTAGGTTGCTCTATCCTCTTGCACCTTTCTGGGTTCAATTCAGTTTAAATAAGTTCTAAGTTAAATAAAATGGCCCTTTTCAATGCAACGCTCTGTATGTAGTCTTGTTATTCCATAATTGGTCAGAAAATAGAATCTTAGTTCAACCCATAGAGATCAGTGATAGGAATTCACCAATTACATAGAATAAGTTAGAGGTTTTTAAAAAACAGTGGCTTCCTTGAAAACAGAGGCTACTTAATTAAATTTATTTTAAACTTAGTTGAATGAATTAAATTGGAATTTCAGCAATAACTTAATTCTGCAAGTAAGTTATTAATTAAGTTATTGGTTAATTAAATGTGAGACTGTGCTAAAGCGCACAAAAAAAGTTACATTTCCCACAGTTCTTTACACAAAGCCTAGTCCTCCTGCATTTATAAAAAAAATTGCTTTTTGTTTTTTGTTAGTACCTCAGGTTGGAGAATTACGGTGTTTCTCTCACAAGATTCAAACATTTATGCAAGAGTAGTTCCAATGTTAAGGACTTTTAAGGTTAACATTCCCAGTAACTGATCACCCTCCCTCCCATTTCTAAAAATAACTAAGGCTTCAAATTAATGTAAGTAGAAGTTTCTTTGTAATTATAAAATCTGGAAGACTTCAGAAAACTATACAAACACTTGAAATCTATGTTAAGTAATGAACAAAGAAGAGGAAAGAAAATCATTGAAAGCATACTTTCAGACAACTTTCCCCCTATTTTGCAAAACATGAGGGGGGCCTAAATCCAATTTCAAATCCCTGCTTGAGTAAACCTGTTGAATTGCTGCTGAATGACAAGTGAACATGGGTGGATGAATAAATGAATGAATGCTCTGAATAAACATCTAATAAGTTCTATTGAATCAATGGGTCTACTTTTGATGAGTCTAGTAACTAGATTTAGGCCCTTTTCACAGCGCCGGCACTTGCGCGACGGAGGAGGGCGGCTCACGCGAGAACCCTCTCCCGAAACGCCGCCACTTCCCCCGCCTCCTTACCGCACGTGGAGTCTTCTTGTGCGATGGGCGCTCTTCAGCCACGCCCCCAGCTTCCACAGCACCCCCTGGGAGCTGTAGGCGCCGCGGGGGGCGGAAGCGGGGAGGAAGCGCGACAGGCCCGCCTGCGACGGCGCTCCGCACTCCAGTAAGTGCGGGACGCTGCCGGGAGCCTTGCATGAGCACCGTTTATTTTCGCTTCAAACCGAAAAGAAAAAAAATCCGCGCTCGCGCCGCTTCAGCCCCGTGAGCACCGCGGAAGTGGGAGTGCGTCGTGTAGAGCAACATTCCCACTCCCGCGAGGCTCATGGGGCTATTTCGTGAGAGAAAGCCCGTGCGAAAAGGGCCTTAAACAATGGTCTCAGAAACACATCTGTGGAAATAGCCTGAGTCACCGTTTTCCACAAATAGAATAATGTTTTAGGTTTTCCCAAAGCTGAAATAAATATTATTATTATTATTATTATTATTATTATTATTATTATTATTATTATTATTATTATTTCTATCCCGCCTCTCCCAATGGATCGAGGCGGCATTACAAAAATATATAAATACATTAAAACATTAAAAAGTACCCCATCCTCCCCACCCAGCAACCCTTCTATCCCCCTAAAACACATTAGTTATTAAAACAAATTAAAACAGAATTAAAACAAAGAGACAAATGATGAGAGGCGGTGGAACACTAATCTGGGAAGGCCTGTCGGAAGAGAACCATCTTGACTGCTTTTTTAAAGCAGTCAAGACTGGTAATGTGCCGGGTCTCCTCCGGCAGGCCATTCCATAACTTAGGAGCGACAGAAGAAAAGGTCCTCTGGGTAATGTCTGTATGAAACTTTTAAGGTCTGTTGAAGATTCAACAGAAACATGGCTTATTAAACAATGAAAGAGATGGTTAGGAATTTGATTTAAAATTTGTTTATTTTGTGCGGAAAAAAAATGCGGTTGAAGCACTGGATTGCAACTAGTGAGATCCAGTTCCATTATCTACTAAGCCATGAAATTCATCATATGAATTTGGGCCATTCGCTTTCTCCTCACTCTACCTAGCAGTAAAGGGTAAAAAAAAATTACATAGGTCCAATTAAGAAATCATATGCATATGTATGACAAATAACTTACTTCACCCATCAGGTGATTTAATAAATGCAAATAGCTATAGAAAGATATCTTATTTTTATTTATCATTAAAGTATGGTAATTTCAAGGTTTAAAGATTATTGCACAGGTAGTAAGGGCAGCTTGGGAGGAGTGTTTTTCTTTGCATCCAGATGGCCGTCCTATTTTCTTCACTAGATATTGTATAGAGGCTTGTCATCTTTCCCAATAAACTAATTTCAAAGTTCTTTACTAGGACTTTTTGGGGATCCATGTGGGAGTGAGTAAACTAAAGAAAGATGTCAGTGTGTGGAGGTGAGAATATAAAGAAGGAAAAAGGGAAAGCAAAGAAGGAGTTTGGGTGCAATGGATGAGAAACAGGGCTTTCAAAAATTCATGCAACTGTTTCATTCTCTCCCAAACTGAAAAGAGGGAAAGAAGGGATTAAAATGATAGATGATATTTTCACATTCATTCGGGAAGGGGTTTAGTGCAAGCATTTAACATAAACTTAAATTGTAAATTAACATAAATGTAATTATTTAATTTTCCCTTTTAATGTAAATGTAATTTAACTAGAATTTTTGGCCTGAGCAGGAGGGAGCTGGCCACGTCACACTCAAAAGTCTCACTAATTTGTACCACAAACTTCTATCACTTGGAGCAGCTCCCTGGAGCTCAGGGTAGGTTTCAGGGTCATTCATAGCTAATTTTATGTAGCTGTAAATGTGATGCTGGATCTCAGCCAACATTCTGGACTTTCACTTTTATATGTACATTACAAAGAAAGAAAAAGATGGAGAGGGACACAGAAAGAACTGCTTTAATTTGAATTATTTCTTCAAGTACTTCACATCTTTATTCTCTTGCTCCACCCTCTCCCCCACAGCAATATAAGAAAAATTATACCGGTCGGACTAACCCAGTATTGTCAGATAGTGACACTTGCTGGCAAAGGCTTGCAATCCATTTTATTTTCCATTCCTTTCTCACCCACCCCCATCCTGCTGGCACAAGATTAGCATGGTGATGCCACTGGTGTCGAAGAGACAGGGCTTATAGAGTCAAAAGTGTCCGGATTTTATAACTAGCAAGAACTAAAGCATCACCTGCCAGCCTCTCACATTTCTCTCCTGCTTCCAAGCTTGGGTACAAACTTATTAGTTAGGGAAGCACAAACTTTTCCAAAATAATTTATTGTTGTGAACTATCCCTATTGTAAAGCAAAGTATTTTCATAACTTGTTTTGGAAATGGCAGTTACAGCCTATTAGACTGACAAAAGATCTGATTCTGGATATGAACTCTGCTAGAAATATTTTGTTAATATGTTTCAAAATATTCTACCAGCATTTTTGTACTTTTTCGATTTTCACTGTAGAATTGCTATGGGAACTGTTATAAGAAGAACTCACACTTCAAAATTTACCACTATACCATTGAGCACTTTATAATTAGTAGTAGTGTTGGAGGAAAAAAATGATTTTTAAGAGAGCAGGATAGTGCAAAATAATATATGTATACATCAAAAGATGTGTTCTAGTCTAAAGATATCAGTACCTTGTAACTAGCAATGGGGCAGCAGGAAAAAGGAGAAATAGATAACAAGGAAAGATGCCTAACAGGATCAACCAGATGACACTATGAAGTAAGAGGTCAAGATTAACATTAGGCCTTTAAAATCTCCCATCTTCAGGTTTAAAAAAAAGAAAAACCTCCTCAACTAATTCAGAGGGAAATTGCCTTTGCCTCATAGACAATACAGGCATAGTTCACCTCCCTTGACAGTGTCTTCTAACAGCCAAAAGGCTATTATGTCAGATCTTATTTTCTTTAAAGGTCTCTTTTTACAATGCTAAGCAAGTAGGAATACATTACTCTTGGTTCTGTGGAGCTCTGCCAAAGAGAGTAGAAGTTCAGAAAATAAAAATTGCCTTTCTAAAACAGGCCAAAAAGACATCGAGTCTAGCATGCTATCTTCAGTGATGAACACTGGTGCATATTTTCATACCCAAACCAGTCAGCAACAACATTAAATATAAAACAGCATTCTCATTGACATTGTAGAACCTGGACAGAAGAACTCTTGGGTGTGGTCCTAAAAGAAAAAAAAAAGGCACATTTAACAGGGGAAAAGCAAGTGAAAAATATCTAGGCACTTTCTGCACCTTACTTTATCTCGTTGTCCTCCAGTTGCAATCTCAGCAGTGCCTTTCAAGAGAAGGGAGCATGATAGGAACACTCCCCTCCACACCAGACCAGCTCCCTGTGGAAGGGAGTGCGAGGGACATGCCTCTTCCTTCTGTAGAGCAGCCAGGCTCTTTCCCATGCTGTGCTGGGGCAGGAAGTGCCTCCATCGCACTTCTGGGCCTTCCACAGGGCAGGTAAGTGTAAGACCGTTGCATAATCCAGGTCATTGACAGAGAAAATGCATGCATTATTTACCCTGCTATCGCACCAGCTGGCGATAGGAAAAGGACGGGACCACAATGACATCTTGAGGAAGCATTGTCACAGTCCTGCTTCTCTCCCATCCCTATGCCAGGATGCTATCTCCATGTGGAAAGGGCCCTACTTGTAGGCACACATTTGTTACTGAAGTAGACATGTTCCCAGGCATTACTTCTTTAGCAGAAAATTTAGTATTAGAGGCAGAAATAGGATATAAAAAATAACATTAGGTTCCTATACCAGAAAAAATTGTAGTTCAATGTATTTCAGCAAACTTTTTTATTCTAAACTAACAGTAGGCAAAGTAAAGTGAAATAAACAGATCAAGTAAGCCTTGCATAAGTAAACAAAAACATTTTGAATCTTCTAGAGACCATTTGAAGGCTTCTTCCAAGTGCAACCAAGAAGGATTTTTTTTCTTTCACCAGCCTCAACTTTTCTTATGATTTCCAAATTTTGGCCATACTTATAGAACTATGTTTTGTTTTGTTTTAAGCTTGCTGGGGGAACCTGGTGAGGCAAGTTTATTTGCCCTCTCCTTACTCTCTGTTTTGCTGTTCAGTTATGCTCAGTTAGGGATTCTGGAAAAAGCTGATGTTTACTTTGCCTGTTGTAGACAGTTATATAAATATATCTACAGTATGATTGGCTAGAGCAGAATCCAATTCTCTCCCAACTCAGTCTGTATTTGTGTGTGTGTGTGTGTGTGTATTGTTTACTGAAGACACACAGTACTGCAACGTTACACTGACAGTAGAATTTCTCCAGTCTTCCTTTCCATTGTTTCATTGATAATGCTACTGAAAAACTTCCAGCTAGACAGAGGACAAAGAAATAGAGAGGTATTGCTTAAAAGCTTTTGTAAAAAGCAGCTTCCCTGTCAGAAGCTTTATTAACTAAGGTATGCCTGTATTTGGGCCACATGTATTTGTTAGCTTGTCTAGTCTGCGAGGGAACAGAAAACTTTACATTCAGAAATCAGCCTCTTCCATTATGTTCCTTTCTTCATTCTCCCATTGCCATTGGCCTTCTGTTCAATTAGTATGATTTAATTGTTTCTTAACATGCTTTGTAGAGACAATATTGGGGAATGATAGTTTTACAAATTTTAAATTAAGTTTTAAAAAAGCAGGAGGGATGGTCATCCAGGCAAAGTTTACAGTAGTCTCAGCAACCAATGATCAGTGTATAGTCAAAGGTTTTAGCATTAGACACAGAGGAAAGATACATGCAAGTCAAACTGTCATGAAAAATATATCATTTAAAAAAAAATTCTACTTACAGAGGCTCCTTTCTATTGAAGAAAACCTGGGCTCTTTATGAAATCACATACTTTGATATTTACCAACACAAAATTAGGCAATGGGAACATAACATTTTCAGCAGCATCAGTTACATAAATTCTTCACTGGAAAGCTATTTAAATGAAATGGCTGCTCCCAGTATCAAACTATGAAAGGACTGGAGGGATCTTACAGTTAATGAAGCCACATCATACGGCCTGAAACAAAGAAATCAAAAAGGCGGTCTGAATACTCTACACATCCAACCCTACTCCTCAGTGAACAGGGGAAGAATGAGGATATGCCTCCTGGAATTTCAAAAGAATATAGTCCAAATGAGCAGTAATATCCTAGTATACTGGATGTAGGCTCTAGTTTTTTATGCCACAGAACACCATTGAAAAGCAATTCCCTCGCTTCCTATCAGTTCAGTTCATTAGAAAGCAATAGAATCTAAATCCCCTGTGAAGTTGTTTTTTAAAAACTTTTCCTGCCATCTAACAGCAGTAGCTACTAATAACTGCTGGCCTTTTGAAATTTAGGATTAGTGCGCACATTACCTAATAAGTCACTCCTCCTCCTTGCTGAGCTGTAACATCTAGCAAGGGATTGCAATATAGATCCAGCAGATTGCATAGAGAATTTCCATATTAGGAAAACCATACTTCAGGGGAAAAAAGGAAGCATGTCACAAAGAGGATGGAGAAAGAAAGAGGACTGTAAAACCATACAGAAAGTTCATCTGTACCGTTCATCTGTATTAGGTGGCTCTCAGCTCTGAATAGCTTTGTGACATGCTGCAAGCAAGGGATCCCTTAGGAAATTGGGATTTTGCAGATTGCCCCACAATGTGATTGTTGACAAAATCGATATGCGACTGTCAAAGCAGGACACGGCTGAAAATAGATCAGAATTCATTTCACTTTGATTGTTACTTGCAATATGGTAAAACGGAATGGTTTGAAATGGATTCTGTA
The DNA here is from genome assembly GCA_948474755.1 of Ctenosaura bakeri. Taxonomy (NCBI): domain Eukaryota; kingdom Metazoa; phylum Chordata; class Lepidosauria; order Squamata; family Iguanidae; genus Ctenosaura; species Ctenosaura bakeri. The sequence continues at coordinate 71,094 of CAOLHI010001091.1, read as the reverse complement.
TAGGATTGTAATTCTTTGCTAATTTTCGCCTCAGAGGAAGCAACCAGTAATTTTAGCGATTTTCTCCCTGCTGTGAGAAAGTTACTTGAAAACCACACAATTTTCAAAGCCATTCACAATTCGGATTTATTCCATGAAAAGATAACGTGATTGTTTTGCACTGAAAACAGCATTTTCTTCTCAAAAATGTTACTTCCTGCACAGAAGAAAAAAGGCTGTTACCTGTGCTGAAAATACTGTTTTCTGCTCAAAACAACCATGTGCACATTTTGCTCAGAGTAAACCCTGAACTTCAAAGATTCTTTTCGGTCTATAACTCTTCTCATCCAGGTTTCTAAACACACACACATACGCCAATATGTTTTTCAATAATTTAAAAAAGAATTAAAAATGGGCCAGAATCCTCTATACCTAGACTTACACACTTGTGGCTATTAAATATTCACAATCCCTACATAGCCCCTATGAAAGTCTCCCAGTGTCCACTTACTCGGCAGCAGCTGTTGCAACTGATGGGGGTTTATTCCACTGTCATTCAGGAAGCAGCTGATTGGGGGTACCTCACATCTCTCATGCAAGAAATCTCTGGCATAAGAGGGAATTGAGACAGTGATCCTGCCGCTGTCTCTTGCACTAAAGGCTTCTCATGGGAAGGAGTGGGACCATCAGCCAACAATTCCAGAGCAACAGGGGAACAAACCTTTGTTGACTGCAGTGGCTGCTTCCTGGTAAGTAAGGATGGGGAGAAGTTGGGCTCAGAGATATTATATAGCACTATAAATATGGTGCTAATGCATACATAAATCCCATTCAGGATTCTGACTATTATTTCCACCCTACTTCTGTATTACAAAACCATAACTCTCCACATATTAGATGACTTGAGGAGGCACCGTGTAATCAAGGATAGCTGGACTGTGCCAGTGGCTCTGCTAAGGAAACATAGCTTCCCACAGGCATGTATTAATATCTATAGGGGAAAGACTATGCATGTAGGTTTACACATGCATATGCATTTCATGCTGGCTATACTGCTTTAGCTGATCATGTAGGGTTCCAGATTTCAGAGAAAACTTGTGTGATACAAACTACATACATGAGTACTGGAGAGAGAACAAAAGAAAGTCATGCCACATAAAAAGGAGGGCCAGAACCACAGTTTTGCCACCCCTTGATCACTTGTTTCTTCTTCATCAATTGATCTATTGATCCAATAACTCCCACATACCCACCCTTGTTGGGTGGGTGACCATCTTGTTGGGTGAGTGATCACCTCATTGGGCTAATTGGATTTAACCTTGCCGAAGCTTAACTTTAGGAAAAAAGTATGATTATTTATTTATTTATTTATTATATTTGTGTACCACTTTTCTCCCAAAACGGGACCGAAGGCAGCTTGGCATCCAAGCATAAATAAATGCAACAAATTAATCAAAGTACAAACCCAACTGTAGGCACCTATGTACTGGCAATATGGTCCCCTTTTACGTCTGATATTGAATCTCTTCTTCCCAAAGGACCCTATACTTTCTAAATATAAGTGTGTATATTTAAAATATTATTACTGCTAAAACAATTCATACTCTTTTACATGTTTCTTATCTTGTGCACCTGACATATTTGATAATTCTTTAATATGGAAGGTTAAATCCAATCCTTAGTTTCAACTAGAGTACATAAGTGGGATGTGCAGAACTCTCATTCATTCTGGTTAACACGGACAGCTGGATTTCCCAAAGCATATTGTTTCTTAAATTGTTGCTATTTTGGGGTGGTGGTGGTGGTGGTGGTGGTGATGATGATATGATGATTATGATGTTTTAGGTAATTATTTTTAATTGTTTTAATAAAGATAATTTTCTACTTTTTTGTTCCTGATCAACACTTTAGTACATTAACTGTAATGTCTTGGGAAAAAATATAACTATTTTATGCCTTCCTTTCTTTAAGTGGTGTGATGGTTCAGAAACAATCCATTTGCCTGAATAGTAGCACAAAACTTTCCAAGCTGTTTGCAAGTGCTTCAGTAATACCTACCTCGACCCATACAGCAAAAAACACTAGGAGGGAAGGCAGGACTTTAATACCTTCTCTGGGTGCCAGGGTGCTTTTCATCTAGGACAGGGTGCCAGAATGCTCCATGGGATGGAGGCAGAGGCGGAGCCATATGCTATTTAAGGTCTGATTCTCCTCTTCTTGTCTGCAGTGTAGTGTGATACTCCTCTGGTTGCTTCAGGGCTGGGTAAGAATATTTTCCCCTTTTACCTTCTTTTTTTTTTTTTTTTTAGCCCCTCCTGTGTCTGCAGGACTTGGACAATTGACTTGCCAGGCTTTCACCTGGCAAATAGTGGGGGGAGAATATATGTTTTCAGTTATCACTCTTAGCAACCTTTTGTTATAGGGTAGGGATCTGAAATCTCCCCTTGTAGGGCTCTGCAGCCAGAAGCCGGGGTGAAGGAGGCTCCCCTTGAGGTTAATCTGGGATCTGGAGTCTCACTTACAGCTTGGGTGGGATCCCCCTGGGTTACCTTCCAGTTGTAGGCAGCCAGGGAGCAAACCAAGTATTTGGATTGCCCTTGGAGGTGAGGTGTTTCACTCAAGAGAAGGCTGAGGAGACTGTCAAAGGATTGAGACCTCACTTCAGCTGGATGCTTATCTGTTGGCTCCCTGCTCTTGTTTCATTCCTAGGCCAACACATCTTGAATAGGTTAGGTCAAATAAAGCAGCCCTTCTTTAACCCAATTTTCTGATCTCATTATTCCATGATTAGTTATCAGTATTCATATGAACTCGTTGCTGGGCATCTGAATACTAATATATGTTTATTCCAGAAGTAACTTCTGTTGAGTTCAATGGGACTTCCTAATGAATAAATGTACATAAAATTTCAGCTGCACATCACACAATATTGAGTCTTATGTCACTGAGGGGCCTGTGGACAAATTTTTGCTCTCACAGTTCAAGCTTTTCTCTACAACCTTGAGGGCTACAAATTTAGACCTAAAATAATGAAGAGCTAGAGTGCTATAGACACAAAAACAATGTAGAAACATTTCCAGTATCTCTTTCTGTTCATAATGAATTTTTCTTTGCGAATCTAAGACATTCAGAATTTCTTGTTTATAAAGGAAGCCTAAAGGTACTGTTGACTGAGTTTTTACAAATCTGAATATTTTGCCCTGCATACACAAACCTACACATGCGCATACACACACACACACACATATATATACACACACACACACATACACAAAGCATGCTACAAGCTAATACCTGGCAGATCAGTGGGAAAATGATATTGGCATTATCCCAGGAGCTAGTTTTGGGCACAGCAACAGAGAAAGCTGAAATAGAAAGGCTGTGGCCTTTGCTCTTCATCTCCCTACAATTTCATAGTTTATTTTGAAGTCAAACCCTTCTGGCTAGAAAAAAATAATAATAAAAAATAGGACAATGTATCCTTTTTACAATTCTGCCTGTATACTGGAGTCATGATTAGAATATCAGGGCCTCTGTTAGAAGTAAGGCATATTTTCTTTGACTTGCTCACAGAAATGGTTCAGTTTGCATCAACTCACCCTGCCAGTTCATCAGCCAATTTCAAACATACTGGGATCAGCAGAAAAAGGGCAAGACAAAAGGACAGGATCACAAAGACACTGTAGCTATTCATGCCTACAACTTGATGCTACTACATAACTTCAAACAAAAATTGCAAAAGGAATGCCTAAGTGTGAGGATGGAGAAGATAGGCAGACTGTTAATACCGTTACTCATAAACCTCAAAAATCATTATCTGCAACATAAATGTAGCCATATTTAACAATTTATGTAATGATGTACCTAACATGCAGCTTTCTGCTTCTTCTCATCCATTCTACTTTTTTATGAAGCCTTCTTTGCCTTAAAATGATAGCCATGTTTCTTAGAATATATTTCTGTATAAAATAGAATAAGCCAGTGCTCCCCAGACTGGAAAACTCCAGAGGTGATGAACTACAATTTCCATAGTTTCACAGGCATCTGGCTGAGGAATGATCAAATAGACCAACACCAAAATATGGAAAGTGGAGTCCACATATTCAGAGTTCCAACCAGATACACACATCATTTTCCAAGATACTCCATTCAATTTCTGTTTCCTTGTCTCTAGTTTCCAGTGCTTCTTTCTTCCAGTTAGTCAATCATCTCTCACTGAGCTGGATTTGGACCTGTTTAAAAAGAAAAAAAGAAAAACAGATCACAGCACAGCAGATTTTCTTCCTCTCTGGTTATCTACTTAACAAGTTATTATTCAACACAGCTAATTGAATATGAAAATTTCTTTGAAAATTAGAATTGATTAGAAACTCAATTCTACTTTCAGAAAAATAAGAGGAAATAAAAAGAAAGGCCTTATCCCAAGCTTTAGAGGAAAATGGGCATTTCTGTATGGTTCCAGGAGTGTAGTTTCTGTTTGAACAAAGAGAGAGAGAGAGAGAGAGAGAGAGAGAGAGAGACATTTTGTTTGTTTGTTGAAGGGATGTGATCTAGAAGGAGTCCAGAAACAGCAAAAGGTGTGTGGCTACAGTGTGTGAGAGAACAGAGTGATAAAGTAAAAAAATAAAATAAAATAAAATAGAAGTTTCAGATTAAGTACGCTGGTTTATGTGGTTATTAGAGTCACCTAATAGTTTTCATCAAAATGGCATAAACCAAAATGTTTATGGAGTAAAAGCTGAAATTTTTTGGAAAGATGCCTGCAAGGCCTATGACACAGCAATGTTCAAAAATGATTTTTTTCTTTTTTTCAAATAGAGAAGGATACTGATGCTGGACGAATGCATCTCATGGTCCTTTTCCTTCTCTATCTTATCTCTATTTGCTGTCCTAAGAAACTATCATTCTTTGACTATAGTATCATACCATAATGTCAGACTTACAAGGGAATAATTTGTTAACATGTATTACCACATGGGCGTTTCTGTATCTTTCCATCTTTCCAAGTTTTCTCTTCTTTGGGTGAGATTATGAAATTTTTACACATTTTTATAGCATTTCACGTTGTAGGATATTTTTGTTGCAAATTTTATTTGTGAAAAAAGCTTTGTGCAAAGGATCTTGGTGTTGTAGAAAAATATTTTTGCAAAGAAAACCATTTTTAAAAAATTACTTTCTGTACAACATAGTTACTTTTGCTTTTTTTTCTCTTTTTTTTTCAAAGTCCCAAAAATGACCTCAACAAGATGTCTTGATATGTTGAGATATTCTTTGTCATCTAGGATTAGAGCATTTATCTGCATTATTTACATCTCTACTTTTGTCAGGCTGAAACCTTCATAAGCTTTGGCCATGGTCCAGTCTTGAGTCTGTTAGCTTTGGAAAAAAGGCCATTTCATATTGGAAAGCACTAAAATCAATTGAAAGTAAACTTATCTGGCTCATGATTGACACATATCTCTAGCTGGCAGCCTGTGTTCTTTTATTAGACTTGTAGCATACATGTAGGGCACATTTTTTTCCAAATTGATCCTTTGTCTGGATATCTTTGAACCTGCTCTTACAACTACTTGCCATCATCTCTTCCTCCTCGTCCTCCCTCTCCTCCTCTGTACTTTTAAAAATGGACTGGATGACAAGGAGTTCATTTAAAAAAATATTTCTCCTGTGCCCCCAACACATTCCAAAGTTTTATTTTGATATCTTATATAGTATTTTCTTATAAAAATACATCTTTTTTCACTGTTTTTATACCTATAATTAACAATATATTCAGTAGAAAGATAATCCATAGTTCTGATGAACCCTAACCTGCAGTTTTTTAAAAAAATCTCTGTGTAAATACATACTCGTGGCTGTCTTTTGATGAGTGTTTTCCTCCTGCCCACATACTAATGGGTAGTATCTATAAAATAGTTTATGCAGGGTTGAATTCATGTGAATGCTTCCATTCTGAACAGTTGGTCAATCTATAAAAGCAGTAACAAATGACAAGCCTGCTTATAATACAGCATCATTTGGCAGGCATGGGCACAGCATGAGAAAACCTTTTTTTTTCCTTCTACAGTCTCACTGTGAAAAGGCTTAAAGGTGGCCATCATTTGAGTTAATTGGGTAAAAATATTAGATATCATTGGAAAGTCTTCTCATTCTTCTGTAGTCCTATCTGCTTCCCCCCATTCAAACTTTTGCCCTTATTTGCTTTGAAAGAAAATTTATACTTATTTCAATCCTACATGCTTTTATTTCAATACTACATGCACATTGTTCCATTTACTGCTTCAATAATCTTTATTTTACCATGATATCTGGACAGAGACCAGAAACAGTGGGGAAGGGAGAAATCTCATTTTCTTGTCTAAAATTCAAATATATATTTATTAGGGTATTCTTTTTGTTATCGCTTTCAGCTCTCTTGGAATTACATTAAAGACGAATAAGAAATAGTCCTTCATTATTTAAACACAGGATCAATCTCTATTGCTTTTAGAAACTGCTTTAATATTCTGGTGATTTTTTTCTACGACTCTTAGATGATTTGCAAAGGCACAAAGGGGCTATATTTCTTTAGATTATTATCCAACCTATTCCCGCTGTGTTCGAAAAACACACATGCACATACAAAGAGACCCTTCGCCCAAATCAGAAAAAAAAAGTGAGCCCTTTGGCATTAGGCTGTTAATTGGGCAAAATAAACACTGTCTTCTTGGCCAGAAGAAAACATTGTCTCTTTGAAGGTTCCCTTGTAGGGAATTGAATGGTAGTCAATTTGACTAGGAATTCTTTACACATTAACCATTTAGAAGAGTTTCACATTCCACAGCAATGATTTGCAGTCTTTCCCAATGCTGAAATAGGAAAGCTTGAGCAGTCTGATTATTTGCACATTCTACTCTGAATTAACCTAATCTGTATCTCTTGGACTATTGCTTACTATGGAGACTAGGAATTTATCTTAAATTATTTTGACTGGCTTTAAATTGTCTTGCTCTAAATGATAAGTATCTAATATGCTTTTAGTTTTTTTAAAAAAAATGTGTTCTTTTAAATTGTTCTAAATTGAGTTTATTTTAAGCCTGTGAAAGATCTTTGGATATAGAATGGGATATAAATATTTCAATAGATAGATGATAGATAGATGTTGGATTTCATTAACTGTCCTAAGTGACACAGTTCCCAGCATGCATACAGGCTGCATCAAAGATACACAAGAATTGCAGTGGTATATCCCTGGTTCTAGTCCAGTGAAGAATGAAAAGAATATTTCAAAATTCTAGATATTTTTAATGCTCTCCTAGGGCACAATACAGCAACCTATTTCCCAGAAGACACTGTACAAATAGCGAAATCAGCTAGCTAACATCAAGAATGTCTGTGGACAAAAAACACACAATACCTGTCAACCTTCTAGAAGACACGAGGTTAAATACCTTTAAACAAGTTGCTCCTTACCCTTTCTACATAAAACTTGGGATGGAACATGCTTATACTAACTTCTCTTCTATTATCAAGAAGTAGATCGATCCATTAAGATATTTTATGAATATAGTCCACAGATTACATTCAATAAGCCAGACTTCTGGCTATAAAGGAGGAGCTGAGTTCATTCGATCCAGCCTTAGCATGGGACCATGATTGTGATCTTATCATACATTGATTGGTATGTCCATATCTCTTCTTACCAGAAACTCCTGTTTCAGGGGTGCTGCATGCAAATACTGTAGAGGTCAACCACAATTCCTTCATTGGTCGTGACTGACTTTCATGACTTGATTGGCCATTAAAACCAATGGGTTGTGCCTGCTGTCTCTGAGGAAGGGCCTGTGGAAGACACAAGGAAGATAATCTTTTCCCTCTGTTCCACTCCTGGGTTATAAGTAAAAGTCCTAGCCCTCATGTTTAGTAATATGTATGTCAATTTCCCTATGTGTTCTCCCAGGTTTTACTGCTGTTTACTTTGCTATGTACAGAGGTTGACAGGGTACAATTTGGATTTGCAATTTGTACTTAGTAAAGGTGAAGTGGGTAGGCTGCCTCATCTATAGCAAGGCCATGGTTTCCTATTTTGTCACAATTTCTTGCACATACTGGAAGCACTGGAACAAATCAATAGTGCAGACAGCAGGCATGGATTCTAAATGGCCACTGAGGAACTTCTAAGGGATCACTGAAGAACTCCTAAGGGATTCAAGGCCCAAGCCCAGATTGATGTTGGCAAGACTTCTGCACATCCAGGTGGCAAGTTGGTACCACAGTTTTGATTTCACCAAGGAGTAGCAATCACACAACCCATGGGCCACATTAACCCCCAAAGCACTCTTTTAGATACCCCAAAGTTTTGGTAGTAAATCATATCAGGGTGGGAGGCATTTAAAAGCAAGCATTTTGCTTGTTTAAAATGGCTTGTAATAATAAAAGTCTGTGGCAAGTACTGAAACAATGTTGTTGTTATTGCAACCATAGTTCTGCAGGTTTCTTGGAGTATAAGTTTAAAATAAAACATAGTTTAAAAATATATCATACAAAAATTAAATTAAATCAAAAATGAAATATGATTAAAATCATATTAAAATACCTTTAAAAAACTGAATACGTATATAAAACAAAACATCAAGGTACAGCACGCATCATTGAAAGACCCTTCTGGCACACCTAGTTAAAAACCAAGGATCTCTTGAAATAAAAACGTCATTGTCTTCTGGCAAAAAGAGATCACACAAGAGGCCAGCCTACCTTCCCATGTGAGGGAATTCCACAATGTGGGGGCAGCCACTGAGAAGGCTGGCTCCAATGTCCTCACCCACCATTGTGGAAAGACTGAGAGAAAGCCCCCACTCAACGATTTTAAGGTTCAGGCAGGTTCATAAAGTGAGTGGTGGGCTCTCATAGGATTGGCAGAACTTTCACTTACAGCTGGCAAATAATTCCCATAAATGTCTTGAAGTGTTGGAAAGCAAATAGTTTAATTTGTTATTATTATTTTATTATTATTTATTTGTATCCCGCCTCTCCATATGGCTCGAGGCGGCGAACAACTTACAAATAACATGTATTTCGATACATTTCTATACAATTTGTCTTAATTTCATTGTCATTGGAGGGGTGCAGCCCATGGAATGGTTGGACAGGGCACAGAATTAGCCCCCAGACCAACAATGTAGGCCACAGTAGGCCCAAAACTCTGACTAATCTTTTTCTTATCTGAGCACATGGGTGAGGATATTGAGATCAGCTAACTCTTAGGCTTCTGTTTAACAGCACCTTGCCCCAAACTGTGCCAAACTCTGTGAGCTGTGATCAATAAAAATGTGGCTTCTGTTACTTACCTCAGCCTAAGCGTAGCTACGGCTCTGCTTTTCTCCCCCACTCTGTCCTGTTGACATGATCATTATTAACACATGGTCATTAAGGCTTAAGTTGTGATATCTTGTCATTTTGAATTAACTCTATCCTTCATACATGGTTTGCTAATGAACATGCTGGGCTCATATTACATCAGGATATGCCAAAGCTGCTTAGCTTTGAATCCAGGAGGCAAACATCAAAAAGCAAACAAAGACTGTGATGCTGAACATGATACTTTGTTAATCTACCATTCCGAATTTGAGACCATTTCCTATTATTCCTTTGTCATTTTTGCAGTTAATATAAATGATTTAAGATGAAGAATTTCACATTAGCAGAATGACAGAAAATCTCACTAACTCTGCTTGCTGTGCAGCCATTACTTATGGGACTTGGTGCAAATGACTTTCTTTTTTTCATGAAACAATGCTAATTTGCTTTGATTAATACATGACTAAAAGCAATTGTACTGTCATATTGGCAATATCATACTGGAGAATGATTGTTTTAATTCACATTTACACATACACTGTATTAGCTCTTCACCTAGATGTCAGGGGCTGAGTTTGTGAATGTAGGAGATGTGATGGACAGTAGCACACCATTTAAATGTACAGATTGACACTAGATTGCATCTTTTAGTTCTTGTTCAGTCCTTGCTTATGCATTACTTCCCAGCACTGCAGTATTCGATGCGTAGCTATCAGCATTCATTTAGCAATTTGATTTAAAAAATACAGGCTGTAAATAGCTTGCATTTCACATGTATTACCCTCTGACTGCTGCTGTGATTGCTCAGTCAGGGGCCAGCTGTGAAAATGTTAAAAGTATTCAGAAGACACATGAATATTCATCACACTGACATTCTTATTTCCTTATATGCCTTGGAGATGGAATCATAGATGTTTAGAAGTGGAAGAGGACCATGAATCACCTCTGTCAACCTCCTGCTCTACAACAGGACAAGTTTAATTTCAACCATACATGACAAAGGTCTGCCAGGTTTGTTCTTCAAGATCTCGAAGAAGGAAAAATTTTCTCATAAAGATCTTAAGAACTGGAATGGAAAAGAAATCTGCTGGGTTCTCACATATCTAAAAAAATATCCATTTTGCACCCACCTGAAACCAACAGTAAGCTTATATATATATTGCATTGGAAATATGTAAATTTACAAGGGTCAAAATGTATTTCAGTGAAGGAAAAAATGTACATAAAATTGTATTTACCTTTGAAAATTTTTCACACTGAAAAGCATACATAGAATATGATTGTTAATGGAGTTCTAAGAGACACAGCAAAAATGAGACTTACAGGTTGTCACAGCCTTACCTAGCATTTGCCATGTTTTAATATGTTGGTTCCCAATGTTGTTTCTCAGATATTCCTGAACTACAACAGCAAAGGAGGGTGAGAATCATGTTGTAATTGTCTGCCATGTGGCTGTTACTTTACAGCTTCTATTAGAAAAGAAAGTTGGCAACTCTAATTTGACACCCCAAGCAAGGCTGAATACAAAGCAATTCAAATCCAGACTTTTTAGAACTAAGCTCCCAAAAACCTTGATGTGCACCTGTTGACTTCTGATTTTCTTACATTGACATCTGATTTTCTCACATTCACATTTAACAACAACAAAAAAAACCTTAAAAAATTTTCTATCCCAATTTTATGAATAAATTTGTGAATTGTAATCAGTTCTTGACTATAAAACACATTAAAACTCTAAAGTTAAATTCTAATCTATCCTCAGCATAGTCCAGATTGAGCCCGCTTTTTATCAGCCATCTAGGATGTTTTTTGATTTAACAAACCAAATGAAAGCTCCACTATGAAAAAAAACCTTATAAACTTTATGTACTTATAAGGGTATAAAAGTAGTGTAGGATAGATAATCTATTATTTAGTGATTTGCAAAACATGATTCCCTGCCCTGCCCCGCCCAAGAAATGTACATTTCTTTCTATACATTTTGAAAGCTAAAGAGCCACTTAAAGTACAATGCACACTGACTTATACACAGGTTGTGAAGAAGTCTACCATACTGAACAAATACTGATCAGATCTTTAAAAAGTATATCAGATTGTTGTTATCTCTTTTGTAGATGATAACTAAGGAATTCTTAATTTTTGTATTTCTCTTTAAGCATTGCTAATATTTTATGCTTCCAGGTACCTTTTTTACATTGTAATTTATATTCATCATTTATTTTCTTTATTTATTCCTCTATTATTTTACATTATATGTGTGTTTGTTTAATCCAATAATCCCTTCTAAAGCTGTGAAGTTGTATCCAGTAGTATTCTCCTAGTAGCACAAAACAGAATGGTACTTCCTCTACTTTTTTCTGCTGTAGATTGGATGCATCTGATAATACATAAAAGTGTTTGTATGGAAAGGAAGGTAAAGAGATTGAATGTTAGAAAGTGAGGCATCATTTAAAAAGAGAAGAGAAAAGGAAAAAAATATGGACTTTTAAAGCTGGTTCAAAATTTCATTTTGTAAAAATCTTGCAATCAGTCACCAGGTATCCTTCTTCTTACCTTCAGATTCAGAAAACATTGCTTTCATTAGATTAAAAAAAATTAATAGAAAAGTCCTTTGCCAACTTGGTTTGACTTTCATTCTGCAAAGGAATAATTAAATAAATTTAATGAATTAAGGCAAATTACATGAATCTAACCCAACTGATGTAAGGGGAATTAAGATACAATAAAACACCTGTTTTTGAGATATCTCAGAGGAAAGGAAATATAGAAGCATAGGGGAGGCCATAAGGCATAGCCATTATAAAGATGAATCAGTGAGATTTTAGTAGATTTCAGTATCTGAATATATAGCTGCATAAATTAATCATGTTTTGGAAGCAGAATATAGCTTTAATAAACATTGTCTTCCACTGTGTCTTATTCTCCTAAGCATAAGGTCTGATTTACATGTTCCATTTTCTGGTAACAGGATTAGTCCTAGAGGTATATTACAAATTCATTTCTCTAGAAAGTGCATAATTTATGGAAAAAGAAGATGCATATTTTCTTTTTGTAAATTTTCTTTGTATCCACACACACCAGTATCAGAAGTACTCATGGACACGATCATACAAGCTGGAAAACATGCAATATTCATTGGCCATAGACTGATTTTTGATATGATGAAAGCAGTTTGTGTGTTGTGTATAAAACATAAATGCTAAAAGCAAATACATTCTTTGAATGTGGGATCTTAGGTAGCAGAAAGAATCACCATCCCTGCACAAGGAGGAGATATCAACAGGATTCAGGACTCTCCAATCTGTGTTTAAAACAAAGGGAAGGGAAAAATGGGAGAGAAAAAACAAAAGAAAAATGAAGACTCAGCACACAGAAAAATGACTGACTTTTGGGAGGAGGGAATCAGCACCAAGAACAAGGAAAGTGGAACTGACTGTCCTAGAAGCAGACATGACTAGCTGGCTAAATCTCCAGACAGGAGATCCCCATACATTTTCTTGTAGGTTCCAGTTGTTTGGTATCATTAGAAATATGTAAACTCTCTAGTACAGGGGCTCTCAATGCCAGTTCACACATGGCATGCAAATTAAGCATATATCTATCTATGGGATAAGTCCCAGGACCGCATACCCTTTGAGCAATAAACTTTAATAGAAACCTGACCTCGGATGCTGAATCACACAAATGTACATACCCAATTACGAATTTGAATATCTGTATCTTAGTTCCCATTAGAGGTTTATCTGGGGAGGTCCTTGAGCCTGAAATGTTACCACTCCAGCTCTTCGAGCACATGACTAAACTGCCTGGGGTCTTCCTAACAGCACATGCATGTCATTGCTTCTTGGTCCAAAGTGTCCTGTATTTCCTTGTATTTCTGGGTTTGCAAGCTTTATGGTGGCCTAACAGCTGTTCTTAATCCAGGAAGCTTCCAAGGCAAGAATATAATTCCCACTTCATCTGCTCTAATTGTAAATAAATATATTCTGTGGCTAGAACATAAATTTCAACCATGGAGAATTGTCTTTTAATCCATTTCATTTTCTCTCCTCTCTCCCAGGTTGTATATTATTCCCCCAAGTGCTGCAAACAAATCCTGAAACCAGGAAGTTGAATGAAATGATGTTGGAGAAGTTCAGAAGGTTAATAGCTTGGCTTTGTTCCTGTCCATTACCTACAGGATACAAGTACCCAGAGAGAAAGGTTATCATAAGGGTCTGCAGTTTAGGGAGGGACCTTTAGAATTCTCAGCCAGAGAGCTCTTTGGCCTCAGTAAACTACAAACCCCAGAATTCCACAGGATGTTCAAAGTGGAATAATAACACTATGACAGTGTAGTGTGGAAAGGCCCATAATCAAAGCAATGTAACCCACAGTTGAGTATACCTTATCAATCAGTTAGAAGTCACAAAAATTAAATCGTGAAGCAGTTTATCAATTCATATTTCTCTCTGTCTCGGACATTTCATGATACCTTCATTAGTGGCGTCCTCTCAGAAAAAGGAACCAGAAGGAGAGATCTCTTGATACTTATGTATTAGAAATAATTGCTCATCTTACAAGGTTGCAAAGATACAGATATTTAAGCTTAAAGTATTTGTTTTAATATAAAAAGAAAAGAACTATTTGTAGACGGATATGTATACAGACATATTACGTACATATCCATATATTCTGAAATGTTGTGGACTTACTAATTTGAAAAAATCCTTTGAAGCATAACAATTTCACCCAACTCTGGACGCAGACATGATGTTTAAACTATTTTAACTTTTTGAAACTTATTTCAGTTGTCTAGTTTCCTTTCTGGTGGTTGGAATAATTGTTACTCTTTTAACTGATTTTCTTGTAAGCCACCCAAAGAGCTTATATCTACTGGGCTATCACTCTTTCAATAAATAAATAAAATAATGAGGAAAAAAGGAAAAGGACCCAGTCACCTAAACTCCTTAGTGGTGGGTAAAGATGATGGGAGCTGGATTTCCACAATGCCTAAAGGGACATGTTATTTCCAGGTATTTCCTGAACCCTTCAGTTTTGCTCAGGCTCCCCTCTGCACCAAATCAGAACACCAGGGTAGGACACCGTTTGTTTGTGAGCAGTTTCGCATTTCCAGTTACTTCAAGTTCATAAAAGTCACCATAGCTTGTACAGTCTTTTCCCAGTTATAGACTGTTATTAGGTAGACTTAAGTGAACAGATCCAAGACAAAGGGTGGGTTTACTGTATTTCTAGTAATTTTTCAAAAAGGCATTGAAGTCTGAGGCTTCTGCCTTGGTGGTTCCTACAGGGATTGGGCAGGGACAGAAGCTTGCTTAATATCCCATATCAAAGGTCACACATTATCCTAACCAACTCTATTATTAATTTCTCCTCCCAGGTTTCTACGATAACCTTTACTAACTTTGCTGATAAAGTATGTATGCAGAAAGAGCATTTACTATTTGAGATAATTTAAATTCTTGATACAGGGTTTGTGGTTCACTTATTCTGTACATTCATACTAACTCTGTAGAACTGTCTGTAATTATGAAGAGGTTTTCTTTTACCCAATAGCTTTTCTTCTTCTCCCTTCATATAGGTTTTCATCAGAACATTTTGCAGTCTTCTCAATTTCTTTTTAAAATGTGATAGCTTGATTGAATCAAACACTTTAAGGTATTTCATTTCTCACCTTTAAAAATCAATATTTTTTACAGTGGCATGAATATATTTTTTTCTACAAGCCTTGGCATCTATTTTTTTTTTCATTGTAATCATGCCTATGGGCAAAGATGAAGTACCTTTCTTTTGTTATTAAGAGCTTAGTAGCCCTGAGCTAAAGGCTGCAATTCTTCATGTCACCGCTGTGGTGGCAAATAAGATTTTCCATTTAGTTCCTCGTAACCTCATTTGTCAGAGAGACTATATTTCAAGTTTATATAAATTTAAGGCAAACAAAACCAGACAGTTAAAAGCTTCACTTGTCATAAATTGAATTCATCCATTAGCACAGAAAAAAAAGAAAGAAAAGAAAGAAAAAGCAATGGAAAAGAGGAGAAGAAAGGGGAAGGTTAAAGTAATAGGTTATTAACAAAGCTAAAATACTGTTCCCTTTCAAAATTTATGTAAAGATTTGTAAAGTTAATTTGATTGCTAAATCTTCTTTCCCTTAACAATGATTCCAGTGCACTGCTAATGTAAGTCTAGCATATTAGCTTGAGGAACTAACAACCATTCAAACTAGCAGAATGTTATTTTTCTCCCTCAGATTTTGGTCCTTACAAAACAGTCAGAAATGCGGGACTGTCTCCCATGTTATTTAAGGGCACTCAAAAGAATACTGACAATGGATTTGTTCTCAAGTCTTTTATCCTTACAGGTTCATTCTGAAGATCAAGATCAAAAGGGCCATGTTAACATGTTTTTTTTACAAAAATCCATTCGTCTTAATCTTTGCACTCCCAGTGACTAAACCTCACAAAAGGGGAAAGTGCATAGCAGTTCACCCAGTAACAGAATGAATGCATGCTTCTGCTAATCAATGCAACTGTGTCAATTTGACTTCCCCTGTTTCATATCCTCTATTTGATCCCAAGCTGTTTCTCAGCTGTTTTAGATTGACGTGCCTGAGACCCATAAGTGGCTGGGTTTTTCAGCCACAGGGGTATGATCTGATGCCGTTTAAAATTCAGCAAAAAGCATGAAATTGCAGATGACTCACAAAATGAAGCTAACACTCCCAGTTGCATATTATGCAGTGGAGCAGGCATTTTTCATGGCACTTTTCTGAGCTGAACCAGGTTTCTGATGAGTGACTAGAGAGGGGGGATAGGGCATAACGGATCTCAACCTGAAGTCCACTGAGCCCTCTGGAGAAAGATCCAAGATGAAATATTGGGAACTAAAGGTGATAATGCAGAGTGACTCAATAAAGCTGAAAAGTGTAGAAAATGAAATAGCACGTTTTTACTTTAAAATGCTAAGAATTCTGTGCCTAAATCTAGATAGTCAAAGATATTAAGGTAAATCATGTCACCAGATGAAAAAAGACCAATCTGCTCTTCCCATTTTCAAAACCCTGTGAATTTGTATGTGTTTCCTCTCCATTTCAGAGAAGGCTGCTGTACACACAGCACTCCATTCAACATGCTATTGATTAATTAATCACATTCTTCAACATGTCAGTTGATACAATTCAAAGTACAGATGGACAGAAAGAGATAAACATTTGGCTAAAAATTTCAGATATCTGATAGCGAGTTATTTCCTTCCTCTTCCTTCTTTTTGGAAATGGATTGAAATAAATATAAAATATATAGCATACAGAAAATCCAAGTATCATAAATAGACTGATAGGTAACTATCTCTCAGCCTTGTTTTATTTTTAGTAGGCATCCAACACTTGTTGATTTTGGTAGTGGTAACTTCTTTGTTTGTGTCAGTGGTCCTCATGACCGTTTCTCCAGTCATGTCCAAACAAGAGTTCAAAAATATAGGCATCTGTGTTGATCAATGCTGACAAAGTAGATTTTGTGGGGGCGGGGGTATTTCCACCAGGAGCTGATCTTTATCAGGCTAATGGGGTAGACTCGTCCATTCAGGTCGAAATACTCTCAAAATACTTTGAACAGCAGAAAGAATAGCTTGAAACAATATGTTATATGTTGAAACAATATGTGCTGTGCAAGTCAATGTTCCCTTCAGGTATTATGAGAGTCATAGGTACATGCAGAAAAAGCAAGAAATTCTGAATAACAGGATAAAGGATATTGCCACCTCTAGTAATCAAGAAGTCACAGTACATCATATCAGTGAGCCCTGGCTTCACTGAATCACTGTATTTTCTGCAAATGGTCTCACCATGCATGATGCATGCACAATACGTCATGTCCATGACCACAGAAATCAGAAATCAAAACATTCAGTCCTTCTAATACTGTGTCTCTTGTTCCATAGCAAGCTCTAATGATCCACTGTTCTAGCAGCCTACATGGGCTCTGTAGTGAGAGCTTCAAGATGTATGGATTTTGGAAAAATGCATGTAAAAAAATTTGCCTTTTCCAAAAACAGTTATCTACCTTTTTTAAGAAAAAAAGGTAACCCAAACTAGTATCTGAAGTCTGAGCACAGGAATTCATTTCCGGTGCCAGAATTAAATTGCTGTCACATTTTTTTCATGCAAAACTATTCTTCTAGATTCTTCATTGCATTAGTAAAATTTAGAGCAGAATCTTTTTTTTTTTTTTAATGCTGACTACGTGGGCTCAGAAATCTTTGTAAAGTACTGCATGCTATTCAGAGAACTACCAGAGGATCCAGATCTACTTTTGGCCCACCCATGTTACCAGTCTCCCACCAGAGTTTGACAATCACATAAAAGCTACCTTGAATCCCTGGAGGGATGATGATGATGATGATGATCATGATGATGATGATGTCATCTAGCAATCCGTTGAACAGTTTCAAATGAGAAACCTAGAGTTGCACATTTGTAACTCTCCATATTTCCCATCATGGCATTGTTGTCATAATGACAAACGCGCCACACACAGACACCTACTTTAGCAGCCAACAGCCACCCTGAGCAATGTAAGTCCGTTCTGCTGGTAATCTAGGTGCAGTCAAATGACAATTCCAGCCCTCTCCCACTACCAATGTGTGGTGCAACAATCAGAAGCAGGACCCCTTTCAGAACTCCTCATCACAATGCCGATCTCTAGCTCCTGTTGCTTAGTGTGATTGCTGTTTGTTAAGGTAAGTTTGGGAAATCAATCTAGGAGACACTATGAAATTACACATTTGTAACTTCATCTCTGTTATCAGATCTCAGCCACCGATGATGATGATGATGATGACGTGAGCCAGCTGAAACTGACTTTTGCATCACACTATTAAATATTAAACACAGATGACTTGTATTTTGAATTTCCTTCAGAATTCTGAATAGCCATTAACATGAAAGGCTTGGTACATTTAGCTGCATATCCTAGGCTAGAAAACTTAAGTAGCCATTTCATTTCATTTTGAGCACCAGTGTTATATTCTGCATCTCCTAATTGTCTCTTTATGTGTACTGTGTATTAACACCCTGCTGGGTTTTGTTGCTTTTTGATAGGCTCACTCATGGATGCTTCCATTAAACAAAGAAAGGTTATTTCTTACTCTAACATATCAATGATTCTATTTAATGCATCTGGGTGGATGGAGGTACTTTTAATTGAAATATTACTTTTGTATTCACACCAATTTGATTTTAAAAAAATCTGTATTATCTCATCTCAATGCTAAATAATTTAAAGAAGTATTCTATATTAAATATTTAATGTATTCTAAATGATATGTTTCTAATACCAATCAATTAAATCCACACATTTTGCAGGACCACTTTTATTAAACCAAATTAAATATTGAACCAGATTTAATAATTAAACTGGATTGCTTATTATATCTATTTAATACATACAAAATTCAATTTGTATACAAATATATGAACAATAGAGGAGTAAGTTTCACGTTAGTGAGAAAAACAAAAACAAAAAAGCCTATTTCTAATTATAATTATTAGACTTATTTTAATTTGCCACTGTAGAAGTGTGGTATCTGGGTAAAGTCAGATGATTTTTCTAGCATTTTATTTCCATATTATATACAAATGATAGCTATAAAAATACAATTGAAATGTGATAATATGACTCAGGAATTGAAGTCATCTTTATGTTTCCGAAGATGTTAAGTGTGCAACTAAACAGAATAAAGCTGAACCCATTGGACTGTCTATGTCATAAGTTGATCAAATATATCTTAATATAGGTTAGAGATAAATTTTTTTTCAACCTTTTCTTCACATTACATTTCAGTCCAGGCATTCTGTCGTTGTACTCTGATCCTGTATTTGTTGTGTACCTTCAAGTCATTATGGTGTCCCTAAGGCAAACTTATCGTGGAGTTTTCTGGGGCTGAGAATGTGCGACATGCTGAAGTCTAGTCTTCAGGGTCATAGCCCAATACTGGTCTCCACGATCATAGTCGAACACTCAAACCATTATACCATGCTGGCTTTCTGCTCCTGTATTTCTTCTCCATTAAATTTTTGCAGTTTTGAGTACATTCTGGCCCCAAATGAACTGAAATAAAATTCTCACCCATCTCACTTTATCTAAACTAAATTTCACTACATTAGCCTCAGTAAACAACATAGGTGCATAACATGTATGACCACAATTACAGTTATTGATGTTTTATTTGGTTCTTTGTTTATCTTTTCACTTAGTTATTAAAATATCTATACCAGGTTGCCTAGAGTGTCAAAGCAGGTTTCATAACAGAAGAAATACTTTGAAAAGGCAAATCAACCATCAAAAATTCATAATTAATACATTAAAATTCTCAACACCAATATAATACAACAATATAGTAACAACAACATCAGAATTGACATCAGTATAAAATGGTTTGGATCCAGAAAGAACTTCCTATGGATGGAAGACCATCTGTCAGTGGACAACTTTAATCTTTTTCTACTTCCTGAACAGGAACAGGGAGTAGCTTTGTTGATCTCTCTTCCCTCCTTGCATTTCTGTAAGTTCCCTGTTATAAAACAGTGGTGAAGCTTATACTGAGAGCTGTAAAGGGATGAAGAATGATGAAAATAGGCTTCTTCTGTTTCACCTGGAAGTGAGCACTTTGCTGGTACTTTTGCCAGTGTAATAAAAACATACAATTCCACATGGTCTGCCATAGAAAATTCTCAGATGAGTTATGTTCCCCCACGCGACCACCAACACGCATATACTACGATAACTATGGAGAACTGGTTCTTCTCACCTCTTCAGGAAAAGTGTCCACAGTCACAGAGCTTAGAATGTGGTTTCCAAGAATACATAAAATATCACACTGAAGTGGTCATTCAAAATTGAGCAATGGCTAGGATGGTAATCTTAGTCCAAGAACATAATCATACCACCATTCAGTTCTGGAAGGCTACAGCATGCCATTATATTTAGTCTTCCTAAAAATAACTTCCCAAATTTTGCCATGAGATCAGGAAAATAAAAGCTCAATGTTGGTATAGCAATAGTGGTAAGTACAAACAAGTAATTAGAATCATTGACTGGAAAATATCAATGTGCTTAAAACCTCATATGGTTCACCAGCATGCCGATAGAGTGGATTTCAAGCCCAGCAAAGCAGAAACCCCCCTCTCTCACACACACATGCAATCTGGGCAAAAAGCAGTGTAAAATTCTGAAACAACACAGTAATGTTATTCGTTATAGTCCTGCCTTTCATGTCTAAATTAAAGCCACATCAGTAATGCACACAAAAGAGCAGTTCTAATGCTGAACAAATTTAATAATGTAATTCTTTGGGTGCCCCCCCCAAAAAAAAATTCTATAATGCTTTCACCTTGGTTTACATTTCCCAAACTTTAATAAGGATTTTTTTAAAATAAGATTCTTTTAAAAGAATTTAACATTTTAAATGTCATAATTTTATTCATTATAGCTATGTTCTGGGAAGCTTGCCAGAAAACATAATTTTGTGCAGATTATATAGTATAGTTGCCCATAATTTACTTATTGATCCATTTTTCTTTTAAATGCTCTTCCAGATCTCGTATTCTAAACTCTTCTCAGGGTGTGATTATGACTCCTCTCATTTTTTCTAAATGTAGCTTTAATATGTTTTGGGTCATGCAGCCCACTTTTAAATGTGATTAACATTACTCTTGTGGTTTTCCTTACAATTTGAATCCTATGCAACTGAAGGACTAGTCTGTGATTTGGAGAGGAAACCATATCGATTTACCTTAATCAAATGATCAGACCTAATCAACAGTATTAGGAAACACATCTTACAGTTTTCCAACTCACTCTCTTCAAACTAAAACATCTTCAGAGAAGATGGTAATAATTTAAATACAATTTTTTTTGTATTTAAAGCAATGCTTGGGTGACATTTTTCATTGAGATGAAAGCTTTAAAAATTCTGCATATTCCATTAGAAATATAACAGGGAAAGAAGGTTCTTTACAGCGATATGGTGTGAATCACCATCTTTTTTATATAAAGTTGTATCAGTGTTGTATATCCAAGTTACACAATACGCTTTTCAATTTTTTTAAGAATGAATAATTTTTTCCTGTTCTCATTCCATTCTCTTGCAAATGAAAATGTCATTTTTATTTTTAAAGTTAACAAGCCTTCTTGATGGTACACACTGCTGGCCACACAGCTTTGTAGTGGGACCCATGAATTAAGGTAGCCACCAAAATATTGCTGTTAATATTCAACATTCATATGAAGCCCCATAACCATGTTGCCTGGGCAGTTTACAACAGCATTAAAACCATTTAAAATAAAATTATGAACTATAAAAATAAGAATGTATAATGCAATAAAAAGAAAAGGAATCCATAAACAGAATAAAAAACAACAAGGCCCAAGACATTTAGAAAATTAGACACGAAAACTGGCACCTCAATTGAGCTCAGAGTGCTACTGTAGTGCAGCCGTCGTGTTCTTTCCAGTACTGCCCCTCCCACAAAAGCCACTTTTGAGAGCAAGTAAAATGCACTCAAATGCAGAGGGAGGCATCCAAAACCACCACTGTTGGAACCCTACAGCAATCGTAATTGTTAAGCATATTTCTCTTTCTTATCACTTAACTATTAGACAGCATACTTGCCAACGTTTCACAGATAAAAACTAGGACACGTGTGCCCAAGCAACATCAAGGTATGGCCAAGATGGCTAATGTTATTAATGAGAATCACCATCTAGGAGAACCTGCAGCTGATTGCTCTTGCCTGAACCTTTCGAGAAGGCCAAGAGTGCACCATTTCCTGTCCTCTCCCCCCACTGATTTAATCAAATGCAAGCTGCTTTTGGATTTTGAATTCAGTTTGCACCAGTGGAAGTAAGCCAAGGACAAAGGGAGAAATGGGAGGAGGAGACAAACGAGGACATTTAAAAAACAGCTGGAAAAGTGGGAGGATTAGTCAGCATTATCCCTCCCAAATCAGAACAGTTGTAGGAGATGTATTTTGAGCTACTTCCTTCCAAAAGAAGATTCTGGGGGTTTCTCAACCCTAGCTGAGAAACAGAAACTAGTTTTGGGAATGCGTGGAAGTCTTTAGGGGGAACAGTATTGCCTTTTTGTTGAGTCCAAACAACCCCATTGGATTCTAAACATGGTATACCTTACCATTTAGTATATTTTTGGTTTCTAAACCCATCCTTTGTCCTAGAAGTGGTGTGCTTATAACATAAAGTTTAGGAGTACCTTCACATTTTTTTTAGTTTTGTCTACTAAACTCAATTGCAAAATAAACTATGCTTTCAAAATTAATTCAGAAAAAAATGTTAATGGTAGAAGGTACAATGTAAATTACATTTCAGAGATTCATCCTTGGGGGCATGTATAGAAATATGTATACCAATACATTCTATTTGTAAGTTGTTCGCTGCCTCGATCCATATGGAGAGGCGGCATACAAATAAATTTTAAAAAAATGAGGCTGGGCCCTTAATCCACAGAACTGCTGCTGCTTCAGTTATACTAGCAGAAAAGTAACCATGTGACAGACCCCTCTCTGTTCCCTTTCCTCCCTCTCTCATTCTCATTTTTAATCCATACTTCCACGATGCTTCCAGGCATCTTTAGAAATCCAGATTCTTGTAATTATTCCAGGCAAAGCATGTGATTTTAGTCAGCATCCTATGGAAAGCTGTATTTCCCAGACTCCTGAGACACTCTCCTTGATGTGTTCCATTAACTTGAATTTAATGTAGGACATAGGCCCTTTCCACACAGGGGTATTAAAATGGGTAGCGCGACCTCTGACAGAGGTCATCTACACCGTGAAATGGATTAGGGCGGATTACTTTTGTGTAATTCCACACCCCAATCTGCGCTAGGGTGCCCAGAAGTGGTGGCGCCATGTGCTTTTTGAAAACCACTTTTCAAGTGGTTTTTAAAAAGCACAATCGTGCAGTCGCGTGCAGCCCCGTCGCAGCGCCTGGTGTGGATTTGCAGACGCATGCAAGGGCATGTCTGCAGATCTGCTGGGGGTGGGCTTTCTGGCTTGTGAGCTTATCTGGTTGGTGGAGAGCTTCCGCCAGTCATAAGCCGCCATTTTGGACCCCGCAGGATGCCGATGAGTGTGGAGCAGCGAAAACGTGCTGCTCCATGTGGCGACAGAGTAAGGTAAGCTTTGTTTCAGGACATCTCAGGATGTTTTTCCCTTCCCTTGTGAAAAGGGCCATAGAGAGTGAGGAAGAGAGACTGTTGGTATAAAAGAAGGCAGGCGAATAAAGCCTAAATTCAACTGTTAATTCCAAGTCTCCTTTCTTCTGCCACCATTTTGGGAGTGCTGTCAGAGGAGAGGAGGCAAGAAAGGAACAACATAGCAAGAGAGGAGACGGAAATGAGAGAGAGGTCCAAGGAAGAGGGGGGAGGAGAGAAACAGCCACCACAAGAGTATCCACTGGGACTGACAATTACAAAAACAGTACAACTTCCAAGAAAATATATTTTTTTCCAAAGACTTCTCAAATGGACTTCATAAGTGCCAGTCTTAACCTGAACTGAATGGAGTGCAGGTTGCCTAGTCTACCATCAAGCAAACATGGTTGCTATCTAGTAAACATGACTTCAAGGTCCAATCAAGAAGAACCAGATAATACTTAGATAACACAAACTTTGTTGTTGTTCTGTGCTTTCAAGTTGCTTCTGACTTACTGCAAAACTGTCACAAGATTTTATTGGCTTTCTTTGTGATTGCATTCCTTTAAGACTGAAAGAGTATGACCTGTCCAAGATGAGTTTTCAAGGTACAAAATTTTTCATTATACTCAAGTGCTGCTCTGATGTTATGATCACATTATTCCAGCGCTCTCCCCTCATCAGAACCTCTTTCATGTGGGAAGTGATGCATCTGAAGAGGAGAAATTCCTACTTGCATGAAGACTTTACATGTGACCAAGATTCCTGATTTTCCAAGAATGGTAAAAAAAATAAACATTGTGAGTAATACTAAAAAGAAATACAGTCTTGACTATCTGATGAATTGAGCCTTACACAGTGGAAAACAAAAAGAAAGAGCTGGTTTAGCACAGAAAGGGTTATCTCTGTGCAAATATAAGATAGGTAACACCTGGCTTGATCACAGTACACATGAAAGGGATTTCAGAGTCTTAGTAGACCAAAAGCTGAACATGAGTCAACAGTGTGATGCAGCTGCTTAAAAAGCCAATGTGATTCTGGGCTGATTCAATAAGAGTATAGTATCTCAGTCAAGGGAAGCAATAGTACCACTCTGTTCTGCTTTGGTCAGATCTCACCTGGAATACTGTGTCCAGTTCTGGGCACCACAGTTCAGGAAAGATTTTGACAAGCTGGAATATGTCCAGAGGATCACAACTAAAATGGACAAAGTCCTGGAAATGATGCCCTATGAGGAGCAGCTTAGAGAGCTGGGTATGTTGAGCCTGGAGAAGAGAAGACTAAAAGGTAACATGATGGCTATGTTTAAATATTTGAAAGGATGCCATATGGAGAATGAAGTGAGCCTGTTTTCTGCTGCTTCAGAGACTAGGACACAGTCAGCTTCAAACTTCAGGAAAATAGATTCAATCTAAACATTAGGAGTAACTTCCTGAAGTTAGGAGCAGTTCAACAGAGAAATTTGCTTCCTCAGAGTTTGGTGGAGTTTCCTTCTTTGGAGGTTTTTAAACAGAGGCTGCATGGCCATCTGTTGGGATTGCTTTGATTGGGTATTCCTGCATGGCAGAGGGTTGGACTCAATGGCCCTTGTGATCTCTTCCAGCTCTATAATGCTATCATTCTATATTACCACAAATCATAGGGATAATTGAATTAGCTATGGCTTTTTGAATGAAAGACAAAATGGGCTAATTTGTTTCAGACATTCAGTCATTGTCAAAGCCAACAGGTTTTTTTTTAATAGGCAACAAAATGCTGCATATATTTTTGTTATCTCTCTTATGTTTGCTGTTTTTTATTCACCACGATTAGCTGCTTTAAAATTACATGATTCTGCTTTATTTTTCAACCAGTTTTGTCCCAAGACCATAATCATAATAACATTTGAATCATATTTATTAATAGGCACGTGGTCACAAAAAAGAGAACAACAACAATTTGATCATTTGTAAATCATTGTCACTTGAATGGTTTCTCAATATAGGTTGATTGTGATTCAATACAATGGTGGGGGGGATGCCATTCCAATACATGTCCTCAAAAAAGAGGAAACTAAAGAACTCTTATCTTGGGCTGCACTTTATTATTTATGCATCATTTTTCTGCACTGCTGAACATCTGCTAATAAATTTGATTCAAATTTCCATGATAGCTTTTGCCCTCATCATACAGTGGCTTCATAAGAAGTCATGTTATTTACTTCTTGCTAACTATTCTGATCTCATTAACAATTTAGCCCTGCTAGTCTTCCTGTATGTTAAAGATGTGTCAGAAAAGCAAATCCCAGTTTAGCTTGTAAAGAAGTGAGAAGGTCTTTGCGAGCACTCCTTAAGCTAATTGACAGATGGTCACCTTGGAATTTTGCTGCAGTGGTGTAACAAAACATTTCTAAGGAGCTATGAATACAAGAGCATCATAAAGCTATTACTTTAGCTTCTGGGTTTTTGTCAATCTTCTGATCCTTTCCGTTTTCACATTTGTAGATAAGCTTAAAAATACAGATCAAATGTAAAAGTTCCTCAGAACATTCTCACATGTCTTGTATTGATCTGGTTTTCTACTTTATTTTCACATGATACAGCTGTTCCACAAATGTTCAGAACACAAGATTGGTGACAAAATAGCAAGTTATGTCTAGAACTCCTCGTATACAACAACTACTGATAATGATAGTTTCCTCTCCCTACATATATGGTAACATTAAAAGGCACAGCCAGATTTCTTGGGAAGGTTGATTGTTATTTAGGATTCAACCAAATCAGCTGCACAATCCTAGACATTAAACTGCACCCATTCTCCAGTACTGGATGCCCTTTTTTTTTTTAAATTCCAAGCCTAATTCAAGTTATTATAGTGTTGGTTTACTAAAAGAGTCCAAATGCCTTAAGGTCAAGAAATCACTGGAAACATCTCCCAGTATATATCAGGTTGCCCTTCCAGGCCAATGATCACACCAGTGGGTAATGCCTGTAGAATGATATTCCAAGAATCAGAGTAACAATATACAGTAGGTGGAAGAAAGGACTATGGTGGAATAAATGCACAAAAACCCTACTTGACTTTCAAATGTGACTGGATAAACCCATACTGCTACACAGGAGTGGAAGGGATCCCATATACACCTGAACAAGAACCCTAAAATGGTGTTTTGGATCTACAAAGATCCAACATGCCATCCTCTTACAAGGTGCGAAGTTGCACAAGAGGTTGAATTTTCATAAGACTTCATTCCAGTCTTGAATTTTAAACAGAGTAGGGTGAAGTCCCAGAGTATTCCAGAATTTCTGATCATCCCCTGACCCACATAGGTTGTCCATCCTTGCCCTAAAAGGAGGTGGTATTGGCCTGAATCCTTTTGTTAATCCCAACTAGAATAGGCCCACAGGTTCAATGAGATTTATCTTTGGGTTGACTCACCATTCAGTAATTTATTCAATGGGTTTGCTCTGTCAGGAGTAACAGATAAGATCCATCTACAAAACTAGTCAGAGATTGGTTCCATCAGTTAGCAGTTTCACCAGTAAAAAAGGTCATGTTGTCTCCCCTAGTAATAGCATTCAATCTGCTTTGTTGTAAGAATATAAAATAGCCTCTATTTTCATATTCTGTATAAGCATCTCTTGCATATTTGTTCCCCATGTGAATCATCACTTTCAACAGGAGCAGTATTAAACTTATTTGATTGAATGATTTGACCCCCTAAACTCTTTTAAGTCTTCCAAAATTACTTACTTGGAGTCTAAAATAATTCAAGATTATACTTGGTACTGCTGTTTTTTTCCTTTTACATAACATTTATATAATCTCCAAGTACCCTCTTTAATAACCGCAAACCAAGTCAGAAATTAAAATAACAGGAGTTTAGCTATTTAAATTGGAATCTGTTTGGACCTCACATGGTGTCTCCAGAACTCCTGCCAATAAGAACATGAATCCTACACCTTGGGCAGCATATGGCCGTCTTCATTATTTTACTATTTCTCCTGGGTCCAGGGAATGGAAAAGAATGAATAGCTTTAGCTTGCTTGCTTGCTTTTTTTTTTCCGAAAAAGCATTTTCCATAATTTGTAGTTTAAACAAAGGATTTCTCTTTTTATACCATGCTGTGTTTTTTCTAGTGTTTTAAACACTTCCCACTGTTAAGAAAACCTGTAAATTAGGAATTAACAAAATTAACTAGTGCAATTTAGACATCAGCTTAATCAGCCTTGATGTGCTTTCTGTGATGGCTGTAGAACAGTGATTGCCCCAAAACGCATTCTAATGGCTTTGGTTGAACATTTGGACAAGGTTGCAGAAAGCAGCATGACACTATCTTCCCTAGCTAAGACCTCATCACGTATACAGATGAGTTTGCCATTCCCCCTATGATTTCCCCCAGTGTTTTGCAACATGGATGATTAGCTACACTTTTACAAAGTTAGTGTAGTGTGGGTGTGTGGTTAAAAGAAGAACCCATGTAAGACAGCAAGACTGTAAGAATATGCTACAAGATCATACTGCTGAAGTGAATAAATACCATGTGCAAGTGCTGTATTTTAAAAAGTAGTAAGTAGAGTGAAGTACCAGTTTACTGAAATAGCGTATCTGACAAGCATACATCCACATTCCAGCCATCATCCTCATATGAGATGAGAATAAATACAGCTAGATGGGCCACTTGACCTTGCCTTGTCCTTATTTAGTTTCGTTGGTGGTACCAACAAAAATGTTTTCTTCAATAAAAAAAAGCTCTAACATATGTGAATAAAGTTAACAATGCCATGTAATGTTTTTACTTCTTTCTGATCTTCCAGAGAACAAGACCTGAACAAAAAAGAAAAACCCAACTAAACCTTAGGAAGAACTTCCTGGTAGTAAGAGCTGTTTGAAAGTGGAGTAGATCAGTCCAAAAGCTAGTTTACTGCCCTTTGTTGGAGGTTTTTAAACAAAGGTTGGGTGGACAGGGCTACTTTAGTTTTGGATTCCGGCACTAACAGGGGATTGAACCAGGAAATCCTTCATGTTCCTAGCCATCTCTGTGGTTTGATGATTCTGAATGATAGCACTTAACAAATGTGGCTGCTGCCATGATGTAATAGGCAAGCAGTTGGCACTATGTAGTACATAAGCATTGATTCATTTCTTGTGAATGCAAGCATGATTATAAATAGAACAGTAGAACTCCCTGCCATGGGTACTAGCTCGATCTCTGTTGCTCTTTCATCAGCATGCAGTAGCACATTTAATCAGACAGGCTTTTGCTGTGTTAGCTGATGGGTAGCTAAAACAATTTTAATTTCAATAAATATTTTGTTTTTAAAAATAGACAAAATGTAGTTTGTTTTTCTTTCATATTGATATGTTTTTCTTTTACATTTTTATTAGGATATGTTTTGATGGGATACATTTTAATTATGTGTGTGTGCACGTGCATGCAGGTGTTTTATTTGCATTTTATTGTTAGCTGCCTTGAGCAATAATTTTAGTAGAAAAGCAGAATATAAATCTAATACACGTAGAGAGAGAGGGAGACTGTTAGGGCTTTTAATATTGCTCCCTAGGGTCTTTGGTATCTCCTAAAGTAGAAATTTCTAGGAGTGTAGTCCTGAAGCTTGCAGAATATTCTCCAGGCTTCAGGAACATGCAGCTACAAATTTCTGCTTTCGAGGAGCCTGTAGAACAAACTTGTGGAAAGCCAAATGTTGCAGGAAAGTTTGAAGTGGAATTGAATTCACATCCCTCTTGTGAAAATGGTTTTTAGTAACCTTGGAGAAGTAGTAATATTTACTATCTTGATCTGGAGGAGGATCACAAAATCAACAGATAACTTGGAAGAAAGGAAGTCTGTCCCAATTTTTTTAACCTTTCCCACATCTCATAGTAAATTTTAACAAGTATCCTGCTTGAACACTGCTTCCAGTATTTGACCATAAAACTTCATTACATTTATAAAATATGCAATGGAACATTTACAACAGCTATATGCAGTGAAGCATTTCTGTGAATAATTAAAATTAAACCTCACTTGTCAAATACATGATCAAAATGCATTTTAATACACTGTCCTATTCTTGTTGTTCTGATACACAGATTTCCAAAACTGGAGAGTACGTTGTGAAAATGTAATATTTCGCACAAGTTTTTGCAACAGTTTTCCTCATTAACGATGTTTTAGACTGTATAGCTAATATGCAAAACAATTGCTGAGTATATTAAGGTAATGAGACCTGTTTCTAGATAATGATTTCCTTTCTTTTTATTTGGTACACTATTGATGTTGTTGTGCTTTCTTGTCCCATATGATCCTTTGTTTCCCTACTCTGTTTAATATAGGTTCAAATGAAGTTAAAACTTTTTAAAAAGAAAAATAGGTAGAGAAGTCCTGACAGCCAGAAAATAGATATGTTTGAATCCAAAGCTATTTGTGCTAGAAAAATTCTCTGCCTCACTTCCTTTCTAAAGACCACTGCTTCCCTGGAAAGCATCTTTTATGGTTTGACAGCCATCAGAAAAGTCTGGGATGTGAGAAAGGGACTTGAGTGGAAAGACAATCTAGAAAAATCCCGCTGAAATTAGTTTGAGCAAACAGGAGATTTATAGGTATGGTATGGTATGTTGTGTTGGGTTCAATACATTGTATTCAAAGATGGGAAATAAACAAATAAATAAATTTATTAAAAATGTTCTAATGTTTATGAGCTTCAAAAACTAGTCAATTCAAGTTTCTTTTCCTGCTTTGTATTTTTTGCCTGTACTTTCTATTTTTTCCCCCTTTCCCCCATTCCACTCTCTCTTCTTGGCATAAGTTCAACTGTCCAAATTCTTTCTAGCCAAATATTGCTTCCACATTCAAGATGCTTCTGGATATATCAGAGCACTTCAAATTATACTGTGCCAGAGAACTCTAGCTGACCAGCACATTAATAAGTTTATCAAACTTGGTGACCGTGTTTTAACCCTGTTTTCTTTACTATTCTCTTGATATTCAACAACATAAATTGAAAACTCTGATAGAGTCTAAAATTTTAAATACCCAATAGTATGGGACTCATAGGAAATGTAATACTCATCCAAAATACATCCCCAACTTCAGGATTTTAGATAGGCAATTAAAACTACAATGAGTCTTGAAGACTCATTTAAGTACATTTTGATCTTTGGCATACGGCACTTTACCAAACCTAATCTGCCTTTACTGCATACCATCCGACATTTCACAAATCAAAACCAGGACACATGTGGCCAAGCAACAAACACTTGTGGTCAAGATGGCAAAAGTTACTAATAAGGAAGAATAGGCAACCTAGGAAAGTGTGCGATGGTTTGCTTTTCCCTGAGTGTACAGGAAAGGGCAAGAAGTCACACTCTCCTCTCCTCACCTTGCCTCTCCCTGTTGCTGAATTAACTGAGGACAAACCACTTTAAACTCAGTATAAAGTGGGGACATAAAGTGGAAGGAAAAGAAAGAAACTGGGATATTTTAAAAGCAGCTCAAATGCAGAGAAACAGAAGATGAATAAGGTTTGTCCCTCCTGTGCAGATTTAAAAGGGGAAAATAAGGGACAACCCTACCACTCAATGCTTCCTTCTGCCTTGAACAGGAGCTAGGAATTTCTCCCAAATCTCTTAATTCTACTGCCACCCACTGAATTCCCTGAGCGGTACAGTGGGACTCTGCTCTGTGAATTGCCAATCTCTATGCATAAGGTCCTTTCCCTTCCCTCACCTCCCCCTTTTGAATGAGAGAAATCCTATCTAAGTGTGTGCCAATGAATGGCATGGGAATGAAGAGGAAACAGAGGTTTTACAGACAGGTATATATTTTAAGGCATGTAAGTAAACAAGGAAATACTACTCAGGAGAGGCTCTCCGCTCTCAGGTACGCTTAAGTTACAAGCAGTTATAAAAACAGATACATTCTCTAGATCAGCCAAACTTCCAAAATAATAAAAGACCTAGTGCAACTAACTAGACTTATTCGAAGTTACTCACAGCAAGTTGGTCACTTTCTGAGATGCTCTGCAAGGGCAGGACCAAAGGATGGTCTACCCAGCATCCATACCCTTTTGTTGATGTTTTTGGATGTCCCCTTTGTTCTCCCTCTACCACATCGTTTCTCAAGGATGTTTATAACTTCTCCATCAAAGCATCTCGAAGACTCTCATTTTTCTCTTTCTGATTGGTCACCTATTCTCGTGACCTATGACACTAATCCTAATAGTTCATTAACCCTTTATATGCCTGAAGGGAGAACTATCCCCCTTCAGCACGGAAACCTGGATAATGGAAAACCCTATTATCATGCCTCCCATGTTGCAAAACAGGAGTCGAGAAACTCCTGCTGATAAAGAATAATAAAAACACCTGCTTGCTTTAGGCTTCATGCCTGCTTTATGGAGCTAGTAAAACAAAACACTGCTGAAGTCAAACTGGCAAATTAACTATGTTTATTGGTAAGAAAATTTCAAACTACCTAAGTTACAGAAGAAAAATTCAAACTGCCCAACATCATGGCAGGTTCAGCAACAGAGTGCAAAGAGAAAAGAACAGCGAGACTTTTACACAAGGCATGGGGTTTATATGATATGCAGTAAACATGCTTTCGGCACCTTCACCTCACGACAACAAGCGTGAATAACAAGTTCATAGCCATAACATGTCATGTAGCAAAAACACATATGATGGCGCAACTGTGTGCCAGTTCCGGACAAGCTGATAACGCTGAGGAAAAGTTTCCCATGGAACTGGCTAGCCATAACAACAAGTTTGTAACAGTTTGCGTTCTCACACACACACACACAAGAGCTGTGAGAAATTTGTGGAGCAAGGAGTCCATTATGCATCCACATAATGCAACACTCCCCTACTCCTTGTGGAACAAATTTTTGTCACATATTTAGCCACTTTGGACTGGAAGCTTTGTCAACCCCAGTTTGCTTACCAGCTGACCAAATGTTTCAGCAGACAGCGGCTTAGTGAACACATCAGCTAAGTTACATTCTGATGGTACATAAGTGAGAGATCCTTTCCCATCTCGCAAAAACAACTTTACATTGTGAAACTTGATGTCAATGTGCTTTGAGCGAGAGGAAATTTTGTCAGAACTTGCCATGTGAATGCAGGCTTGTGAATCACAATATATTTGTACTGATTGTGGAATATGGATTTCCAGATCTTCTAACAACTGTATGAACCACTCTAGTTCAGTACAGAGTGCAGACAAACTCACATATTCTGATTCCATCGTTGATAAAGACAAACATGTTTGTTTCTTAGTTTTCCAATCAATAACCACTCCACTGTAAATGATAACATAACCAGATGTGCTCTTGCGATCTGACACATCTTCTGCAAAGTCACTATCAGAGTAACACACCAATGTAGGCTGTTCTTTGGGACAAATACACAAACAGTACTCCAAAGAACCTTTCAGGTACCTAAGCACTCTTTTCACACCCTGCCAATGATACTGGGTAGGCTTAGAACATGCTCTGCCCAAAATGTTTACGCTTAGAGCAATATCAGGGCGGCTGGTACTTGCTAAGTACAGGAGGCTCCCAATGACAGATTGATACAGATGTATGTCAGGAAACATTTCATCACCAATGTTTTTCATAAACCCAGGTACCATAGGCGTTTTTACAGCCTTGCAATCAGACATGTTGCATTTTTCCAACAATTTCACAATCTTTTGTTTCTGACACAGCAGAAAACCATTTTTGACTTGTTGTACTTCAATTCCCAGAAAGTTTTGAACTGGACCCAGATTTTTGACTTGGAACTTTTTTCCCAGTTCATTCTCAAACACTTGTGCTTGATTTTGTGTAGCAGAAACTAAACACAAATCATCCACATAGGCAAGGAGAATTTCTAAACTTTCCCCTTTCCCTCGGACATATACACAGGGATCAGCAACACTTTGTTTGAAACCACACGCTTGCAGATCATTGTGTAAACAAACATTCCAACATCTGGCTGATTGTTTTAGACCATAAAGAGCACGTTTCAGTTTCCAAACGTGAGACTCTTTTCCTTCAACTTCAAACCCATCAGGTTGAAGCATATAAACCTCTTCTTCCAAATCAGCATTGAGATAGGCAGTAGTGATATCAAAATGTGTCAGCACAGCATTCATTTGAGCTGCTAAGGAAAACACCAATCTAATAGACTGTGTTTTTACTGTGGGACTGTAGATTTCATCTACGTCATCACCTTGAAAACACCCCCTTGCTACTAAACGCGCTTTATGTTTCACTTGCCCATCAGCAGAGGTCTTTAGCTTGTAAACCCATTTACTGTCAATTGGTTTCACACCTTTGGGTAATTTACACAGAGAATACACATTGTGCTGAGCAATGGAATCCATCTCACTTTGCATGGCATCCCACCAGGGCTAAGCCTGTTGCTCAGACAATCTCTCAAGAGCAGCAAAACTTTCTGGTTCAGTAGCTACAGCTGCACACACACGGACTGCCTGGGCGTCAGGGAAACGACGTGGGGGGATGCCTTTTGTTTTTCTTTTTGATCTTCTGAGGACGGGTTGACTCTGTGAGGAGCCTTCCCCCTCCTCAGCACTTCGTGACCTTTTAACTGAATACTTTCGCTCTTCCTCCCCTGTGCCAGACTCAGCCACATCGCTTACAGCTCTCCTCCTTCGCAAGTCTCTCTCCTCTGTTTTAACCCTCGAGGGACTGGGAGCAGAGACTGAGGGCTGAGCTGGCTGCGTTGCAGGCTGTCTGGATACAGGAAGAAGAATTTCAGATGCTGATTGAACACGTGCCCAGTTTGCGTGTTCCTCGAAGGAGGCATTTCTTGACACAACACAGGAATTACCACCAGCATGAAAGCGATACCCTTTACAAAAATTCTCATAACCAACAAAACGCAAACGCTGGGCTTTTGCCCCTCCTTTTTCCTTTGACTTTTGGGAATGTGCACCCAGGCAAAACTCCCAAACACCTTCATGTGAGCAATGGAAGGCTGTTTATTATACAGATACTCATAGGGGGTTGCATTGATTACACTACTCCAGAGCCTATTGTGTATGTAACAGGCAGTCAGAACTGCTTCACCCCAAAAACTCAGAGGCAGATCTGCATCAGTTAGCAGACTGTGCATCAGAGTTTGTAAAACTCCTGCATTGCGCTCAGCCACTCCATTTTGGTGAGGAGAATAGCTGGCAGTTGTCCTGTGAATGATCCCTTTCTTTTTGAACCATTGTTGCATGTTATTTGACAAGAATTCAGCTCCCCTATCAGTTTGCAACTTTTGAAGAGAACAACCAAACTGCCTCTCAATCAGGGAACACCAATTCTTGAGGACTTGACACACATCAGATTTTTGCTTCAACACATAGCAGAAAATGTACCTGCTAAAATCATCTACGAAGAGACAGAAATATCTACCCCCTCCGAGTGAATGTTTACTGAGGGGCCCTACAATGTCACAATGAACCAACTGAAATGGAGCAGTTGGCACACGGGAACTAACCCGTGGTGCTGGCAGCTGCTTGGACTTAGTTTGCTTGCAAATTGCACAGTCAAGGAACACACTACAAGACTTCAAAGAACACCCTTTACAGCAACCTGCCAACTTTTTTAACACTGGAAAACTAGCATGTCCCATGCGCCGATGTAAAAGATGAATGCATTCATTGTGTGGTGCAGTATTAGCATACACATTACACACAGTTTGATTTGGCTCAAGGAAGAACAGCCTTTCTTCCCGTGTAGCCACAGCACACACCTCCCCATCTTTGAGCACTTTGCCCTGTTTTCCACAGAACTCAACCTTAAACCCAGATTCTGTCAGTTGCCCCACTGATAACAGGCAGAAATCAAGAGAGGGCACATACAAAACATTTTTCAAACACATATCAAGTGCTGGGACATAGGCAATCCCTTCACCACAAACCTCAGCTTTTGTCCCATCTGCCAAAATTACCTTTGAAACACTGGCAGAAGTTAAGTCACTGAACAAGTCTTTTGAATTGACGAGATGCTGGGAACACCCACTGTCTAGAAGCCAGGCTGGGTCTGGGTCTTCTGCATCTTGGGGACCTTCAGGAACAGCTACAGCAACACGTAGACGTCCCCTGGCACGACCTCTGTTCCCTCTGCCTCTGCTGGCCCTGAAACCTCTGCTGGCATTTTGCTCCCCTTGCTTCAGAAGTGGGCATTCACGCCTGAGGTGTGAAGCAGATCCACAGCGAAAACATCTCCGGACAGCATGGGCATGCACCAGAACCTCCTCACTGCGATTAGCAGCTGAAGATTTTTTCTTACCAGAGCAGACTTCTGCCGCTGAAGCCTGTGTGGGAGGTGCCGCATTCCTGGCTCGCTTGTCTTCTTCCTCCATCAGCCGGGCAGAAACCATGGAGACGGTCAAATCCCTTTCTGGCACGGACTGGAGTGAAGAAACGACTAGTTCCCAGGAAGCATCAAGGGAATTCAAAATACAGAATACCCTGTCACTCTCAGGCAAAACCTTGCCTCTCTCTCTGAGTGATGAAAACAGCTCTGAAAAAACTGTCAAATGCTCCCTCATCGAGGTGCCTGGGGTCCATTTGGTATTGTAAAGTCTATGAGACAAAGCATACTTTGCTGCTCCAGATTCACTGAGATGTATATCTCGTAGTTTGACCCATCCTTCACGTGGAGTATTAAGGTCCCTGATGTGCGTGAGCTGGTCATCTTCCACAGCCAGGAAGAGCATAGACATGGCTCGTCTAGATGCAGCCTGAATCTGAGCTGCTGTACCTTGCAATGAAACAGGAACAGTAAACGCTCCCCACAGACCCTCGGCCTGCAGATATTATTCCATTCTCGCTGACCATGCAAGGTAGTTTGACCCGTTGAGCTTCACAAGGGGCAAACCCCCAGGCACTGGTTGAGCCATGGTAGAACCAGCTAAAAACTTATTCAAAAACACTCCTCAGCAGGCATAACTTAAAGCAGGACTCAAAACAAGGTCGATGGCACGCAACCATCCTCTGCTACCATGTTGCAAAACAGGAGTCGAGAAACTCCTGCTGATAAAGAATAATAAAAACACCTGCTTGCTTTAGGCTTCATGCCTGCTTTATGGAGCTAGTAAAACAAAACACTGCTGAAGTCAAACTGGCAAATTAACTATGTTTATTGGTAAGAAAATTTCAAACTACCTAAGTTACAGAAGAAAAATTCAAACTGCCCAACATCATGGCAGGTTCAGCAACAGAGTGCAAAGAGAAAAGAACAGCGAGACTTTTACACAAGGCATGGGGTTTATATGATATGCAGTAAACATGCTTTCGGCACCTTCACCTCACGACAACAAGCGTGAATAACAAGTTCATAGCCATAACATGTCATGTAGCAAAAACACATATGATGGCGCAGCTGTGTGCCAGTTCCGGACAAGCCGATAACGCTGAGGAAAAGTTTCCCATGGAACTGGCTAGCCATAACAACAAGTTTGTAACAGTTTGCGTTCTCACACACACACACACAAGAGCTGTGAGAAATTTGTGGAGCAAGGAGTCCATTATGCATGCACATAATGCAACAACAAATGCAACAAACTGGGACAAATGGAGAGCATATCATGATATCATTATAGTAAATGTTAATGTTTTAAAGTCATTTTTAATCTCCTTCATTTAATGGCAATATAATTAAAATTGCTAAAAGTAATTTGCAAATGAATAAATGAATGAGCACAGTTTCTCCAAGAAATGGCAACATTTAAAATAGCTGAACATCCATAAAAGACATATGTACAAAATAATTAAGGGCAAAGGAGACTTTTCATGCACAAATAAAGAAAAATGTTCCTCTCTCCCATCCAATCATATACCACATGCCAATATATTTACAGCAACAGTGAGCAATTGTGTAGGGATTGGACCCAAAATTTGGCCTTGCAGCCTTCCTCTGCAGGACACAATGGTGCTTAACAGTGCACTGGAAGTGACACCACAGTTTGATTATATTCTTTTTTATATATAAATATTTTTATTCAACCATAAAAAGAAAAGACATATCAATAGATGACTAGACAATTAACTAATATCAAATACAACAATACAAAACAAATAACAGAACAATAACATACAGAATGAAAGAAAAAAATGAAACATATTCACATACCTACATAATGATCTTCCCTTATTCACTCTTCTTACTTCATAGTCAGTTATTTCATATATAGCATTTACCAACAAAATATATCCATATTTAATATAATTATATAGAGCTCTACCTCTATTGGGCTTATTAAAGCAAACAGGGAGGGAAAAGAAATTCTATAAATTAATTTTCCAATTAATCCTGAAATATACTTGTTAAATATATTTAATGATGTTCAGCAATTTAAGAAAAGATCACAACAAAAAATAATGATTTATATGGTTACAGCTGCCAGACTGGTATTTGCACAGAGCTGGAAACAAAAAAAAATTCAAAATATTGATGAGTGGTTATTGAAGCTATATGACTTGGTCGAATTAGACAAATTGACAACTATATTAGCAGATAAGTCTATAAAAGGGTTTAAAGATGGTTGGAATTGAATTTCCCCCCTTTGGGAATCCAGATGGGGGAAATTTGCTACTATGGGGATAAATGTTTAAGATAAAGGTCAAAAAACCCATTTTATATTAGGTATAATTATCTGTTCTGATGAAAGTAAAGGAGATATGGAAATAACGTTAAGATTACAGGTTGTAAAAGAAAGATTAAGATAAAGTGAATAGACTTTATAGGTGAAGAACATTCATGGAAAGAATATTAAGATTCTGATTTAATAACTTTGAGTTATAATATTTCAGCTTGACTATATTCTAATGTTAACCTTTTTGTTTGTTCTCTAGCTATAGTGTTTTTATTTTAATTTGGAAGCTGCCATTATTTCTGGTTTTGGGAAGAAAGATGGGATATTAATAAATACTACTACAACTCCTCCTCCTACTGCTACTATTACTTCTCAGTAGTGATGTATTTATGCCTTTTACTCCAAGTCTCAAGTCAAGTCTCTACCTTCAAGTCTCAAGTCTGGAAGCTAACTTTATACCCCAACCTTCATTCCAGAATTTCCAGACAGAGTCAAATAAAGTCAGTTTTAACAATTTAAGTAGAGTTGACCCTCTCCTTTTGTGATTTTGCCATTTGCAGTTTTGGATGTGGGGAAAAGAATCCTTCTTACTTCCTATTTCCAAAGCTGGAGGCTTTTTCAGAAGTGGGGAATAGAATCCTTCAAGAGCTTTAGAAGGACAGATCCTTATTCCTTAAGCTCGTTGCCTAACACATTCCCCTCTGAGATATGTGCCCTGCACTCTGGATACTCTGGGCACAAGTCTGGCTTTCTGCTCTTAGGAAAAGTTTTAGAAAGCTGTTCCTATATGTAGTGAGGAGATACTACTGAGCAGACCTCAAGCTCACCTCAAGCCCGTTCCCTAACCCCTTTGCTGTTCCCTCTGAGAAATGTGTGCATACTTTGGGCTTGAGACAGATAGTCATATGACCAGTAAGTTGTAAGGTTTCTGGAGGAATGTGTTATGTTACTGAACCAATGGCAGCAAGTCAGTCACTAAAAATAAACAAGTCTCAACTCGAGTTGAGTCAAATCAGTGTGTGATTTTTGCCGAGTCAAGTCCAAATTGAGTCACTGAAGTGACTTAAGTCTGACTTGAGTCCGAGTCAATCGACTTGAGTCTATATCACTGCTTCTCAGTGGCACAAATACTCTTGCTTTCTTCTTAAATGTCAGAACAAGGCCAGTTTATAAAAAAAATAGTACTAGAGTTTAAGGCACAGAGAGTGCTTCAGCACAATATTTCCATATCAGATGTTTGGAGGTCTTCATTTTTATTTGAGTACTGGAACACCCAAAGGCATTGTCTGACACAGTGTTAACCTACTCAGGCTGTGAAATTTGAATTATATCTACTTAGGGTGAGGTAAAATGTGTGCAGAAACGGTAAAGCTCCTTCATAGAAATGTTTCTGTGCCCTGCTTTTTGTTGAATTTATTTTTATTTTTAAATTGTTTCCTTCCTTCCTCTACACGCTTTTAAAGCAGCAGAAATCTGTGGGGAAAACAAATGAAGAACCTTCCAAAACTTCGCTTTATATGCAGGTTCACAAAAACAAACCCTGAATGTCAATAGAAACACAAAGTTTCAGCCATTGCATTCATATATACATATCTCCTTCTCACTAAAAATGTCTTTGGTGTCTGACAAGTGGAGCCTATGCAGTTTCCCTCTTGATTTCTGTTAAGATTCTGTCACACTCCTTCTTCTGATCAAGCAAGGCATAGCAAATTCCTATTGTCAGTTGACTCTCTTTTTAATTTCAAGCTTTAATTTGCTGTCCCACCCATATTTCTTCAAAAGTCTTTACTTCAATTGCTTGGAAAGCTTTGCTTTCCACAAGGCAACCAGTTCCTAATATTCTTGGCCTCAGCTGAACAGTTAGTATTTCACAATGCTTAGACCTACCAGGATTTGTAATACCCAAGGCTGAAAGGCACTATCTAGAAATAATGGCACTATCTAGAAACATTATTCCTTCCTCCC
Source organism: Ctenosaura bakeri (assembly GCA_948474755.1). Lineage (NCBI taxonomy): Eukaryota > Metazoa > Chordata > Lepidosauria > Squamata > Iguanidae > Ctenosaura > Ctenosaura bakeri. The sequence continues at coordinate 31,032 of CAOLHI010001091.1, read as the reverse complement.
CCGCCACCTTGTTTCTTAATTTTTAATAATAGTCTTTGCAATAGCTTTGACCAGATTTAAATACATTTTTATTGTGATATTTCAAAGACAGTTACCCTTTTTAATTCATTGTATCTGGGACATCACAAGAAAAGAAGATATTACTGGAGGGGCAAGAAAGAGACAGAACATGCGGACCAATAAGATTTCTTTTTTAGGGAAAAATAAAGCAGGAGGGAAGAGCTTTGTTTGACTCTTCATGTTTGGATATAATATTTCTCCAATAAACTAATCCATAGATCAACTTTGTAAGCTCTGGGTGGGGTACATACCTGTATATACACATACACATTCATATATGTGTGTGTGAGAGAGAGAGACCAAGGGTAGCAAATCTATCAAGAGTTTCTCTTGGGTTATCTTTGCTCCCCTAATTTTACATTTTGCTCCTCTCAATTCCTGCAGAAATTTGCAAGTTTTCCCCCAAGAATCTGTACAAGAATTAATGTGCACATTTTCAGCTATGCATTTGGTTGTACGACAAATGCATTTTAATACCATTCGTGCATTTCCCACTTCAGATACATACTTTGTGAAGATGTTTCCTCAATATATTTTTATGTATGTTTCATATGCATTTTTTGTTTCTAGGACCATACAGCAACTTCTGTACAAATCAAATGTGAAAGACTAGCCATGTTCTTGATTGTATATTGATTCGAGAAGTTTCAATCCAACAAGTTGTTATATACTGTAATAAAAGAATGATTGAAGACTGATCTTCTCAAAATGGAAACCAAAGAAATTTTCACCACTCTTTGCATTGTTTTAAACCCATAGAGTGCAGGGTACTTTTCACACTGGCCCTTTGTTCCACTAAGAAGGGGAGTTATATACCTATTGTCCTACAGAAATTATATTGTTGCTTTGACATTTCATTTTTTTTCTTCCTTGATTATAGTCACTATTAGCACTTTAGTTGCACTAAGACTGAGAGGCCAAATGTTTTATAGGTTATATGTGTTGGCCAAAACTTTAATACAAATACAACAATCAAAAATTTGCTACATCTACATTCATAAGCATATTCTTCCTTGAGTAGTCAAGTGGAGGCAAAGTAAGGATGAGGCGACACAGGGCCTGATGCCTTCCAAACCTGTAAATGCCTAGGCAGGGCATCTAGCCATGGTTGTATGGAAAACATCTGGCCAGGTATCATCCAACTTATGGCTCATACCCTTAGGTCCACTGATGGTGAGGTCAACTGCATCTGCCCAGACCGCAGGTCCTCTCCCCACATTCATTTAGCCACCCAGGGATTTCCTCCCTGCGATTTAACTCATGCTTGATGTCTCCTTTTCCCCTCTGTATCTGCCACAGGAGGGGGACAACCTAGATAGGCTCCCCTTCTCCTCCCCTGTATACTTTGAATATAGTTCTGTAGCTTACAGATCATCAAGTCCAAGTTCACACTCCTCTGGAGAAAGGTACATACCATCTCCTTGATACAGGTGAGCCAAATTGGCATGTATTCTCAGGTATGTGTCCTCTATCCAGGGGAGGTTGAATTATGTCCTAGCTGGCATGTTATCAGATAGCGTTGATCACAAAGGTGCCATGAAAGCCTTAGAGAACACATGTCAATAACATCTTAGTCCATAAAATGTGAACCTCTGGGAATAGGCTTTGGATATTATAGAGGTCTGCTGTCACAATATCAAAAAGTTGGAGCCCATGCATCTTGACTAGGCCATTCTTACCCAGATGAAGGAAAATGATATGAGGCTTTTGTTGAAGGGAGTTTGATGATTCTGGGTAGTAGAATGTACCACTGCATACTGCAGTGACCCCACATATGGAGTGTGGCTAGATGTGATACAGGCCTGCCAGGTCTCACCTGAAGTTTCACAGGATTTGTAATTCCACAGGATTTCCCCTGATATCTAGTGTGTGAATCATGCTAGGTCTCACTCCAGGTCTCACAATGGTGATGCCATCATGAGACTTGGATTAAACCTGCTACGATCAGCCACTCAGAATGGCCAGAAGCCCCACAGTGCCATCCAAGATGGGCTCTGCACAACACTGCTCTCTCCATTATGGTGTTGTAGTATGCCGTCTTTTTGGCAATACTTTGTGATGCCCACTCAGTACTTTCTTGTACTTCTCTTGAACATTTCCACACACTTTGTCTATAATTTGTTATATACTTTTGCAGTTGTCATCACTTTTCCCTGCCCCATATTTCCATGTTCTTAAATTACCCTTTTGTAATTGCACAGTTGTACAATAATAAAATAAAATAAGCTGTAAAAGTGCAATTATTCTCCTCCATCAAAATTCTGCCTCCCCAATCTTTCATTGCTCCCCCTCAGTCGTCTCCATCTCCTTTCCCCTCCCATTTGCTGATCTGCCTTCCTTTTTCCCATAATAATTACCAGTGGGTATGTTCCATTGAAGTCAATGAGGCTTACTTCTGAGTAGATCCATATTAGATGGTAATAAGTTCTGTGGAAGCTAGTGGAAGCCAGCATACTGCTGAGTAGATAATTACTAAAATTTACTTGGATTCTAAAGTGAACCAGAGAAATAACCCCCAAAATCACCAGCAGTGGAGAAATAGTAGGTGATGTGCCATAATTACAATACAGTGCAGCTGTGTAGAAACAGGTATTCCTTAGTTAGCAAAGCCTCTGACAAAAGAAAGACTTTTTATGAATGCAATCTTCCTTATCTTTTGATGAACTGATTGATTTAGCAGCATCTGTGTTGTAAGGAAGGTGAAGGGAGCTAGAGAAACACAGATTATCAGTGTCAGGTAGCAGCATCATGACTGCAGTAAATAATGCAATAAGGCTTGAGCTAGGGAAAAATGACCAAACCTACTGTGGCTGTGTGTGCCTGGCTGTGTCAGATGAGGTAAACAGCAGCTGACCCAAGGATCCCTTACGGAGCATGTGTGAACAGCAAAACAAAAAGTAAAATGGAAATCAGTTACTCTTGCCCTTACTAGTTACTCCTAGCGTGTTAAAGAGGCATAGATCCAAAAGCTTTAACACAAAAACGGAAATCATAAGGAAAATGAAGGAAAAAATACTCTCTGGATGCATTTTAGAAGGTGCTTTCAAGCAGTCTCTGGAAGGTTCAAATGTTTTTTGTTTATTTATGCAGGGATTCCCTAACCTGGTTGTCTCCTCCTTCATATAGTTATTTGGAGTTTTGGATTAAACATTTGTTGAAACCTATGAAAGCCATGTGGGAAAAAAAAACATGGGCTGGCTCATTTCTTTGTGTGTCCTAGGCTACATATGTTAGCCATAAGAGATCCATCCCCTGAAAAAAGACATTAAAAATGTCCAGCCTCTTCAAGACTGAGGATTCCATGATTATGTTTTATTTCTATCATTTCTATGGTCTTTTTTTTAAAAAATAATAATAATTAGAGCTACCTATACATTTTCAAATATAAGGAACTCTGAATGAAGACAGAGAGACCTTGGATCCATCTTTTGTGTTTTCACACAAAAATTTAAATGTTAAGTTTGTTTTAGCTCCCCTTTTCAATAAATTATGCCATTCTATTTTCCCTTTTTTAGAATAAATACTTTCACAATTGCATGAAAACCAAGTGAAGGCCTAACTAAGCACACAAATGAAATGTCATCTCTTTAGCAGCTTCCTTCAATTTTTCTTCCTGTTAATGTGGGAGTTTATAAATGGTGTGGTTAAAAAGCCCAGATGATTTACTGTAATCCTGTGGCAACTTTCATCAGTGCAATCATCAGTAATGATGTATTTTGAATAAAGCAACCTTAAATTGATTCAGGGCATTTCCCTACATACATATATAGTGTGCTTCATTGCAAAGAAAGAATGCATTGTGATGCAGATGGGTTTGATTTATTCTAAAATACTCCCATTCAGGACAATGCTATTCAGGGAGCTCCTCTGCTTTAAAGGACTGCAAGTCTCAAAAAAAAAAAAAATAATTGTAGTTGCTGCCTGTAATGACAGTTAAAAGCAGAAGGACACTTCATATACATACACATGTATGTATACGTATACATACATATGTATATATTAGATGTTAAACCAGAGTGAATAGTTTACAGTGCAATTCTCATATAGTCAAGCTTTGTCTGAACAAGCAATTGGGCAGACTCTTCAGAAAAGCACTCAGAGGAAAAAAAAAATGCAGACATGAGTTGGTGCAGTCATCACTTCTGCAGACGCATTTGTGATGTGCACCACTAAGGGGACACTGAAGAAGAAATCATCTGTCTCACAGGGAAGCTGGGTAATGCAAATGAGAGTTCAATTATAGCAAACCTGTCTCCAGGAAGGAAAAACCATCCTCTTTAAACAGGCAAAATGATTGGTTTGTGCAGGCTGCTACATCCGGCTAGATCTAATGTTTGTTGGGGTGCAGGGAGAAGATTAAGAGAGCGAAAAGGTGTGTTATCCTCAAGGTCATGCATGAAACATTCTGTCGGGATTAGGCTTTAGTGGTTTCTAGATAGGTAGTTGTATTAGTCTGTAGCAGTAAAAAGAAAACCAAATAGAGTCTTGTGGCTCCATAAAAGCTAACAAATGTATTGTGGCATAAACTTTCATGGACTTCAGCCCACTTCGTTTGATGCTGAAGTGTTATCTTAAATTACAAATATATGTACACACAAGCTTGGAGCTCAGAGGAGGGGAGATTAAACAGTAAAGTCAGAGAGAAGTGGAATCCAGAAGGTCTAGAAAATAATAATTGCTTTAGTGGCTATTCACATAGACCAGGTTTTAGATAACAGCAATACAGCCATCCTTTCACTGAGAAGCTGATCAGCATAACATTAAAAAAAAAGACTTTTTTCCCCCTGTTCAAGCTGTAGGAAGAAAAATTGAACTCTAGACAAGAGACTAACATCCCTCAGATTATACTGATTGAGCAGCTAACTCTGCCTGTCTGTCTGTTATGATACCCAAATGCACATTTGCTCAGTTGTCAGACTCTGTGTATTGCTGAGTAAGCACAAAAGAAAAACTGTAGTAAGGTTTGGAATCCAATCCATCAACAATGAGCATCTGTCAAGCACACACTCCAAATTTCTCTATGATACACATTTATGAAGTGATTTTTCCCCTTATTTAAATACACTAACACCAGACCCCATCTGATCTTGGATACTGAGCAGGGTCAGCCCTGGTTAGTACTTGAATGCAAGACTGCTAATGAATACCAGGTGCTGTAGGCTACATTTCAGAGGAAAGAACTGGCAAAACCACCTCTGAGTATTCCTTGCCTAAGAAAACCTGACAAAATTCAGGGGGTTGTCTTCAGGTGGCTTGAAGACACACACACATGGGCATGCGCACATGCACACAGGCTGACCAATTAGCAAACTGCCTTTTTTACAGACAATAACTCTTAATCCATTTTACCTAGAACTTGACATGATGCAAATTTTATGGATTATTGGTGCTACCAGCCTTATCGTTATCATCTTTATACTTATATTTCTGTGTTTCTATATCTTCTCTTTCTCTCAGTCTGGACTCAAGGCAGCTTACAAAGGGCAAAAGAGATACAGCTTTAAAATTCATATCATACAACTATGTGAAATATCACTAAACTAACAATAATTAAAAGCAAGACCATTTTTTACAAAGTAAAAATACAGCTATTTCCGCACTAGACTGTTACAGTGCTGTTATTCCACTTTTAACATCCTATGGAATCCTGGGGTTGCAGTTTAGGGAGAGGCCTCAAGCCAGGATTCCATAGGATGATGAAACTGGAATAATAGCACTATAACAGTCTAGTGCAGAAATGTCCTAAATTAAAAAAAAAAATAGTTAAAAAAAAAAACATTCTGCAAGCTCCACCTCCCCACAAGTCCACCTTCAAAGGCCTTCTGTAACAAAAAGTTCTTCACTTAACTACAAAAGGATTGCATGGATGGTGACAATCTAATCTCTTTAGGAAAGGATTTCAAAAGCCTAAGAGCAACCAACAAGAAGAATGTTCTTACCAGATGTATCTGTGAGGGTTGTAAAGAGAAGGGCCTCTCCAGGAGATCTCAAAATGTGGGCAGGTTCATATGGTTCCTTCAGATAACCCAGACCTGTGGCATATAGACCTTATATTTCATTCACTTCACTAGCATGAGTATCAACCCAGGCAATGTCGGATAAATTTCCTAGTTCTGCCATTAATTTACAGGGCTGCTTATGTGGCTGCTATTGTGGATCTAGCCAGAGTTTGTAATTGGCTTTTAAAAAATGAAATCAATCCATCAAAAGTTTGAGATATATTTTTTTTATAAAAATTAACTTACTTCAAAATATTATACTCTATTTGGATGACAAGATATTGTGTGAATGCATACAACAAAAGCAAAGACAAAAATTCAGAATCTAAGTATTTAAGAAGAAATTGTAAAAAAGTAAGTTGTAATACTATTTCAGAAAGGTTTCTATAAATTGTTTCTTGGACCATTCTGTCGGCTGAAAGCCAATTCTGAAGCCAATTCAAAAACTTCAGAGGATGGGCAAAACCAAAAGGTGAAAATTCAAATATGTAATCATAAAATAAACAAAACAAGAGCAAATGCTAAATGCAATTTTTTGAACACTCCAAATATCTAGTCTGTAATCTATCTGAGCTCCGATTTTGGTCACAACATAGATAAAGATCAATATTCAAATTAAGATGGTGAGTTGTTATCTCATAAAAGATATATGATTCTATTTACAATAAACTATCACTCTTTTCTAGCATACACAATAGCCATTTAGACTGTGTATCGACTTCACATGGGATGTTCAAGCAAATAATAAGGAACTATATTCAGTGACCCCACTGTTTATAGGTAACCTTTTGGTATCTGCTATAAAGTACCTCAGTTACTGTTGACTGGAATTTTAACCCAGCATTGAAGGGCAATAGGTTAAGTTAGTCAGAGTGTATTCTGTCTTTGCTGTTACCTTAAAAATATTAAACCATGGAGATCTTTTAGAGGTATATACAGCATACATATCTTGTTGCCTAGCAATGACTTCTACTTTGAATTTAAATATTGGTTTTTTGGCAGTTGCAGAAACGAGATTCAGAACTATAGTTGTAATGTTTGTGTGCTGTGGAAAGAATGAACTGTTAATTTAATTGTTCTTGGTTCACTGCATGCTGAATTTCAGTTATTCATGGTTGGATATTTGCATGTTCCTGTCATGATGGGCCTCTTATCTTGCATCATTCTACCATCACTTTATGTGTGAGTGTGTGTGTGTGTGTATGTAGTGTCAATCTGGGAATAATAGAAAGTGATGCATGACAAAATGGTCATAAGAATTTATACGTTATAATCATGACAAAGGTCAAGCAGAGAAAAATACAATTTAGAAATGATCCTTCACATAAGACACTACTATTTAATGGGTTGATTAAAATCCTACCTTTCTTCCAAAACTGAGTTCCAAGGCAGTTCACAATATTATTAAAAACAAATACCAATTAAAAAGAGAGCCAGCATGGTGGTTTGAACTTTGGACTATAACCCTAGAGACCATGGTTCAATTCCTTGCTCAGCCATGGAAACCCACTTGGTGACTCTCTCGTCCCCAGAAAATGCCATGATGGGTTTGCTTTATGGTCACTATAAGTCAGAAATGACTTGAAGGCACACAACAACAACCACAACCACAACAACAACAACCACCACCACCAATAAAAATTAAGTTATAAATATTAAAAAATATTAAAATGCTATTAAAGCATATGTAATGCAACAAAGGCCAACATGTTGTTAGTGACATACGCAAACATAGGTCCATCTTATTCCTTTATATATGGTTTGTGGGGTCTTTATGATGGTTGGTGTTCTCTTCTACGCTCTGCCAATGGCCAAAACCCCACAAGATTTTTCATTTTGTTGTGATAGCCCCCACTCACAAATACCCATTCCATGTTTGGTGAAGAGCATGGAGGATTGGAGAAGCATCTAGCTATGCTCCATAGTCAGATACAGACTCGTGGCTTCTTCTGCTGAGATACACTGGGTCTTGGTGGATGAAATCACCCTATGATGCCTCCTGCTCTCCACCAGACATGGAACTACCATTCAGGTAGGTTATCACAGCAAAATTCTTGAATCCTGGAGAAAGAGAGTGGGAAGTCATTGTGGAGTTCTGCCTTCAGAACCTCTTGTGCTACACTGGGCAACATAGGATCTTGGCCAAAATAAGTTAAAGCAGTTTAAACCACCTCAATAGTCATAGCTAAAAGAAATAAGCTTTGTCATGAGGTCCACAATGCTTTGATAGGCATCCATTTAACACAGAGAAGAGGAAGGTCCAGCTCAGGGGCTGTTCTGGTGGCCCTTAGGAAATTTAAAAACAGTTTTAGAAAATGTTAAAAAATATTTTGTCCAAAATGTCTCCAATGCTCCCTATGTGTACTTTCGACATGTGTCCCCTAGTATTTTTAGCCCCAGGACAGGACTTTTTTTCCAACAGGAAAATGATGCCTAGGGGGATGAAAACATGGCAAAACTAATCTCTTTGGAGGAAAAAAAAATATTTTGGAGGAGTTTGTGGTGATGGTACAACCCTCCAATATCCCTCTGGAAAGTAATACAGCCTCCTCACTATAAAGAAATATGACAGAAGCCTAAGTCCTGAAGGAATTGCCTTCAGGATGTTGAAAGTGGAATAATAGCACTATAACAGTCTAGTGTGGACATGGCTTTAGTTATCAACCTACTGCGATTGTATCTGTCTCATTTGCTACCTGTTGTTGCTTAAGAACAGAACAGGACTTCTACAGGTCATGCCCTGGTTAGAATTAGGATAAATGTTGATAGGAGAAAGTGTGGCACCTGTATCAAAAAATGCAGTTTGAAAAATGGTTAGGAAAATAGAACAACATCAATAAATGCCAATTTATGATCAAAACAGCCGATTCAGAAAGATTCTCTACTTTCCTAGGCAGCTATATTATTTTCAGCTTTTTCTACAACACCAGCACTGAGCCACTTTCAAGACTGGAATCCGATATTGCTTTATTCAGAATAGTAGGTGTTGGATCATTAATCCCATTAATGACTAATTTATCCATTAAAATCAATGTGGTGTCTTATGAAACTCCTCACCAATGAGAATGTAAATTTTACAGTTTGGCTTACTTAATGTGGGGAATAAAAAGGAGGTTCTTCATCTTACAGCAAACTGGTGCTTTGTAAGAGGTTTTTAAAAAGCATTTTTAAAAGAAGCATGCTGTTTGTTTAAAATTAGTGCAGACTGAAAGTCCTCAATGCTGTCAATTTGCTATCATCTTCCAATAATTAGGAGCAGGTTTTGGGGAAGGGAGGATGGATTTGATGTTTATAGTTGTTACATAAAATGAAATGTACTCTGGTTATGACTGATTATGTTCTCACCCCAATTTGTTTCCTTTTGATCAGGAAGAACATTTTTTTTTAAAGGTTTTACTTCCAATTGCCTAGCATTTGCTACTTTGTGTCACAACCCTAATATTACTTAAACACAGATTTTCATACTTAATGTTCATGGAAGGCAGCATGAGCTGTCTAAACAGTACATTACGAAGAAGTGATAGATTACAGGTCTTCACATTACTTAACTAATAAAAATTATCTGTATTCACCACTTTTATCCCCTTTTGCAGAGCACAGAAGTTTTAGTTTGGGCAGATCTGTTGAAATATAATTACATTAAACATTCAGATGAGCAAGTTACATTAATTTAGTTTTGGAGTTTTGCCCCAGGATGGTCAGCTTAACTTTTTCCAAGTTAGGAAGCTTTGAGATTAAATACTCTGAGAAACCTATCACCATTGCAGATCAGAGTGTGGAAGTAGATAAAAGTTCATTGGGGCAGCTGAGAAGTATGAAAGCTTTCATAGCTTGAACTGCAATGAAACTTCAACTCTGAAGTTTACTTGATTAAAAATATGTTAATAGTGTTTATCTGCTCCCCAAAAATATATTACAATACAATCTTATATAAGTTTACTGAAATTTAAGTCTTATTGACAGCATGCGGTGTGAAACCTCCTCTGATGGAACTCCTTCTACCAATAAAACAGACAGGGGATAGTCCTACACACCAAGTGTCTTCAAATCTGCTCCACAAAATTGGTTTTCAGGTGAAGGAGGTGGAGGCACAGTGCTGGATATAGAGCACTGACTTCAACAGAGATTTCCTGCAGGTAAATTGGTATAGAAAAGAGTATAATCCTACAGCTGGCTGTTACCTGACTGAAACATCATAGGAAACATTATAAATATCACCCCACCTGAAGAAAAACAGATATAGCTGGCTACTTATGCCACCAGGAGTTCCTCTGGTACATCTGTGGATAGCTTGAAGGGCATGAGAGTTCCACTGGCGGGGGAGGCTGAAAACAGAGCTTGTTAGGGATGGTTCTGGGGTGTGTTATATTTATGATGGCATCCTACTCCACATTAGCAGTGGGAGAACTGGTCAAGTCTACTCAAATCAATATTAAACTTGGTCACTGATAAATACTTTCTGCATGGGGAAGAAAGTATCATAACACACGTATATAAAACAAATATGCATCCTTCTAGATGTGCATGTGACCTGTTACTTGCTCATTCCCATGATTATTTTTTGCTTCTACCATTACTGATGAATACTTTTTTTAGTGACTGTGATGTCTTAAGTTCTGCCTAGAACACAGCAATACTATAGTGACTGCTTAGACCAGTCGCATAGGGACAGGGGGCAGGGGGGCAATTTGCCCCAATTGGCAATGTTTCTGAGGCATCCTGACTTGTAGCCCTGTCCCCACATTCCCTGGCCATGCTCCCACATGCCCTGGCCACACCCCCAAAGCACTGCAGCCACACCTTTCACCCAGTGGCCACACCCCCTCCTGTCCCCCCTCCACATTCTCCAAGCTCCACCACTGGCTCAGACAGATTGCAGTTGTACATGACAGATGGGACAAAATAGGACAAGAAACTGAGTTAACTTGGAGGTCCTGGCTGAACTCCTGACCAGTACCAAATGACTCAACATGCCCTCTAGGTTTTTTTTTTTTAAATAGTCTTCCACTGGTTGCTCCCTGATTCTTCTTCATAATTTTTTTTCAAAAAAATCCCATAAAATATTCCCTATGTGTAAGGTATCCCATGGATAAACAAGCAGCACTGCTGGCAAGAAACAAGAAATGTCATTTATCAGAACAATCTAAACATGTTCTGGAAAATGGTTCCCTGGCTTGTTGATTAAAATCTTCTAATTGCTTTTGAAGTATTTTAACTGATTTTTAACCTGCCTTCCTTTAGCAAGTTAAATTGTTTCATATGTTTATAGCCCTTTAAAATAATTTTATTGTTTACTTTGGCTGTGCTCCTGTTGGGCAATTACAAATGCATAACATAGAATTAAGCTGTCAATACTGTTTCACATTCATGATCCCTATCTAGCCCTTAATTTAGGGGTAGTGTAGGGATCATGAAAATATCCCGAGCTCTACTTACTAAAAAAAAAAAAAAGACCATTACAGTCAACAGTGGTCTGCTCCCCTGTCAATGAGGAATGACTGACTGATGGTCCCAAGTGATCTTGGGCACAAGAAGGACTTGTGACTGGGATCCTGCTTCTGCCAGTTGCACTGAAGATCACATACAGGATGGGTGGGACCATCATTGGTCAGCTGCTTCTTGATCATCAGGGAACAATCCCCCATCAATCAAAGCAGCTGCTTTTTGGTAAGTTAGGATGGGGGGGAATCGGGATGGGATTCACTGTGTAGCACTGTAACTGTGGTGTTTACACGTGTGTAAATCCCCAGTAGGATTTCAGCACCTCTTTTAAATGAATGGTCTTGGTTGTGTGGCATGCTCCCTGAAATCTTTAGCTAGATGGTGGGATATGCATATTTTAATTAATTAATTAATTAATTAATTAATCAATACAAGGCAAGATTCAGGGAAACGTCCCTAGACAGAGATTTTCACATTTAAGGTGCCATTACAAGCCCTATAGAGAGCCAATCCTAAATAAGTTGAATGCACAAGGAAAGGATATTGCTAGGCACATCCCTTCTGTCATCACTTCCATTTCCTCTGGGCATAGAAGGTGACTTTCTAAAACAAAGAGTGTCCCCACCCCTGCCTCAGTGTTGGAACTCCTGTGTTGAAAAATAAGTGGCACAAGACCCACAGCTAGAGATGTTATCTCCATTGTTTTTGTTCACAGAAATTATTCCTGTCAGGTCTCCTGGTGAAATCTTCCCAACATCTGCCTGTGCAGTTCTTTTTTTAAAGAAAATTTTATTTCTCCATCTGGGGGAAAAAGCACATTAAAAATACAATAAAACACATTTGTTCTGCCATTCTGCACTAAATAATGAACTAAATGGCTTTAATTTAAGTGACAAATTGATACAATAATGCAACGTATGACCTCAGAGACTCCGTCAACTGCTGACCCTTTGGAAAGGAAAAGTTATAAGAATCAACTTCTCTTTCTCTCTCCCTCCCCCCTCTTTGAATCTTCCTTTGTAACTTGGCATTGAACTTTTTTTTTTATTCATTTTTCCTCTAAGCAGTTCCAAGAGTCACTTTCGGCAAAAGTCACCACTGCCTTGGCCTTATACCTCAGAGATTGTGCCATCGACTTCAGCAGATGTGGGATCAAATGTTATATCTTCAGCCACTCATAAATGACAGACAGAATATATAACATGAGAATGGCAACAGATACAGTGAATCTTCTAGCAATCTAATCCTCCCAATAGAATAGCTGCTGCTTCCCTGTGTAGTCTTGTCAGTACTGGTTTAAGAAATAAATTGGGAGTGGGGAGGAACGTAAAGCATCTGGCTGGAACTTTTGCTCATTTCACATCTGGCCTTTTGGTGAGAAAATTGCATTAAACAAATTGTGCTTAATAGTATGAATCTGTCTTCTGTGACATTGTTAAAAAGATATTATTTCCATTTATATATACTATAACATATACACCGAGGCGTACACGTATACACATGAGAACATTAGATGTAATATCATGAGATGAATAAAAATGTCACGCATCTTCATCAGCCAAGCCTCTCTTTTCTCTTCATCCATCTGCTAAAGAAATGAAGCATATACATTGCCTTTATTAGAGCACCCCAATATGGATCAAACTGGAAATGATAACATGATAATGCATGGGAATGCATATTTATCTGAGCAAGAAAAAAGCAGCACTTAGGTACGCCTCTCTCAGCCTCCACCCAATTCTCCTAATTGAATTGGAGTGGAACAAGGGAGCCTCCTGATATATTACTTGCATACCTTCATCAACATTTAGTGGCATTTTGAGTGGTTCTTATAAGATCAGTTGATTTCTGAATTTATTCCCCTTAGACTTGGATTTTTCTTCCTTCAGGGACCAGCAAAGCAATCTTAGGCCATTTCTGCACTACAGTGTTATAATGCTATTATTCTACTTTCAATATCTTGTGGAATTCTGGGGTTTGTAGTTTACTGAGGCCAAAGAGTTCCCTGGCTGACAATTCTGAATGCCCCTCCCTAAACTTCAAACCCCAGGATTCCATAGGAGGTTGAAAGTGGAATCATAGCATTCTAACAGTGTAGTGCAGAAATGGCTCCAGTGTTTTTAAAATATTTCTTAACTTTACATAAGCCAGTTCCAGAGTACCTGCATCACTCCAATAGGTAAGGATTAACTTTTCTCCTCTAGACTGACTGACTGGATCTGATTTATTTTCTACCTTTCTCCTAGAACTGGGACCTATGACATGACATGATTAAAAGCAGGTACAAATAAAAATACAGTTATATAATAACTTTTAGCAGTAAAACAGCATTAACACATTATAACTCTGAAATACTATATAATTTTTAACACAGCACTTTTTTAAAAAAATAAAATTTAAAACACAGCACTACCCATTAAAAGCCCTGTCATTAGCACTCAGTCAGTGATTGAAACCTCCCTGAACAGGAAGGTCTTTTCCTTGCTCACAAAAGGAGAAACACAAAGGGGTCAGAGTGGCATCCTTTGAAAGGCTCTTCCACAGCCTACAAGGAGTCACAAACTGTATTTTAATGCCATTTGTAGTGGTTAATAGGTGTTCTCTTTCCATCATTCCTCCTCTTTGGCCACTGGGCTCAGAATGGACATAAGATAAGCTACTCCCCCTCAGATACATACACAAACAAAAATATTTGGGTTAAAAATTTAAAAGAAGAAAAGGTACAAATGCTTTCCCACTGCCAGTATTGATAATCTTATCTATGCTTCAGACCCATCCTGAAACTTGAAGCCTTCCCTTCAAATTACATCCATTTGAAGAGTCTGCTGAACTAAAAGCTCTTTTCAGAAAATGTTCCAGCTGTGGCTTCCCTCTAGTGTCAATCTATTTTTTCTGCACACCATGAAAGTTTATAAAAATATTGTAATTCTCATCTCTGCTGTTGCTCCCACTTTCATAAATCTCATTTCTCAAATAGTTGTTCCTTACATGGTAGGGAAGATCCTCCACACCTGAGCTCACTTAATTTAATTCCTTGTTCCCAACAATTTTGAATAGAGTGGTAACCAGAACTTGTACATACAATTTTCCAAATTCACCCTATTTGCAGATACATAAAGTCGACATCATATGACAACATCATATCTTATCCTCAATCCCTTTATAATTGTTCTTAAAATAGGATTTGCCTTTCACAGTTGCTGTACAAAAAATAGTCTGACAAATCCCCAGAGCTAAACATTTTTTTAAAAAAAGTAGGTTTGTACTTGCCATTCTAATTTCCCAGAATACACCCGAGCATTACAATGTTGTGGCATTGTGGAAAATTTCAAAGGTAGGTCCCAACCTGCCATAATGATCAGAATGCTGTACCCCATACCTATCATTGCCATAATCAGCTAAACTCATGGAAATTCACTGAAAGAGGACAAGACCCAATGACAAACGAAGAAGTACCTCAAATCCAGAGTTGATCCTACATTCACATATGCAATTTGCAGTTAAGCTGAATAAGCTCTGCATCTCATGGGTTTCTTACTGTGGTTAAGGGAAAACTCCATCGTATGGATTTAATTATCCCTTAGCATATTTTAACTAGCCTTTCAAACCCATAATTAGGGGAATATCCCTAATTTTATGTCCCATTTTATGTCCCATTGATTTCAAGAAGAAACAATTATGCTTGCATTTATATTGTATAATCTCTACAAAAATCAACTAGAGTTCACTTTACCAGGACTGAACCACAATGTTGCATGTACCTAGATGGAGACATGAAGTACCCCTCATTATGATTATATTATACTCATTGCTCTGTTTTGCCTTCCAAAAATCACCCTGTGTCTTTCAGAAAATTACCCTGTGTAAATGTGGGCCAAGTCTTTACATTAAAGAAACTGGAGAGCTTTCACACTACAGAATTATAGCATTATAATTCCACTTTAATTGTTGTGGATGCATCCAATGGAATCCTTGGATTTGTAGAACTAGAACACTATGACTCAGAATTCTAAATATCCTTCCCCAAACTATAAACCCCAAGATTCCATAGAATGTTGCCATGCCAATTAAAGTGGAATCATGGTGCTAAAATTCTGCAGTGTGAAAGGACTCCAAGTGAATTCCTACACCACTTCTACATACACTATGACTCCATTCTTTCTGAGTGATATGGTAATCCATAATAATAAATCTGATTTCAGAGGGAGGAGGTAATGGTTATTTGGCGAATATCAAATAATTTACTGGAAAATACAAAAATTTATGATCTTACAAAAATATATGACCGAAATATATCACCTTATATACATGCTTTGTTTCTTATTTCTCTTTATTTATATTTTTTAACTTTGACCTCTCATAGCTCTCTTCAAGGACAGTGGGATAGCTTATTTTTCTCATATTTGGAGGGGCAATAGAGGAGCAAAGCCAAAATTTTAACTGAAGTATAAATCGTAAAATAGGACAATGCAAGAAATAGGTTGGCATTCTCTTCCAACTTATGCCTGTGCAAGTCATGTCTTTTGTTTTTGCATGGATCAAATTCTGTACCAACCCTATGTAATGATCAAACTTCAACTGAAAACCCACCTTTTAGTTGCTGCAGTCCCCACCCAACATGATTACTTACTGATATTCCCTCCTCTCTTCATGGTGGACAGTGCCCCTCCTGGACTTACTTTAATAGCCTCTGAAGCCCTTGAATAGCCAGTCTATGCCCAATGTGAAGAAGGCAAGATCACAGAAGCATTTGACTACATAGACATAGCCAGACATAGCATCATCACTGAGATCC
Source organism: Ctenosaura bakeri (assembly GCA_948474755.1). Lineage (NCBI taxonomy): Eukaryota > Metazoa > Chordata > Lepidosauria > Squamata > Iguanidae > Ctenosaura > Ctenosaura bakeri. The sequence continues at coordinate 14,736 of CAOLHI010001091.1, read as the reverse complement.
ACCAAATTCCTCCAAAGGTCTCATCACTGCTATAATCATTCATGTATGGCTACAAGGACATAGCCAAAGATTTGTATGATCCTGCCTGCTTCTAGAAAGGCACAGAACAGCTGTGCTGAAGGAAAAAGATTCAGTAACTCTTGTAATTGTTGTTGTTGTTGTTGTTGTTATCATTGTCATGTGCCTTCAAGTCATTTCCAACTTATGGTGACCCTATGGTGAAACTATCACAGGGTGTTCTGGAGCTGAGTGTATGATGTGCCCAAAGTCATCCAGTGAGTTTCTATGGCCAAGCAAGGAATTGAACCCTGTTCTCCAGGCTTGTAGTCCAACGCTCAAACCACTATACCATGCTGGCTCTATGGGGTGGGGGATAGCTCAGCCTAGTTTAGGTCCACATGAAGACCTACTGTGCTACACTGAGCTATAGATTACTGTGGCCTCTGTATGTCAGTCAGTCACTCATTGTCAGTCAACCTCTTGAAGCCACCTCCCCCTCCATCTTCAGTGTGTCCAAGAGTGAGATGACAGGCATGCATAAAACAGATTTAAGGAAGAGACAAAGTACACATGTGCTTCAGCTCCCTTTTGCACTTCACAATTGTATGGTGGAACAGAGAGAGTCAGGCTAGTCCAAGGAACCATCTCACTGGTAGGGGTTTAGCTGGGAAGGGACCAGGGGCAACCTCAGGTCCAGAGCCACAGCCCTACCCAGTTCAGTGCAGCTCTATGCCTGCTTATTGGGCAGACTGAAAATATCAAGCAGCTAACTCAGCCACCATATTTCCTAAAATTCTAATACAATGTTTTGAGCTTTCCTTACTCCCTCACTAGGAATGAGTACTGGAGCAGTAGCGTGGGTTCAAATAAGGCATAAATTTATTTTCAATCAATAGCAAGAGACTACAATGAAAAATATGTTAATTTTCCAGTAACACAAGTTACTGCTGCTTCTGCTGCTGTTGTTGCTGCTGCTGCTGCTGCTGTGTGTCTTCAAGTCATTTCCAACTTATGGTTACCCTAAAGCAAACCTATTATGGGGTTTTCTGGGACATGTGGTACACCCAAAGTCACCCAGTGGGTATCCATGGGCAAGCAGGGAATCCAACTATGGTCTCCAGGGTTGTAGTCCAGCACTCAAATCACTATACCACTCTGGGCTCTCACTAGTCACTGTATGGACCCTCAATTGTGAGAGGAAGGCTGAAAAAGTAAGATCGTTTTCAATTGTGATGACAGCACTAGGGTTCTGAGCAGCAAGGGAAGCTGGTGTATATTCATCACATGTCTATCCAGCATACAAAGTAGTTGTGCTGAGAAGGCCATGCAATTTGTATAACTTCCATATGGCTCCCCAACAATGCAGCCTCTAGATGTGCTGTGTCTGTTTTAATCCAAGAGACATGACCATGTTACATTCCCTCATGACAGAGGGCTCTGAAGGGTCAGATGGATATGTATCTCCATTTTGGGGGGATGGCCCTGATTGCTCTCCAAACTTATCTTGCTGTTAAGTCCCTTCAAGCAAGCATTGTATCCACCATCCACATCTGTGACAAGAAGTCAAATTTAGAAAAACCCATTCCTTCTCAATCTAAATAGAAGCAAAGAATGTTATAGCCTCAGATGCCCTACTTCATCCCAAAACTGAAAATGTGAAATCCCATGCTATCACACGAAGATTTGTGAGTGGGCTACCACTTGAAACTACCATGTCTATGCCAGAAGGAAGCCAAATTATAAACCCTTACAAACCCCTGACCAGTCATAGACCTTTACAAGCTGGTATTCCCATTCTCTAATCCTAACCCTGCCTCCAATACCCATGAAAGTAGAAGATGACAAATATGTCCCTTAGCCACATGCAGAGAAGGAACACTTGTCAGAACAGGTGATACAGCTAAAACTTCACAGGGTTATTAATACAGTGTTTAGTTAATACCTTAGGTTGCCACTAGATTCACTTGTGTTGAGCTTCTGTGAAAACATTCTTTTGTGAGAATTTGTGATTCAGGAATCTAAATGTGCAAATCACAGTTTGTGGTCACAGCTCCACATAAAGTTCCAGTATGGAAACTTTGGTGCTTTCTCCACAATTCTACCCATCACAAATCTGTTAGTCCAACCATATAGCTGAACCTTGATGGCATGAGGTATTTGAGATATATAGGTATAGATATAGGATTGCTGCTACAGCTGCAAACCTTTCATCAGAATACTTTATATTTTAACTGTTTTCTCTCAGTATTATATAAAACTCTCTGTAGTGTGTATGAGTGTGTGTGTGTGTGTGTGTGTGTGTGTGTTCTTTAGTTTCATGTTCTTTTTTGGTTGTGCTGCTTCCTCATTTGGCAACTGTCTGCTTTGACATTCAACCAGCAATAAATAGCCTGTTATAATTAATAGGATAAAGAAGGAGGGATTGCCTGAAGCCCGTTAAAACTCTTTAAGGCATCTTCTTGGTGAATGGAGTGTATTTGTGTTATTTTTAAAAACACACAACTGTGCCTCTACTCTAAATAAATCAGTAGTTTAGGTAGAAGAAAGCAAGGATTAAGTTACTTTAATGTTGGCACTAGAAAAAGAATCACAAGGGGCAAGTAAAGATTACTATATTTAATATGTTTTCCCTTTGGTGTCAATTATTTCAAATCCAGGTTTCAGTTATTTCTATTAAAGTATGGTAGTTATTGAGTCCATGAATGCCCTTACAGAGATCAAAGACTACTAGAAGATTGATGTAAGCCTGAGAAATAAATTCTTTTCTATTCATTTATTCCATACTGGCCCTTGAAGTAAAAGTCAGTGGAGCTCACTGCTAGAATGAAATGTGATTTCCCCCTCCTCTCACTTTTTGAACTATTTTGGGTTTTTATTTTCAAGCCAAACCATAGCAAGACAGAATAAACTTCACAGAAAGCTACTTGTGGTACAGTCTCCTGCATGTCTGCTCAGTAGTAAGTCCCACTGAAGGGCAGGCAGCTTACTCAGAGGAAAATCGATATGAAGTTTACAGCAAGGAGTCACTTACTGGGGGCATCAGTCCTGATTTCATAGACAAACAATTTCAGTATTAGGATCTCCAGGATTACAGAGGAGGGGGAGGAGGAAGAGATAAAAGCCATGTGCTTAATTCCATGATCTTACACATGTTTGCTTGGGAATATGGCCTAGTGATTTCAATAGACAATAAAGTGTTGTTTGACACAGAAACGGGAAATGCAGAAGAGCAGATGGACTACACTTTGGAATCCCTCCTACTAGTGTGATTTCAGAGGTGCAGACACCTGGATACTGCCAGCAACCCTTACATTAAAAGCAAGAACCAACACTACTGCAAAATCTGCCCCACTATGTGCATTGGCCTCTGGATCTTGAATCTGGAGTCTTTCATAGAAGCTTAGACGAGATTATGAACTGGTTGAAAGGTGAAGAATGATTACTCGGACATTATATTCAGTGCAGCATGATCAAAACCAGTCAAACCTCAAAAATAAATGGTCTTACTATTATGGCTGAATCCAAAAGAGGAGCAAATAGCAAGAACATTTTTGTGTTCTGCTTCATGTAAAACATCCAACTCCAGTAATGTTTTCAACCCTTTGTAACAGTGTGCAAAGTTGTTTATAAAGTTGTAGTTCCTAGGAGAACAAACAGTGTATCCTCATTGCTCAGGTCTTGAGAAAGGTGTATTGAGAGAGTGGGGTTCAAATAGAATCTCTGAGCCAGCATAGCCATGCTGGAAGCTGTCACTAGAAAAAAAGAACACGTTCAAACTCTGAGGTTATATGAAAGATGGGAGTTGTGATCCAGAAAAGCAAATGTTCCAAGGTCTAGTCAGAAGAGGGTGAGTAATCCAAAGTAGCTTGGGGCCCTTTCATGCTACACGATTACAGAGATATGATTCTACTTTAATTAGGATGAATCCATTCCATGGAATCCTGGGACAGGCAGTTTAGGGAGGGACATTTATAATTCTCAGAGAAATGTTCTACTGCCTCCCTAAACTACAAGCCCCAGGATTCCACAGGACGTTGTCATGTCAGTTACAGTGGAATCATAGGACTATAATTGGATAGAGTGAAGTGTTCTTTGGTGGAAGAAGCAGCAAGGTCAAGAGGGCTAGATGCAGATATGTAGGCAAAGGTTAAGGCAGAGTTAACAGAATAAAAGAGACAGCGGGGGAGTAATATATCCAAAATACTGTCTCTCCCAGCTTAATGGTTTAATTGAACCATGTTTATGAATAAAAGAGAAAATATTCTAATTTCTATTTTGAAGGGGTTTTTTCCCCCTCTACAAGAGATCTCAGGCTGCTGTGCCAAAGAATAAAGTATTCATTTTCTATTCTTTTATAAACACTATGTCTGTTACCCCTTAAGGGATGTATCTTAGAGCTTCATGGATACAGAGACAGAAACTCTAACCTTAGTTTAAGAATCCAATGTGAACAGATATAATAAAGCAGTTGTAGGCACAAAATGTTCCAGAAGCCAATTCATCATGACACTGTGCAGGAGCTTTCCGAGAGGTCGCAGTTGAAAAGTGTCGCAGAAAAAGTGTATGGTCTCCGGGGATTTGAAAGACAGCCAAGAGGTCACTTGAGAACAGAAAGGACAGAGCAAATTCACCTTGGCTCATACATGCTGAGCATGTATCAAGAAATGTGAAGATGTCACGAAGCTTTTAGAGAATACATGTTTAAATGGCTGCATTTTAAAGATTCCTCTTCAGGGATTATGTACAATTTCAGAATTTAGGAACATGCAGACCTTACTTTTAGAATACTACCAATGCTTTTGTATTGTTAACATTTTAAAATTTAGGAACATGCAGACCTTGCTTTTAGAATAGTATTAGAATAGCATTGATGTTTTTGTATTGTTAACAGTATACTCTTAACAGAGACTATGAAAAGGTAGTCATTTACCAGTTATTGTATGTCTGGGCAGTTCTTAAACCTTTGGTTTCACAAACCACTAGAATTTCTGGGAGTCTCAATGACCACTTAATAAACTTTGTTGTTGTAAAAAAAAAATCCATGCATAATTCAATTTTATTAACATTTTATCATCAAAAATCAGTATCATTACCATACTATGAAAACCAAAAACTCTAGGCCATGCTGCTGAGAAAAGCATCTCCAAGTAATATTTTGTGTAGTGAAACCAACATCCACATTATTAAACAAAATACCCCAGGCCAAGATTTTCTTAGCCTGCTGGACAATTGAGCCCTGGTCCAAATGACTTCTTTCTTCTGAATCAGTAATTTTAAGAATGAATTACAGGGCCTAATGCAGATATTCTTGACTGTTCTGCAACTTTTCCATGGACCATCTGGATGAAAGTTACAGGCTCAGCAGTGGTCATTAGTTTGTACATTTCTAGCCCTTTTCATTGAAATTTTCAAAAAACATAAGCCAATTTCCACCTGAAAGCAAACTGGTGCAGCCTCTCCTAGCTCATGTGTTCTTCCTCCTTGATAATTTTTGCCATCTTGACCATGGTCTGTTGGTTTTTGGCCACATGCATCCTGGTTCTCATCTGTGAAAAGTTGAAGAGTATGGTATTTATTTACCTTACATTGAAAAGGAACATTTTTTAAGTACTGGACATATACTAGAACTGCAACAACTGTTCAGTTCTGTGGCTCCAATAATCAATTAAAACACCCTTGACTATACATCATCCTTCTCCAACATAGTGCTCCCCAAATGTGTCTGACTTCATCTCCCATGATCCTGCACTATTGGCTATATTAAGTGAGACTGATGAAAGCTATTGATTGAGAGAGGCTGATGAATTATACATATCATAGATAGAATCATAGAATCATAGAAATGTAGAGTTGGAGGAGACCACAGGGGCCATCCAGTCCAACCCCCTGCCATGCAAGAACACCCTCAAAGCACTCCCGACAGATGGCCATCAAGCCTCTGCTTAAAAACCTCCAAGGAAGGAGACTCCACTACACTCTGAGGCAGCACATTCCACAGCCGGACAGCCCTGACCGTCAGGAAGTTCTTCCTGAGGTTCAGGTGGAATCTCCTTTCCTGCAGCTTGAATCCATTGCTCCTTGTCCTGGTCTCTGGAGCAGCAGAAAACAAGTCCACTCCCTCCTCTACATGGCATATAGAATCATAGAAATGTAGAGTTGGAAGATAGATGATAGACAGATAGATAGATAGATAGATAGATAGATAGATAGATAGATAGATAGATAGATAGATAATAGCCTAAATCCCTAAATGTAAATGTGATTACATTTCTGAGTAGGCATGCCATGGGACAATACTACAACAAGATACACTTGATTAATTAGGTAATGTATTTGTTAAAAAAAATCTAGTGTTAATATTACTAAATATTATTTTATAAAACTCTCATAATAGCATCCAAGAAGAGGCATTCCTACTTCTCCCTTATGCTAGAATGAAGGTTTTTCCCAGATAGCAGATGTTGCTAGCTGTAACAAATATATGCAGCATCTGAAAGCAAAGGAGCCAGACTAAGGTCATTTCCACACTACACTGTTATAGTGCTATTATTCCACTTTCAACATCCTATGGAATCCTGGGGATTGCAGTTTAGGGAGGGGCATTTAGAACTCTTTGGCCTTAGTAAACTACAAACCCCTGAATTCCACAGGATGTTGAAAGTGGAATAATAGCACTATAACAGTATAGTACAGAAATGGCCTAAGTCATTGGCATTGGGTCCACTGAAATAAATGAGATTTAGTTAAGCCATGATTTCATTGGATCTGCTCTAAGCATAACTATGTATGTCATGTTTACAGCATGACACACATAGTATGCTTTTACTCTCAAAACTATGCCTTTATTCATATGTGATACAGATTTACATTAAAACAATTGTACTATTGTACTAAGGTCCCAGAACATGTAGTTACCATTTTTGTTACAATTTCATTTTCCTGTTTTTAAAATTGCCAAATAATTTGTTTTATAAAATGAAAATTAAAAGCTGATTAACTGCCATATAAATTAATATAAATATAAATCATAAATCATATAAATTAAAACATGGTGTCCTTCTATCTATTTCAAATAAACCTGTTTTTAAAAATAACCAAATAATTACTTTTAAAAATGAAAATTACAAGCTGAGGTACAGTCATATAAGTTAAAATACACTGTCTTATCCATTTCATTATTGCCTCTCTACTCACAACACATCATAAGGCAACTGTACTGGGTTGACACAAGCCAGCCTTTGAACCATGCAATATTCCTATCTACCAACCCTTTCATAATTACAATAGTAAACAGTTGTTCTACAAAAGAAATGAAAGCATAAGTAAATGTAAGAAAATGGTTAATTGTAATTAGCTGCTCCCAAGTGCCTATCTGCCACAACATGCAGCCTTCCAGATATTGTTGAACTGCAATGCAATTTCTTTCCACTGACTATACGGGAAAAGGCTGCTGCAGTCCGACAACTTGTAGAGGGCCATACAATTCCTCAACAGTAGTATATAGAGATGAAAAATGAATAATTTACATAGTTTCACATGAGATCCATTTCCCACTAGGCAACAATCTGTTGTGTCCTGGTTATAGCATGCACATTCCATATGTACCCTACCCAATGTTCTCAATAGCTGACATTTTTGAAAACAAGGAAGCAATACTGTGAATAATATATGCCAATTCTGACAACTATAACCAATAGGTAAACTAGCCCTGTTGCCATTGCAGAATTGTCATCAATTCAGATTTATGAATTAATGTATTTCTCTGAAAGCATTAAGACTAGAAATGCTTGTAGCAAATGCTCCTATGAACAGATCTAACACAAAGTAAAGTGAGAACATTTGAGTGGGCTGGGGTTTTTTTTAAGTATGTGCCCTTTAGTTAATTAATGAGATGTCTAGGCAGAGTGTTACAGGGTTCTTTTAACTAATTAATTTTGCCTACTCCTGTGCGCATTTTTGTATGTCTAATGAATTTAATTACAAAATACATAGGCCAGCTGTTATCACCTAGTTCACTCACAAAAGGCATTTACACTAATGACTGTACCTGGAAACACACAAAAGTGGTCTCTTTGAGCAAGGGATCTTCACCTGCAAAAGCAGATATTTCATTGATCATTTCAGCCCTATACCAAACTAACTGGATGCCAGTTTTAATGGGCTGGTGATATACTTCCCCAGTGCCTCTGTGACTTACTGTTCTTGATAACCAAGATTGCAAATTTAGAGACAGGTTTTATTGTAGGAAGTTACAATATGTCCAGCAGTAAGGGCTTCATTGGAAATCAAGGACCACGACTCAACAACTGGATAGGAACACTTCTGCCTGAGGAATGAGATCTGCAGATGGTACTCACCTTTGCATTCCTCCAGTGGAGACACTACAGTGTGGGAGATTGTAGGAGAAAGCCTTCTTGGCTATGGCACCCCAACTATGGAATGGTCCTCTTCTTGGAGGTCTGACTGGTGCCAATATTTGTTTGTTTGTTCCAGGCACCAAACCAAAACATGGCTCTTTATCAAAGCTTTTGGGAATACATTTATTTTAACATGATTATTAAATGTTGCAGCATTTTAAGTTGTTTAATATATTTTTATCCTGTTTCATTTATTTTATTGTTTCAATCTGAAATTATTTTAAATTGTTTATAGTTTTATCTCTATGCTGCCCTGAAATCTCACATGGATCACACTGTCATAATGGATTCAGGACTGATTATGAATGTCTTAGCCTATTAATCAAATCATTAATGTACATACATCAGTCTGTTTTTGTATTAATATTTCTAAACTAATTCAAAATCGTAATAATTCTCAAAATGGTTTGCAATAGTGAAATAAAATTGACAGACAAATGTCCTGGCAGTATTAGATCCCCAGTACAAGTCTCTGCATGTCAGAAGTCAGATCCCACTGAATTCAGTTATGCTTACCATGAGATAGCTAGTTATAGGCCGTTTCTTCACCAGGCAATTAGAACGGGGCAGTGCGTCCTCTCACAGAGGTCGTCTGCACCTTGGAGCAGACTAGGAGCAGACTACTTACCGGAGATCCGCACCTCAGTCCGTTCCAGAACAACTCCGAGTGGTCCTCCAGCGTATTTTCTAAAGACCACAAAAAAAAAGGTCTTTATTTTCTTGGAACGTGCCATTGCGTTCCTGCTCCCTTGTGCAGATTTGCAGGCTTGCATCAATGTGAGCCTGTGATCTGCGGAGGGCGGGCTTTAGGTGTGGCGAGCTTCAGTGGTTGGTCGGGACCCACGACCAACCAGAAGCCACCATTTTGGAAGCTGCCATTTTGGAAGCTGGAGCAGTGCGGATCTACAGACCTCGCACTGCTCCAATTCGCCCTGGACCAAGGAGGAGCCCTGCGGAAGGGCTTCAGGGACAGTCCATGTTGCTTCGGACCCCAGAAGAAGCGGTAGGTAACGGCACGGAGCAATTCCCTCGCCTCATGCGGAGAGGGCCATAGCTTGACAATGACTTATCTTGTGTCTCTTTTTGGGGGCATGGGGCAAATGCTTTTTTTGGTCCACAGTGTCTAGAATGGTTTGTTTTTAACTGAAAAAACAACAACATGAACCCAGTAAGGCAATTGCTTCATAATTTTCCAGAGTGATTGAGAAACAACCGTAGGTTTGATCTGCCAATCTCAAATCAGTAGACCTCATTGGCTTTATCAGTGGCAAGAAAGTGAAATCCAAATGTGATATTTAAAAAATATTCATTCAAGTGGGAAAGAAACAAGAGTTTATCAGTATTATTTTTACTAATCCAGTTGTCAGAAAAATACAAGATGAACTTTACATTTGCTAGATTTTTACTTCGTCAAAAACTCTTAGCTTAAACATGAATTGTCTGATTAACATAGATGGAATAGGCAAAGTTTGGGTTTTAGGAAGTAATATGCTAAGCATCATTCATTATTTTCTGAAATGACATATTTTGATTACTTCTTTGTGAATAAGATGTTAATAACATGTTACAACATGTTACTTCTAAAATTATTAGATTTTTTTAAAATGCCAACAAACGGCATTTACTTTTTACATATAAAAAGTAATGACATTAATAATCATTATGTTTTATGAAAGTATACCTCTGTTTTATTCTCCCTCCACTCAAGTAACACACTGAAGTCAAAATCATTGCTTGTAACACATTGCCTCCAAGCTCTGGGAGAGGATGATAGAAGCCCCAACTGACCAGATCCAAAGATAACTTTGAGCTAAACTAATGACTGGAGATCAGTAGCCTTAATCCTATTGTTAGTCCCAACTAGAGTCGAGCTATTGAACCACTGGGACTTTCCTATGTGTTGTCTCACATATTGACTCGGTAGGTCTGTTCTGCTAACCAGTAGAATTTGGGCTATTAAGCACTAGATTGCTGTTGTACCTTCTTGTGTAGGCCCAGCATCAGTGCTAAAGAAATATGCATTGGCAGTTCCTCAGTGTTTATTTTATAATCTCCTTGTTTTTGTTTTCTCTGGGTGAAGAGACTATATGCACTTAGTTTTCAAACCCCAAACCTACAGAGACAAACTTTCCTAAAATTCCTTTCTCAGTGCCTAAGTCTACACTATCAGAAACCTAAAGCAGCTTAAAATTGTTTGCCAGTGATGAGCACTGGGATGGTGTTGATGATTTCTGTCTTGGAAAGCTTTTTGAGATAACAGTCAAGTTCAACTTTTGCTAAGCCTTCCTATGAACTTTTGGGATATAATCTTTTTAAGGTCAGGCTAAATCTTAGCTGTGTGTTAAGCAGAATGGAGCTTTAGCTAGCTTTGCCCAGTTTCTCTTCCTTCCAAATACTTTATATTTTAAAAAGTTTGAGCACCTCTTTGAGTGATTTGAAAGACGGCTATCTACATAAGACAAGGAAGCACAGACCAAACACCTTTCTTTGAAAGAAAAATTCAAAGCAAATTTGTCCATAATAATATGGATGAAAAACAATATACCTGATACTGTCATTATATTTCTCAGTCCACTCTTGAGTCAATCAAAACCAATTTATAATAAGTCTGTCTTTTAGTGAAAGAGTGTCTCTGATATGACTAGTCAGGTCCTTCATTTCCGAACTTTTCCAAATTTTGAAAAAGCAATCAGTCATGTTTATCTTCAGAAAGACAAGATGAGAAGATCATTGTTACATTTCCAGTTTGAAGCTACATTAATCTTTGCTGTATAAACCTGATTGATAATTAATTCTAAGGGTTTCTTTTTTTTACATCATTTTATAGCATCATATCAGTTGCTGCTCTTGTTTTATTATTAGGTCTGCTTTTAATTTTCTTGTGGTGTTTTTGTTTTGTTTTTTGGCTACATAAAGTTACATTTTATAACAGCACAACTGGCCATCTGAGAAATAATAAATGCAATTAATACTATATAATTTCCCACAATTGTAGGTCTACCAGTTTGAGTATTGCCATTAATATGCCATTTTCAAAATACATTTTTCTTTAGAGTTTAGAAAATAACATTTTATAAATACCAATTCTGTGATATATTATCAAAGACTCTTTCAGAGACACGTTTCATCTTAACAAAATAACGCTTCTCATTATTTTTGACAACATTTGTTTAGAAAGGTACAGTTTATATTTAGTTTATGATTTCTATAGCTTTTTTCCTGTGAACATTATTATATTAATTGTTATTTGGACAGAACTCTCTAAGTTATGTAAAATGCTTCACAATTCTCAATTCCTTTATTTTCACATTTACTATGTGAAATAGGTTAGGCTCAAAAATGTGCAAAGTCTTCCGGGAAGCTTCATGGTCAAAGCTGAATGTCTTACCTTTGAGCTATAGAAGTAATGCTGCTGTTAAATACTCTACTTTGTGCTTGGGGATTTCTGCAGAAGACCTTCTTCATTTCACCACCTTCAAAGGCAGCAATCCTGCTAGGCCATTACTCTAGTATAAAATAGTTCTGCAAGTGATTGCATTTTCTCAAAAGTAAAACTGTGGCCCTTTCTGCAGGAGCATCCCATCCTGGCATGGAGATGGGAGAACAGTGGGACCACGACAAATCTTCTGCATGATGTTGTTGCGATTCTGTTTTTCTCCTGTTGCAAGGCAGCATGATTATGGATTAAATTATTGATGGGTTTTCCCTGTCAATGACCCATGATCCATCATGCACTTACCTGTACTGCGGAAGCCCCAAAAGTGCCATGGAGAGGTTTCCTGCTCCAGTGCAGCCCAGGAAAGTGCCCGGCTGTGCTGCGGAAGGAAGAGATGTGTCCATCACACTTCTTTTGGCAGTGAGCCAGCTGGTGTGATGGAGAGCATTCACATTCCTGCTTTCATCCCAGCAGAGGTGCTGCTGGGATTGGGACCGGACAACAATGGATCCAGATAGGGTGCAGAAAGAGTCTGTGTTTTCACCTGTAATCATTTCACAAGCACACATAGGCGCAGCTTCCTCTCTCTCAAGCATACTTTAGGCGTGGTGGATGTATAACTAATTAATCATTGTATAATGGATGAACTCAAGGTCTTGGTGCCTGTTGGGCAATTGGATACACAACTGTAGGATTTAACATGACTATGCTGGCATATATTTGTGCCACACTAGAAATGTACAAGCTCTTTATCAATGCAAGTAGATCTGATGTATGATCAAGCTCCTTTATACTGAACTTTAAACTGACACTGCTAGCCAAGAAGTGCCTGTTCTACTGACAGAGTTCTTTTCCGTACATGCATCCAAGTTCTTGAATAAGAGGCCATAAACTAAAGCTGAAACCGTATATGTGCAAAACATATGCTGTAGCGCTGAACTATAGTCTTTCCCTACCATGAAGTCCTGTCTATCTACCAGTTTTGAAATGCTTGCACCCGTATTTCATACCATAGCCTAGCAACAGTAAGTTAACACAGCAATGACTCCAATATACAAAGGTTACATTTCCAGCAACCCTGAAATTACTCTGAAATCAAGAATTTAATTGACTTTTCAAACCCATCCAGGAAGAAGCTTGTACAGCCTCCCCTATAATTTCCGTCCTGCTTGTCTCCCACACTTTTTATAACCTTCTTTTAATGCACTTTTGAAAGCAATGAAGGTGGGGGTGGGGAATCCTGGCAAACTATTTTATAACCCTAGAGAACCTCTGAGCAAAATGTACACCATCAGCCATGTCTCTGACAGTACTCAATGAGGAGATAAACTAACTTTAGTGGAATTGATGCCCGGACACATGGAAGTCTGTAATACTGATACACTATAGCAGATAGTATTCAGTTCAATAGGCCCAAGTGATCTATGGAGATTTGAAGCTTGTCGTGAAACTTCATTATTTCTGCATATGATACTAATTGCTTACAAATCGTCTAGATATATCCAGAGAGAGTGTTCAAATGTTTATTGCCTGTGTAATGCATAATGAGGTTAGTTTCTGTATACATTCTAAGCCAATTTAGGCTCATTTATTCTGCAGAGTTTACCAATAATAAAACTTTTTCCCCTGCCATATTGCTGTTATGCATATGGCATAACAAAAATTAATAGAGCTCTACAGAAGATGCATATGCTGATCAATACGGTAAATTATGGGAGATGGGATTTGAGGAAAAAATGAAGATATAAAAATATGTTTATATCTTCATTTTCTTCTGCTTCATCCTAAGTGAATCTGGGTTGTACTGAAGTACCTTTCTGGAAATGGAAAGAAGTCCTTTCTCTCACAGAAGAATCATCCAATGGAAAGCTCCAATAATTAGAAAGGTAAGGGGATCTTAATCCATTTGCTATTTCCCATTTAGCCCTTCTTCCCAGCCATTTGATATTCTACATTCTAGAACAAGCCACTCATTCACTGAGAAGATGGATGTAAGGAGTAAGTGGGAATCCACAAAAAAGTGCTTTTCTCTTCTGCCATTAGCAAAGGTACCGCAATAGAAGCAATGCCTGCATGTGGAAAGCTAGGGATGAAATTAAGAATTTAATTTTACTTTCAATGAATATTGCTACTATTTATATAGATCTTGGAGAATTGCACTTCTCCTCCATAAAAAAAAATCATTTTTGTCATCAAATGCCCACAAATACCCTCAAGGGATCTGGGGGCATTTTCACCATGTTTGTGGGCCACCGTAGCCCATTATAGGCCCAGTAGAGGCCTTCTCTAGAATGAAAAGAATTCAATTCCTATTTTTCAGCATATAGCCCATGAGCCTGACTTTATCACCATCCTAATTTATATATTTTATGTATTTTTTAAAATTCTTTTTATTGAATAAAATCACGAATTTAAAACACTTTATATTTGTATTATTTACATAATTATAAATCCTTACTTGGCATACATAGTTATACCTATTCATCCATTGAACTTCATATCATTATTCTTTAATTATATATATCATACCATATACAATATATGTCCGACTTATAATTCAACATATAACAACCAATTAAAATAAATGAAAGCAATCTAAAATTTTGATACCTACTTAGTAAACTTCCCTTATTACTACTTCATATTTCATAGTCAGTTATAACTTATCTATCCCATGACCAGCAGATTTTTCCAATTATTTAGTACTTCAACATTTAACCTCTACCTCAAATCATACTTTCAATTTTTTACACAAGCTTCTTGCCTCTCAAAGTTTCCATCCAAACATTTTTTCTTCTCGTAACTTACATTGAATGAGTGGTTTTCTTTCTTAATTTATTTCACTTCATTATATTTAACCCACTCATCGCTGTTTTCCCCCAT